>CM030321.1:856297661-856477356 GCA_002915635.3 Ambystoma mexicanum | reverse complement strand
AAAATAAAGCTTCACACGTTGACCATTCACATAGACACCGCTCAAAACAAATAGGAACAGGGATGGTGGAAGGGATTGAAAGGACCATGTATAATTTTGGACCAGCCGCCTAAAATTCAATCTGGCACAGGTGTAGCGAGATGCAGTCACCAATCCCCAAGTTTAGGTCATTACTAAAAATATCCGCAGAATTTAGCGCACAAGTGGCGCACGTGGCTGGCACACTGATGGAACGTGCGCCAGTCTGTGCCAGCCGCGTGCGCCAAAACCCATTTTAGCGCACAGTGTATTCATGGATACTTACATCCATAACCAGCTGTGGTGCAGAGTGGCGCAGTGACCCTGCAGCAGCGCCAGTTACGCCCCCAAAACCACCCCGTGCGCTAAAAACATCGCACAAATCCCCTAGATGGGCAAAGGCCAGTGGACCAGCATACAGCCCCCAACCACGCAAACACATAGAAAACTCCTTGCACACCCTCGGAATACACGTACCCCGCTCGCACTAGCGAAAACACGTGTGAAAAACCACGCGCACCCCCGGAATACACGTACGCCTGCGAAATCGTGTGTGAAAGTCCACGCGCACCCTCGGAATACACGTACCCAACTCGCGCCAGCGAAAAACACGTGTTAAGTCCACAAGCACCCCCGGAATACACGTAGGGCAGCAAAATCACATGTGAAAGTCCACGTGCACCCCCGAATACATGTACACTGCTCGCGCGAGCGAAAACGTGTGTGAAAGTCCACGTGCACCCTGGGAACACGTGGATCCCCACTGTGTCAGGCAAAATGCATGGAAAAGTCCACCCTGTGGTGTGGCTTGCCTGCGGGCCATGCCCAGGGGTGATGGGGTGCCTGCGAGCCATGGACTGGGTGATGGGCTGCCTGTGGGCATGCCAGTGGTGATGGGCTGCCTGTGGGCCATGGACTGGGGTGATGGGCTGCCTGTGGGCCATGGACTGGGGAGATGGCTGCCTGCGGGCCATGGGGAGGGTGGATAGGCTGTCTGCATGAATTCCGGGGGTGCATGTGGACTTTCACGTCCGTTTCCGCTGGTGCAAGCGGGGTACGTGTATTCCGAGGGTGTGCGTGTGGACTTTCACATGCAATTTCGCTAGCGCGAGTGGGGAGTGTGTATTCCGAGGGGTGCGTGTGGACTTTCACATGCGATTTCACTGGCGTACGTGTACTCCGGGGGTGCGCGTGGACTTTCACACATGAGTTCGGTGGCATATGTGTATTCCGGGGGTGCGCGTGAACTTTCACACGCGATTTCACTGGCGTACGTGAATTCCAGGGGTACATGTGGACTTTCACATGCGTTTTCGCTGGCACGAGCAGGGTACGCGTATTCTGAGGGGTGCGCGTGGACTTTCACACGCATTTTGCTAGCGTGAGCGGGGTATGTGTATTCCGAGGGGTGCGCGTGGACTTTCACATGCGATTTCGCTGGCCTACGTGTATTCCAGGGGTGCACGTGGACTTTTCACACGCATTTCGCTATCGCAAGTGGGGGTATGTATTCCGAGGGGTGCGTGTGGACTTTCACATGCGATTTGGCAGTGTGTACCCTCCGGGTGTGCCCCCTCTCCCATGCCCCATAGACAGCCCATCTCTCCAGAACATGCCCATAGGCAGCCCACATGGCATCATGCATTTGGGAGCACCGACACATGTCCCCCACCCACCCCATTGACGGGCACCTGCCAGCAGGCCCTGACTCATGTCCCCCACGCCCCCCACCCACCCCCATTGAAGGGCACCTGCCAGCAGGCCCGACTCATGTCCCCCACACCCCACCCACCCCATTGACAGACCTGACAGCAGGCCCCGACTCATGTCCCCCCACACCCCCCACCCATCCTCATTGACGGGCACCTGCCAGCAGGCCCCGACTCATGTCCCCCACGCCCCCCACCCACCCCCATTGAAGGGCACCTGCCAGCAGGCCCCGACTCATGTCCCCCACACCCCCACCCACCCCCATTGAAGGGCACCTGCCAGCAGGCCCGACTCATGTCCCTCAAACCCCCCCCCACCCCCATTGAAGGGCACCTGCCAGCAGGCCCTGACTCATGTCCCCCACACCCCTCACTCTTCCCATTGACGGGCACCTGCCAGCAGGCCCGACTCATGTCCCCCACACCTCCCACCCTCCCATTGACGGGCACCTGCCAGCAGGCCCCGACACTTGGCCCACTAAACAACATGTCCTAACAAAAAAGACCATGGCCCTAATGCCAACCCAAATCCCCCTTGCCCCCAGTACAAGCATGCAACCATCCACTGCACCCACTCCCAAATTACCCATGCCATGACAGTCTTAAAAGAACCACCATGCCCATGCATAAATGCACAACAGAGCCACACAGTGGCAACACATGACTGAGGCAACGTTCATTGAGATATGCACAAAACCAATGATAGTACACAACACCAAGCATGAAAAAGAAAGTGGTCCATCACCAATGTTAATATGAAAAAATAATCCAAAAAAAAGAGAACATTGATCCATGGAAAATGTCAAAAAAAGAAGTATGTACAAGTCTTCAACTATATACAATCCAAGTTCAAAGGGTCCATGATCCCCAAAAACAATGAAACTTACCAAAAAGTCTATGAATAAAAAACTATATACATGAAGTTGAGCAAATTCCATTAACTCCAAAAAAAGAAAAAAACAAAGGAAACTTAACACTAAAGAACTATGTACAAAGGCGGTGGGCAAGTCCAACGGCTCGCTTGTTGATGTTCCGGGCCAGGGGCATCATCGAACTTGTTGATGTCCGAGGCGAGCCTCTTCCCTGGCCTCGAGGTTCGCAGGGATGCAGTCATGGCATCTTCCAACTCCCTTCGAGTTGCCTTGAGGCACTCTTCCCGCTTCAATGCCCTGCGCATGGAGTTCTCCGCCCTGACCATAGTGAGCCGTGCCACCTCCGCCCGCCGCGCTCCGCATCTATCCGCTGGCCAACCGCTGCCACACGGAAGACACTCCCAATAAAGGGTCCTCCTGCCCTCCGGCCGATTCCTGCCCCTGTGATGTTGAAGGCCCCGAGCCATCATCGCTCCCATCCTGAGCCTGCTGCTGTCGTGCATGTGCCCTGCTTGTCAATGCCTGCATGTCCTCCTCTTGCTGGGGTCCAGTTGTTGGGGTGGCCAGCCCTGCTGGACCGCCGACTCCCGACTGTGGTAGGGATGTGTCCTCCACCAGCCTGGCCGCTGGGTCAGGGGCAGCTCCACAGGGTGCCCAGGTGATACTCGGGCAGGAAGATGGCACAGAGGATGACTGGTGCATAGGGGGTTCAGTTGAGGAGGGGGTTTCTAGAAGATACAGCACACAGAGAACCCAGCGCTGGTGACCTGTTTTAGTAGGTTGACGTGGTCAATGAGGTATTCGAAATGACGTGCATTGTCCACACGAGAACTCTGCACGTCATCCCGAATACAACGTTGACTGCATCGCCACGGCAGCTAGGACAGGCTCAATCCGGTCACGGGTTGCACGTCCACAGGGAGAGGAAGGGCAGTTGTTGTTCGTGCATCCCCTCCCTGAAAATGGGTCTGGACGAAGGCATCCCTGCGGTGCGGTAAGATGCAGTCACAGGATTGGGGACAGGATTACACACAGGCACCTACGCGGTGGCCTGTGCTGCCTCCTGTCCCTCCCTGGACTGCACCACTAGCACCAGTGGAATGCCCCCCTCCAGGTCCGTGCATGGGCCTTCCACGGCCTCCTCCTCAACCAAACTCCCCACTAACCTGGATGACTCCGTGCCATCGTCCTCCATAGGCCCCTGTGGGGGCTCAGCTGCTCCTACTGCTGCCGAGGAGTCCACCTCCAACCTCCTCCTCTTGGACCTTCCCTCGGCAGCTGCGGCCATGGATGCGGCACCAGACTCCTCACTCCCAGAAGAGATAAAACGTGGGAGGAGAGCTGGGCCTTGCATCTCCGGCTGGCGGTGGGATCACTGCCTCTGTGCTCCACAGCACCGTTTCCACCCTCTTCATCAGTCGACGCTGCAGACAGGGAGAGACAGAACACAGGCATCAGGGCACTGTACAACGGTCGGATACACACTTGACAGTTGCACATGAGTGGCAGTGTCAAACTTCACAGATGGCATCAGACTCCCCAACACTCATATCATTTGAACCCACACACATGCACAAATTGACAGGAATCGTGCAGCAGGCAGCAGAATCCATAAACACACCAGCATGAACATCCGAAGGTTGGCATGGCGTCACAAGCAACATGGGGAGTGCCTAACACATGCACACACGCCAACAGACAGACATGCATCTGTACATCTTCCACTACCTGTCACAGTGCAATCATCGGCAGCTATGTCACATCTGCCAATCGGTTCATACAAGTCCGTGTCACATGCATCCATGTTGTATCACTGTTGCACACGTGCAACCCACACACGCACATGCATGCTGTGCACATACATGAAGGTGTAACCAGCATCCATGTTTCACACCCCAACCATGCCATAGTACATACACAGAAATACCAACATGTGTGCATCTCCACATGCAGTTGTGCATCATGGTAAGTTTGACCCGGCGCCTCACTGCATGGGCTGCTTCCAAGAGGTGCTGGGCCTTCCTGAGGGCCCTGGACCTGAAGTCCTCTCAGCACTTAATGACGTGTAGAAAAATCACGTCGCTGTGTGAATGTGTGTAATTCGAGGAAAGGGCCTTAGCGCATAAGTGATGCTACATGCGCGGGTGTTGCCTTCAGCACGGGTTAAAGGTGAGAGCGGGCCAGCAGACTATTGTACGTGCTGTTCGTGGAGACCGACGCGTGTGTTTACTCTGCTGGAATCACACGCGATTACTTCACAGCACCTGAAGTCCGTACTTCTTCTTTTGGTGGGGTGATGCCTACGTGAACACGCAAGTGTTTTTTTTTTTTTTTCACGCAAGGCAGGCGGTGAGTCGCGTATGCTATTTTTCCCACTGTGGTTCCCCACTGTGCATGCGTACCGTTTTCAAGGTCATAGTAGCCTGCGTATTCCACGCATACGTGTTTTTTTGTGTTCCTGGGTGCCACACCATACTGCTGGAGTAAAATCCACGCACGTGGGCTATCGGGGTCGCATGCACATTTTTATTTTTTATTTTCAATTTCTTGTTCTTTTATATTTTGTCAATTTTTAATTATTTTTTTTTTTTTTTTGGGGTGCCTGAGCATTGCGTGACCTGTCATTTTTCCCTGGGGTCACAGGCAGTCTTGCAGGGGCACTGGGGTACCTATTCCATCAAGTACCCTGCTGCCTTCTAGCCAATTGCCCAGGACAATTGTTGAGTGAACCTCCCATAGCCTATTTTCCATCGGTGCCATGATTGGGAGGCCACCAAAGGCTAAGGGTGGCAAAGCTGGGCGTCCTCCCAGGGCTGGGCGTGGTCGGGCATGTGGGCACGAGACCAGGAGGACAGGGAGTCAGTGCCAGGGTGGCTACAGGGGGGAAGAGGCAGGGGTGCCGCTCTGGGACAGGATGCCCAGCCAGGTGCTGGTGCAGACATGCCACCACCCCCTGTGGCTCCTGGTGATGCAGCTGTTGCATCACAACCTAGCGCCCATATCACCCAACAGAAATTTACATCTGCTGTCACCGGACCACCGGTGGTGGTAGCTGCAGGTGCAGCTGTGGGCACCTCCACCTGGGCTCTGGGTCAGGCAGCGCATGTTGCATTGTGTGACGAGGACTCCCAGGACGATTTCCATCTTGTCTGGAGGTTGGGGTCATGTGTGTCCACTGTAGCTGTGACTGTGGCACACGTATCTGGGGCAGTTATGACATCTGCTGCCCCAAGCAGCCGGGTGGTGGTAACTGCATGTGCAGATGCAGCCAACACCACCCCGGCAGTGAGTCAGACCCAAGCCAGACCTTCTGTCCTCATACCAACACCCACTGCCTTGGTCCAGTCCACCAGCGCCACTGCCCCCACTGATCAGGGCCACATTGCCCACTCAGGGTCAGTACCACCGGCCAAAAGGAGGAAGCGTGCTCCTGCACAAGAGGCTGGGACCCCAGACACGGCTCCGGCCTCCGGCACATCAAGGAAGAAGCCTTTCTGCAATCAGGAACTGGACTTCCTTGTGGACTACGTGTCGGAACACCAACGCGATATGCTTGTGGGCCCACAGTGCCATACAACACATCACCAGCATTGGGTCCACTAGCAGCATGTTGCGGATGGTGTGACATCCATGGGATTCCAGGTGCGCACAGCTCAGGACTGCTACAAGCGCTGGAATGACCTCAGACGCAGTGCTAAGCAAAAGCGTGCCTCCAATTACTCCATGTCTCTGGTGACTGGTGGTGGGCCACCACCAGAGGAGGATGAACTCACTCAGCATTAGGAGATCACTTCAGAGTTCATCCCAGGAAGAACAAATCTGTGGAGTGGAGAGAGGATGGATTATGATGCATCATCTGGTGAGTATTGATGCGTGTAACTCAATGACATGTGTGTTTGGCATGTGTGACCCGCCCAGCTACAAGTTGGCTCTTTCTTTCTTCAATCTCCCTCTCTACCTGTGTGTGTTCACCAGGGGTCTGACCTCTTGGCCTGACTTTACAAACAGCACCTGGCAGCTCTCGCCTACTGCATTTTCATTTTTTGCTACGACTTCCAGTGCTATGCTGATGACAACCAACTCATTTCCAGGCTGCCCTTGGCCACCTCTTCTCCCTCCCTTATTTCTGATAGCCTCATTGCATTTGCTTTTGGTGTACTACCAACGGTCTCTGTCTGAATGCCAGCAAGACTGACATCCTCCTCATCGATACACCTTCGCCATCCTTTCCCCTCAATCTCTGGCCAGCCCCACTTGGCCCTCCTCTTACCTCCACCTGCAAGGCCAACAACCTCAGGGTCACCTTTGACTCAACACATTCCTTTTCCACACACATTTCTGACGTATCTTGAGATGGATTACTTCTTCTTCACCTCCTCAAGGGTACTGTGCCTTTCCTATCATTCACCTACATGCTCACAGTCTGCTCATGCTTGGTTTACTCAGGTTGGAGTACTGTGACAGTCTCTTTCAATATTCGACCTGCTCCACACTCTGCCTCTACCACTAATCCAGTACAGGACTGCAAGACTTGTCCTTGGCCTCAAGCCCTGGGATCTATCTTCATCTTTCCAGCTCTGTAATCCCTTCATTGGCTACCAGTGGATGCAAGGATGATACTTCAGACCCTCTGCATTGTGCACAAGGATTTTTGGGACTGGGTCCAAAATACCTTCAACAATCCCTCTGCAAATTCCTCCCCTCTTGAGTCCTTTGCTCCTCTACCTCACACTCCCTCCAGGTCAGTTGTTAATTGATAGATAAGCTAGGAGCAGATCTGTGTGTATAGCTGGGAGCTCCCTTTGGAACAGCCAACTGGCCACGTTGAAACTTGAGGAGAACCATCTCTGCTTCTGGAAGCACTCAACCACTTCCTACTTGCTCCTGCATTAGCCCTCTTTCTACCCAGCTGAACAGTTTCCTCTGTTGGCACTGTGCCCTGCACACACTCTGTCCATCGGATCAGGTACCTGCTCACCCTGCCTCCCTGCTGCACTGCCTACAGGCCTCCATATCAATGGTCCAGTGCGTGTACCCATACAGTCCAGCACTCTTTGTCTGCACTCATCAGATTTGCCCTGTCCAAATCATCTTGCACTTGCCACTTGCTGGCTGCACTACCACTTTTTGAATGGCTATTCTATCATTGGACTTCATTTTCCTTCTTTGGTCTTCTCTGTTTGGCATGTTCCCCTTCTCCCCCTTCCTGGGTCTTCAACCCTTTATCCCTTCTCCATGCACTTGCGTGTTCTCAATGTCACTGTGCCCAGTATGATAGTTGTTTTGAATTCCTTTTCTCCCTTGTTCCCCTCCCTTTGCTTGTTTGCGCTCTGAGCCACTTGTTTACGAGTGCAATCTTGATGAAATGTCACATCATGTCATACACATCCTTTGTCCTTGGTGCAGTGTAGCTCACTCTGAGTGTGCTGATGGCAGTGGCTCCCCATGCACATATGTGCACGATCATGTTCCATGTGCATTCCATGTATGCCCCTAGGTGTCCTTGACCACCTGCTCATTGTAGTATGTGTCCAGGATGATCCAAGTGTCATCTTATTTGGACAGCCATGTCATGCTCACTGTAGGTCTGTGTGTCATCACGCACGACTTTAGGGTGTCCACATCTGTGTCATGCACATGGCTCCCCTGTTACAGGCCCACTGCCTCTTTTCAACTGGTGTTGTGTCTTCTGCATGCATGGGTGTACTATTGATGGTTCCTCATCTCTCCTCCATCATGTCACTTCTCATCGGCTGTAGTGACATTTGAATGACGAAATGCAATAGACGCATGCCTACACTGTCTGGCAATGCACAGTTCTGTGTGGAACATGTCATTGCCACGCAGTGCCTCTCTGCTATTGTCCAGAGGGTGGGTTTTTCACGGAAATCATGCTACATGGTGCATGCCATTTGCACATGATGGCTGCAATTGACGTTACACTGCCATCATGTTTGAATATTGTCATGACTACGTACGTGTTGATGTTGTAAGTTGAGGGGCTACACATCCACTGCACCGCACACACCCACTCCTGTGCCAAGTTAAGCCCTTCAACATGCAAACACAATGCTGCTGTGTGATGTTGACCTGACATGTATGCACTCATGTACCTCCTTTCACTGTATGGAAAGGCACTAGCGCAGGTGACTCCTGTGACACATGTACTGTGCATAGTTGATGGTAGTTGGTTGCTGAACATGAACATGCATGTTACATGTATCATGGTGTGTTTGGTTAGATTTCTAGCTGTGTCTATTTGTGTGTTCACACATGCTTATGCTAGGTGCCATATCTTTGTTGCCATCTCTCATTTTGGCATTGGATATATGCCTGCTAGAGGTTGTGTGTGATGCAGGTCATGTGCAACATGCAATATATGTGTTGCCTTCACATTTTGCACACATCCTTTTCTGCTTTTGGGATAGCCTTGCATTGCAATGCTACTGGATGCATGTTGGGGTTTGAGTTGCCTGTTACATGGCAGTTTCATTATTTGGCTGTCAATGTTGTGAACTGTATGTGTGTGGTATGTGCTACTGACATGCGTGTCCTTGTTTCTTTTCTTTATGTTGCAGGTGATGATGCACTGGTGGCAGAGGATGAAGATGTCATCCCAGACACGGTGGTCAGTTCACATGACCAACCAGGCACCAGTGGTGGTCGTGGGGTGGCAGCCCATGAGAACCCACAGGTGCTCCAGGCCATCGTGTCCAGAGCTGACTCTGAGTCAGGCTCTGATGTATCCTCTGACCACTATGTTGAGCCGGATCTGCATCATGACATGTCGTCACCAGTAAGTGAGCCTGTGTTGGATGATCTTCTGTCTGCGACACCTGCAGTAGGGGCCTAGGCAGGGTCGAAATGTCCGCCTGTGGTGGTTACGGGTACACGGTCACACTCAACACCAGTTGGCCATGTTCCTGGGGCATCAGGTCAATTTAGGGATGCAGTCCTGCAGCCGTGGGCGGCACCAACCCAGCAAGGACCACGGCTCCTTGGGCCCAGCAGGTGTGGTGTCCGGCAACGCAGTGGCCTTGTGCCACCAGGGTCAATTGAGTGGGAGCGTTCCATGATTACCATAGCACCGCAACAGGGGGGGGCAGTTGAGATGATTGCTCAAGGTATGGAAAGTGGGGCCCATTCCATCCTCCCCTCTGTAAGGAAAATGGTGCTCCAGCAGCGTGCTATGCAGGCCACATGCTGCTCACTCAGGCTGGGCATGGCGGCGTCTGACAGGGCACGCTGGGCTGAAATGGTGGCTCTGCGTGAAGCACTTAATGCTCAAGCAGAGGCACACCGTGAGGCCCTAAGGGTGGAACACCAAGCCCTCCAATCTACTCTGGCTGAGCTCATGATGGACGAGAGTAGGCGGACAGAAGACAGGATGGTACAGCTTGAAAGAACCATCTCAGCTGAACTCCATACAAGCCAGGAGTCGCTCTGTTTGTCATGTGAGGCCATGCAGGCAGAACTCCGTCTCACACGTCAGTCCTTGCAGGAGGACGCACGTGTGACACGTGAGGTAATGCATGCTAACCTTAGTCTCATTGCCAGCCAGGATCTGGCTTACCACACCCGCATGCTTGCTGCCATTGAGGAGCAAGGCGCGGCTAGGCGTGGTGAGTCAACTGAGCCACGTCCACCTTCTGATTTCCATCCACAGGGTGACGATGACAACCTATCTCCCATATAGGTCGGGTCGTGCAGGCGCTGAGCCCAGTGAGTTTTTTTTATCTCAACATCTACACATGTGGGTGTTGAGGTGCACCCTGTACCTCCCCCCTGCTGAGTGCCTCCCACCCCCAGGTCATATATGGCAATTTTTGATTTTTTTTCCTGTAATTTTTTTTTCTGCAGTTTTTTTTCTGCAAATATTTTACATTTTTCATCCAAATTGTATGGTTTTGGGTAAGTATTTTTTTATTTTCATATTTTCTATTTTTTGTTTTTCATTTTACTTTATTTTGCTGTTTTTTCACAATGAATGATTTTTTCATTTTATTTTTTCTAATGTTTTTATTATTATTTTGCTTTATTTTACTTCTTTTTACAATTACTTATTTTTTTTGTTTTTTTTGTAATTATTCATTTCATTTTTAATTTGAAATTATTATTTGATTTTATTTTTACTTTTCTGCAGATTTTTTTTGTTTGCATTTTCTTTTGTCTGTTGTGCATACATGTGCCAGTGTGACGCTTTGTGGCATTGGAAGGCATCCACTGTGTGTTCCAGCTGTGCCCATTCAGGCTTGTCTTGTGTATGTGTTTTGCTTGGGGTCCTGACACATATGCTACTCCTGCTTCCCCTTTCCCTGGTCTCGCAAGGATGGCTCGGTGTAAAAGCATATCACGCATGAGCATTGGGCTTCCGTCATATCTGTGGCCAGCCTACAGTCCTACTTGTGTGTACACCCCTAGTGGCTATTCCGGATGGTTTCTCAAATGCATGTCTGCACTTCACTTTGGTGAGTATTATGCTGTGTGTGCATTTCATCATGTCGCTTAAGATGTTTGTCATGTATTGACTGTCTATGTTAATGCACTTCCTGCTGTATATGGTACCATGCACCCTTTGGCTGTGTACGACACACTGATGGTGGGAGGGGTCCATGTGCTGAAAATGTTGAATTGGGACACTTTCCCCACAGTGATTTTGATATGCCACATGAAGGCTGCATGCTGAGTTACCCATGTCATCACGCATTTCAACAACCACCCATTCCTTGCTAGCAGCACTTTGGCCATCTTGTAGCTCTGGCTGGTGTTTTGATGTGCCATTTGAGGTATGACCGCATTGCTCTTGATTTGATTGTCATGTTTGTGTCCTGGACCTGCTCCCCCTTCCATTGGTTGCACTTGGCTCTTGTGACAATCCGGCCAACCAGGATGCTTGAGCCTGCCACCACTACCAAAAGCCCACAAAGGAGCCCCTGTCTAGACCTGTCCACCAGCCTTCTGAGTCACTTTATTACCCCCTGTCTCCCCTGCCCCTGCCAGTGTCCCTATGCCCCACCTTCATCATCACATCCCCTACTCTTTTGCACCATCTGGTTTCCCTCTGCCCCCTGTGTGTGCTTTCTTTCTCCATCTTCCCCATTATGCATTATGACCTTGGCCCCCTCCTCCCTTCTCTCCTCCTAGCCCTCTCCACCACCCTTTGCCCTCCTCCTTGTACTCTGTCTGTCATTTTCCACCACTACCCCAATTGCCATCAGCCATGGTGATACGTAGGCGCTTGTTCTTTGCAGACATTTGCCCTTCTGCCTCCGTCCTTCAGCACCCCACCTTCAACTTTTTTAGTATTATTTTGCCACTTACTTTTATCATTAGTCCCTCCACCACTGATTACAGGTCGGCTGTTCCCCCATTGCCTTCTGTGTTTCTTCTCCCCCTCCCCAGCACTATCTAGATTCTTTGTCGACCTACCACAGTTTGTCACTTGTTTTGTTACTCTCCTCACCTTTTCCCTCCTCTTCCCTCACTCACCTCCTTATGTGACTCCTGCACTGCGACTATTGCCATCAGGCATAGGAATGTTGATGCTAGTTTTGTCATCCAACATTCCCTCCCTACACTCTCCTTTATTGTTCCAGGCTCTTGTAATATGTTCTTTGATTTTACAGTTCATTATCACATTGTAGACTGTTTGAAGGACATGTAGGAATGTACTGTTCTTCTCCCTTGTTACCTCCCGCATTGATACGCTTTGATGAACTTTATGTGTAGGTCGTATTATGGATTTCTATGATTCAGTGATGGGTAACTGTCTGCCATTGTCGATGTGGGGTACTCTGTACATGATATGTTCAGCTGTTCAATGGCTGATGCAATGTTGTGCTTTATTTTGAGGTGTCAGGGGAAGGGTGTGGTTTAAAACACAGGGGGGTCCTTGAGTGCAATGTTCACATGTGCTGTGTACGGGACACTAGCACTCACTTCATTTCACATGCATGTATTCGATGCATGTCCCTACTGACGGATACACTTGGTCAATGCCCCCCCAACTACATTGACCCCATGCACACGCGTGCATCCAGATTGCCTTCTCAGGCATGCTGTGTCATGACAATCCATGTTCACTTCTGAGTCATTGATCGTGTACATGCATGACAGGGTACTATTTGGTTGAATGGCATTTTTTCAGATGATGCAGACAGGTTTTCCCCAATGCAATGCACACTCACTGTGCTGTCCAGTGAGCGGTGTTTGAAATGCCAATTTGCAATTGTACAATGTGCATGGCAACAGGTATTCTGACTTTTGTTGGTTGCACCACTGGTGGCATGCATTTGTGCCACCGTTTTCATGGTGTGAGGTTTTAGTCAGTCATTTCTTCAGATTCCATGTCAGGTGTAATTGGTAATTGTCTGGTGCCTATTTACATTTCTCTTATGGCAATTCATGACTATTGGGCCATGTGTTATGCATATGGTTTGATGTTTTACCATTGCGTACCATGGTATGGTATGGCAGACGGGGTTCAGGGGTGTTGGGAGGTTTTGGGTGGCATACCAGAACTTTCATGCCCTGTTTAGCAAGGGGTGTGTGGAAGCACCTTGCATGTGTTCACTTTGGTCACATGGGATTGGTTGTGTTTAATTAGCTAGGGATGCACACAATGTGGCACTTCCATGTACACATTCTCAGGGTGGTAAGGGAGTGACAGTTAACTGTCCCTTTCTCATCATCGATTGTGACCTGGTATGTGCCAGGCCTGTGTGCACTCGGGGGTTTGAGTTTAGGTGAAAAATGTTGCCACAAGCTGGGTACGGGCTGCCTCGCCACATGCCCTTTCCCCTCCCATGTGCAGTGGCCGTGTGTGTGGTTGGGGATGTGGGGGCACCACCATGTCCACCGGTACGCCATGCCGTGTTGCAACATTGTGCAGGACACATGCTGCCACAATGATCCTGCACACTACTGGGGGTGCATATAGTAGCTGCCCACCAGAGCAGTCAAGGGAGCGGGAGCGTGACTTGAGCACTCCGAATGTGAACTCCACTAAGGCCCTAGTTGCAATATGGGCTGCATTGTATCTAACCTGGGGTGGTGTGGTGGGGTTCCGTATGGGCGTCATCAAATAGGTGCTCAGAGGGTAGGCACTGTCCCCTGGTAAGGTGATAATGGTTGTCATTAGTTGGGCTTGTGTATTTGTCTGTGTGTGACATGCATGCATGTGCATAGGCATTTGTACTCACCTAGGAGCCATGTGTCGCCATGCTTCTCAGCTTCCAGGGCCCGGCTCAGGGCGGACTTTCTGAATATGAAACTATCATGGGTGGACCCAGGATAGTTTGCATAGACAGAGGTGATGATTCCCTTGGCATCGCATACCACCTGCACGTTGATGGAATGCCGGTGCTTGCGGTTTCGATAGATGTGCTCAGTGGCCCTAGGTGGACGTAGGGCCACATGGGTGCAATCTATAGCACCGAGCACTTTGGGAAAGTTTGCCATCCTGTAGAAGTCCAGGACCACGTCCTGCCTTTCTGCAGGTGGACTGAGGGGCGTGCAGTGATGATTGCCAACACCTGGTGTAGGCAGAGTGATTGCGTGGCCTGTGAGACCCCCCCACCCCACATTGGCAGTTGTCCGCTGAAATGACCCAGTGGCCAAGAAATGAAGTACATTGAGCACCTTCTCCAAGGGGCTCAATGCTTGGGAGCACAGGGTGGGTGATGTGAGTTCATCCTCCCACTCCCTGACCAGCTCTAGGATGATATGAGGTGGAAACCTATACCTGCCATAGACCTGGTCATCAGGCATCCCAAAAAGGCTGGTCCTGAGCAAACAAATGCGGGGCCTTGCTATTCTCCTCCTCCTGCGGTGTCCCACGATCACTGCTGCGAGGAACGGGACATTCATCGTAGCTGTATATGCTTGTTTGTTGTTTGCGTGCACTTTTATGCTGCGCGGGGGCGCTTCTGCCTGCTTTGGTGTGGTGGACGTAATTGTGCGTGTGCGTGTGTTTTGAAGTGCATGGGTTTTCCCTATTCGATTCCATGAATACGTGTAGTTCGTGTGTGTGTGGGCGTTCTGTGTACTTCCCAGCAGTACTTCCCCAGTTACGCCCTTATTTTCATGCGTTGTTCCCCATTCCGCATGTTCCGCCCCGTGTTCTGCCCCCTTTTTGATGTGTGCACTGATGTTGTGCGCACGGAGTTCGGGATGTTGACGTGACGTTTGCTCCGGTGTGCGCCACGTGTGGCTTTGGCGCACATCCCAGGAAATACACGCGCAGGGCCTTCCATGAATCGCACGCATGTGCCGGCTTTTTCACGCTTGCGTCAGCTTGCGCCACTAACTTCGGCACACATTTTTTCCATGAATTACCTCGTATGTCTACCCAGAAGGAGGGTCAGTTTTCCTATGAAAGTAGCCAGCCCCAGTCTGCGAGTGTGGGTTGTAAAAGCAGGAGGCTCATATTTGAGGAAGGATAGAAAGCAAAAAGCAGTGCAAGAAGAAAAGGCGAGAGAAATGAAGGAGGTTGGAGAGTTGGTGACAGTGAACAGAACAAGGTAGTGGTGAGAGCTGAACAGAACAAGTAAGAGGTGGTAACATCAGGAGCTGTGGGTGAAGAGAAGGAGCTGGTGGTAGTAAACGATTACAAGAAGGATGTTGGAACATTAGGAGCAAAAAGTGAATGGCAGGAGGTTGTGGTAATAAAGGAGAACAGGGAGGCGGTGGTACAATCTGGAAGCGTGAGTGAAAAGGTTGTGGTAGTGGTAACAAAGGAAATGGTAACCATCAGGAGGAAAGAAAGGACAAGAGGAGATGTTAGTAGTGTAGAAGGTGCTAAGATCCGGAGATCGGAGCTAGAAAGGAGAGGTGACAGGAAGGAAGAAGTTGAAGGAGGAGGTGGGTACAACAGAGAAGACAGCATCACAGAAGGTGGTGAGATAAGATCAGAGAGGTGGTGAGGTCAGAAGGAGGCAAAGCCAGATGGAAGAAAATATACCATCAGAAACAAGGGGTAGAAAGAAGGTGGTGGAAGAAGGGGCTCATGATGAGAAGGGACAACCCTGAGACTAGGGAGAGGTACTGAAACCAGGTCTTGGGAGTGTCACTGAAGCAGTAGCACCAAATGATGAGGGTGGTAATGAGGAGGTAGCAGGAAATCAGAGAAGATTAAGGAGTGATGGGGATGGTAAGGAAGGTCAGTGCCTTGCCAGAATGGAAAGGCACCCCCCTGGTGCCTTCCTGGTTGCTGATATTTTTCTCCACTTAGCAAGCCCCGCCCACCTAGTGCCTTCCTGGTTGCTGCTCTTGTTCCCTACTTATCAAGCCCCGCCCACCTGGCGCCTTCCAGGTTGCTGCTCTTTTTCCCCACTTAGCAAGCCCGCCCACCTGGTGCCTTCCAGGTTGCTGCTCTTATTCCCCACTTAGCAAGCCCCACCCACCTGGTGCCTTCCAGATTGCTGCTCTTTTTTCCCACTTAGCAAGCCCCGCTCACCTGGTGCCTTCCTGGTTGCTGCTCTTTTTCCCTACTTAAGGAGCCCTCCAGCCTCTTTTCCTTTGCAGATGGGGAGCAGGTGCAAGCGGATCTAGGTCACCTGGCCTAAGCCCCGCCCACCTGGCACTTTCCAGGTTGCTGCTCTTTTTCCCCACTTAGCAAACCCCCTCCCCCCCAACATGGTGCCTTCGAGGTTGCTGCTCTTTTCCTCTACTTAGCAAGCTCCACCCACCTGGCGCCTTCCAAGTTGCTGCTCTTATCCCCACTTAGCAGGCCCCACTCACCTGTCGCCTTCCAGGTTGCTGCTCTTTTTCCCCCACCTACCAAGCCTCGCCCACCTGGCGCCTTCCTGGTTGCTGCTCTTTTTCCCTACTTAAGGAGCCCTCCAGCCTTGTTTCCTTTGCAGATGGGGAGCAGGTGCAAGTGGATCTAGGCCACTTGGCCTAAGCCCCGCTGACCTGGTGTCTTCCAGGTTGCCGCTCTTTTTCCCCACTTAGCAAACCCCGCCTACCTGGCACCTTCCACGTTGCTGCTCTTTTTCCCCCACCTACCAAGCCTCGCCCACCTGGTGCCTTACTAGTTGCCGCTCTTTTTCCCTACTTAATTAGCCCTCCAGCCTCTTTCCCTTTGCAGATGGGGAGCAGATGCAAGTGGATCTAGGTCACCTGGCCTACGCACCACCCACCTCCTTAGCCCGGCCTCTTGCTTCCTGCTCTTAACTCTTAGATCAAGGTTGTCTCTCGCCGGGGTGCCCGAAACAAATGGCTGATGAAGAAAATGGCAATTTCTGTTTGGACCTGTTCGGACCAGGAGGACCCAGGGCCCGACCCCCTTCTCACACAGCAGGTAAGCATGCACCAATATGTGTTTACCCCTATGTCCCCACAGGCCATCCCCAGTCCCTTTGGTCCCCCTGTGATGTTCCCTTGTGCCCCCCATCCTTCTCACACACAGGTGTTGCCTGTTTTGCTTGATTGTTCTACCATGCTCCCCGCCCCCTCCAGCCTTCTTCTGCAGAAGTCTGTCCTGAAACATTCTGGTTTCACCATCACTGTCTTTTGGCCAATGCTGGATTATTGATTCACGGTGCGTCACCCTTTCTCAACTCTCATGCCGGACTTCCTTTGCATCTTGTACTCATGGTGGCCCTGAATCATGCTTTTCCCAACTTCATCTTGTATCCTGGCTTGCAACATTATGTGTTTCTACTGACTTCTGCAATTGTATTCACTCTCCCCTCTTGCTTCTCCACTCTTTTTGACTGCTTACTTTCTGTTCTCTCCTCCTCTCCCTTTTCCTATCTCCTCCCCTTCTCCCCTTACTTTCTTCTACGCACTTACGCTATCGGAATTGTCCCTGGACCTATCATGATAGCAACCCCATCTGTCACCTCCCTCCTCCCCTAAATGTCTCCAGGTCTAGTACGATAGTCGCTTGTTTTGTTCCTCCCCTCCCTTTCTGTATGCCTCTCCCTCACCTTTTGTTTTTCTCCAGCTCTACCAGAAATGTTGTCAGGCCTAGTACGGTAGTCGCCTGTCTGTTTCCATTTCCTTCGCGCTGTCCCCCTGCCTTCCCTGTGTCTTAGCTCTTGCACTATCTGAAATGTCGTCAGGCCGAGTACGATAGTTAATTTCACATCCTTACTCTTCATGGCCTGTAAGAATGTTATTGTATTTCCCTTGTTCGCTGCCTGGCCTTGAAGTGCTTTGAAACACATTGTGTATAGGCGCTACATAAATAAACTGTCATATCATTTCATATCAAAGGTTCTGGCAGGACCAAATGGTGGGAGGAGGAATGAGACAGGGTGAGTAGTAGAGGGAAAGGTGAGGCAGTCCAGTGTACACTCCCTAAATTCCTCCCTGCTGGTTACAATCAATAACCCATCCACCCACAAGATTTGGTGTCACGGTCAGTCCTGGTGTAGTGGACTGAAAATGCCCACAGCGATTAACAAAACAAGAGGATTTGGAACCAAAATGTCAGAGGAGGGGAGAGGAGGTGAGGCAACCTGCAGTGTACTTTAAAAACATGGGCATTTGCCCCAGAAGTCTGAAGGCTGGACTGCATCCAAGAGAGCTCATTTTATTTTTCAGTTGGCACCTCCTTCCACTTAGTCGTGAAATGGAAATAGCGAACCTACAATACTTGGTCTTTGTGTCCTTCTTGATCACACATGTGCTATGTGAAAGAGTCGTAGGCACATCTATTTCATATTCATGAAAGAAGAGTGGACTAACACGCCAGCAGGTACCAGACCTAGCTACTTTATGTCCCGAAAGAAGACTGGAATAAAGATAAAGCTGATAGTAGACATAGCTACATCATATTCACGAAGGAATATTGAAATGAAGCTATGACTGAAAGTAGACATAGCTACTTCATACTCACGAAGGAATAGTGTAATGAAGCTATCACTGATAGTAGACGTAGTTACTTCATATTCACAAAGGAAGAGTGGAGTAAAGTTCCGGGCAGCACTAAATTGGCTACTTTCTATTCAAGAAAGAAGAGTGGAATAAACCTTAGGGGATATCAGATGTAGAATCCTAATATTTATGAAGGTGGTGTAGAACAAAGCTACAATGGGTAGTAGGCATTGGTACTTAATGCTCATGAAGGGAGAGAGGAATAGAGCTACAGTGGGTAGTATACATAGATTCTTTATATTTGTGAATAAAAGGTAGACTAAAGATGTATTAGGTAGCAGAAATAGCCACTTCAAATTCATGATTGATGAACAGAATAAATCTACAGTGGGTAGCAGGTATAGATTCTTTATGCACCGAATGAAGAGTGGAACATCCCTAACGCTGGTTTTAGACTACTCAGAGGAGTGAATACAGCTAGAATGGGCACTAATGCCCAGCAACCTAAGCCTCCAGGGAAGAGTGGAATAAAAGCACTGTGAATGGAAAACATATCTAACTGATAGGAAGAGTGGAATGACGCTACATTACGTAGACTTCAAGGTTTCATGTTCAGCTGGAACATAGGAGAAAAGCTACAGCGCGTGGTAGACTTAGTTACTTTTCAGGTGATAGTGGATTTAGCTTCTAGCTACTGCAAATGTTACTCCTAGTTGCTTACTTTTCAGGTGGGTAGTAGAACAGAACAACGCCATTAGTAGACTTAAGGTCTAGCTACAGCGAGCGATACACCAAGTTACTTAATTTAGTGGACCAAAACTAGAGCAGGTAGTTGATTTAGCCACTTAGCTTTAATGCAAAAAAGAATCTCAATGCTCTATTTGATGTCCAGGCAGAAGGGTAGAGCCAAGCTACAGTGAACAGTTGACCCATATACTTAATATTCATGATGGAAGAGTGGGATAAATCTACAGTGAGTAGCAGACGGCAGAAGAGTGGAATACAGTTTTGATGAAAAGTGGACTTTTCTACTTACCATTGATGATGTGAGAGTGAAATAAAGCTATGGAGAATAGTAGACTTATCACAAAATGTTGGATGTTTTCTGGAAATACTGGGCAGAACTCTCTGGGGTGGGGCAAAGAGGGCATGTGTGACAATGGGGTAGTACAGTTGGAAATCGTTTAATTAATGTGTCAGTTTGCAAATATTCACAAATACTGTTTTATCATGGATGGCATGAATTGATTTAATATGTTAAATATGTCATTGTATGTGTTCATTTCCTTTTTTTGCAATAACATATTGGTTTGTGCACCTTTCATCTATTTTGTAATTTGTTTTTTCCTCCTTTACATATTAATGAACATAGTCTGCAAACATAACACCTCTTGCAGTAACCAATTAACATCATCCTTGCACTGAAAAAAGTATTCTCTGTGAAGGCATCATGAAGTAAGACACAGACAACAGATTCAAAATTCCATCAGAAAGGTTTTATTAACTTAAATGTCAGGATGGTTGAAGGCCTAACTTGCCCTATGCTAATGTGGGATTTCCATATCTAACAAAACTAAGGGAAGACTGAGTCTGAAAGTTCAACCTAAGGTTTTGTCTGGGTCCAAAACCTATCCTTGCCCTCGCAACTAAAGCTTAACAATGTGTAGGGATGGCAATAATAAAAGAAATAGTGTTCAACAAAATCCAAGGTTCAAAACAAAACCGTTCACCAAGGATTGGGATCCTCCCCGACCTCCTTACCAGGGTTACTTTGCCTTAGTTCGGCCAATCAACGTTTGTAATCACACAAGTCTCTTCCTGTACGTTTTCATTGACTTGCTTCTCTTGCCATCAACACTCTTGACTTCAACTTTTAGTTATTTCTTTATGTAGGGCACTCAGTCTAGGTGCTGTTGACAGACCACGCAGTCCAGCCATCACAGGTCATGCAAACAATGCTCCTTTCTTAGCTGCGATTTACCAGTACCGCTCTTATGCAGGTGGCCCCTCGGTCTATGGGCAGTTGACAGACCACACGATCCACCTATCACAGGTCACGTAACAGATACCCTTTTTCCATCTGCTTAATCAACCATGGTTCACTGCTTTCCCATAACAGTGAAGAGTAATTCTTTTATCAGTTTTACTTTCTTCCAACACCTTCTCTTAGCTAGCTTGGTCACCATTCACTTAGTTGTGCTCTTGGTACGTCTCTGGCTCCTGACAATACAGGTCTCCTTCTAACCTGCAATCCTTTGACCACTTGGCTTGTGTCAATGCTCTTCTTGCACCCTCTTTGGGATTTAACTTGCTTTGGCAATACTTGTATTTCAGTCCATTCATTCTGTGGTACTTGCCACCTGCACAACGTTGCTTTTCATCCATTCAGAATATGCTCATTTGCTTTCTTTCTGTGCAGCATTCAGAAATGCTTATTCATTCATCCTGGTTACTTATTTTGATTTTGTATAATATTCATTAGAAACCAGCACGCGCTGCGCACCAGGAATACAACGTGTGGATGGGCTCTTTTGTGAGCCATACCACACGGTATTCCCGTGTACGCTGTGCGTGCCGGTACTCTGTTCCCGGAAAGGGGCGTGGCAGCCCCTTAGCCAATGAGGCGGCTCGAAACGGGGCAATCCCCGCTCCGAGCCTCCCCATGCCTGGAGGCTGCTTTCGTCCCCCGCCGGGGACTCAGGTATGTTTTTTTTTCTTCCTCCACCCTCCTCCCCTGCAAACTATCCCCTCCCCACCCTCTCAACCCCACTTACCTTCTTTTTTTTTCTTTTCTTGGAGCGAACGTGCTGGAAACACTTCTGTTACCAGCACGTCCGCTCCCGATGGCCGCCATGGAAAGGGAAAACGAACTACGTTTTCCCTTTCCCGGTGGCTATTTTTTTCAACTTTTTTTTTTTTTTTCTGTTTCGAAAAGCGGTAGCATTTCAAAACAGAAAAAAATGCCATTAGTACTCCGGTCTAACGGGCCGGGTATTAATGGCTATAAGACCCTCGGCGACGGGCCAATACCACCCACGGTAATGCCCCTGGGGCTTCGTTAAGGCCTTCCCTACGCTCGGGCCAGTAACTGCAGCCCCGGGGGCATTACCTGGGCCGGTATCGGCCCGCCGCCTCGGATATTATTGCCACAGTAATGCTTTCAGTTTGTTTAGTATTCAAAACTCACAGGTTTAGTAATGCTTTCAGTTCGTTCAAGTTTGTAAACATTTGCCTAAGTATTCAAAAGTGTTTCTAAGTTTCTGAAATGTTTGATATTCATGAAAGGCTTATTGATGGTTTGCGGAGCACCCCGGTATGAGTGTTTCCCTTCTGCACTCACCGCCCTCAGGCGGCAGCTCCCGTCGGTTTCGCTTTGTTCCTCGCTTGGCTTTTTCTGCCTCTGCGGTCTCTGCTCTTTTCTCATGGAGGACGGGGAGAGCACCCCTTGTTCTCACTGAGGTCCATGGCGAACAGAGCACTTTGGCGCCTCACAGCTTCTGCTTCCACCTGCCACAAAGGGGGTACAGGACTTCCCGACCTTCTCTCGGCCTACTATGGCCTTAGCGTCTCTGGTCCTCTCCCGACACGGCTTCCAACACTTGCGTCTCCCACTCTTGTCTCTTTCGGTACGCCAGCTTCCAGCTCAAGCCAGCTCCACACTTCAGCATGCTGTGTGACCTCCTCTCACCTGAAAAGCTCGCATTTTTATATCCGTTGGGCTTACTAAGTGGCCACAGGTGGGGTCACTTAGTCCGATTGCCTGACCATAACTAAAGGGACATGCCTGTTCCTTACAATACTCTATAGGCCTCTTACTCGTCTCAGTACTTAAGTGGTGACATGACCTACAAGTCTTCATCACTCTGAGTAACCTCTTCCTTGTCCCAGCACCATAGTGTGCTAGATGATGGGAAATGTGGGGAGAGGTGTTACAATAGCCCATAAAAGCCGGGGGAGGCTTAGGCTAGGGAAAGGGGGATACCCTGTCTCGCCTGTTGATATCCTCTCCCCAATCACCTTCTACCCAGGTGATCCTCCCACGCTCCCCCCCAGGGTCAGGTTCAAAAACCTGAGATGAGGATCCAAGGGGAGTAGGTGTGAGCTTATTCTAAGGTTTCTCACATCTCTCAACAAGTAAATAAATAGCCCAAGTCTCTGCACAGTGACATCAGAGTGAGGCACTTGATTCCCATGGAACGCAGTATGAATAGGTCAGAAGCCCACTGTGGAGAAAAGGGCACCTGCATCTCTGCTGTTTACTGCTGTTCACTGCTGATCACTTGGGGCTGTCATCATCAGCTCCAGACCAGATTTAGGAAAATCAATTGCAATAAACAAAAAGTGTTGGAAGATGACTCTGTAGATCATTGTTTCTTGCTTGCTCTGAGGTGCGGCTTGACACATCTGTACGTCTGAAGGTCCCTTCCTAAGATTCTCTACCGCTGAACACTGAATACGGAACGCTGCACTGACGAATTGAGCACCAAACTCCAACCATCGAGCTGAGTGGACGGAGGTAGTGGTGATTGCGAATATTGTGAGCGGAAATTAATAGGGTAAGTCTGGTTCCAGTATCCCTATTAGACGTGGCTGTCCGGTGTAACTGTGTGCCTGCACAATAACTAATATGGCAGCCTCTGCAGGTCCTGTGACCCATCAGCGTTCTAAAACACTACTAATACCAGACAATACTCCATCACATACTCCAGCTCTAATGATAATTGACGAGACTCCACATGACTTATCTGGGGCCGGGAGAACCAAGGAGTCTGAGCCCGTTTCTTTCAGCTCTCTGACTGAACAAACACATAAAGATGTACTATGTTGGGAGGAACGCTATGATTGTCAAAGTGAGGAAATGCCTATAACACAGAAATCTGAAGCTTCGCAGTTTGAATTCCCACTTCAAAAAGGAGCCCTCGACCATATAGCTCCCAGTAAGAGCCAACAGTTTGTCGCTGCACCTATCTCATCTACACCAAAGGCAATGCATCTGGGAACTGACACGTCTATTCTATTTTCCCTCCAAAGCTTTGTTGCAGAAACTGATGGCTCAGAAAATGGAATACCACAAGCAACTTTGGCTCCCTCCGCGGGTGGCGCACGAATGATGATGGATCAACCCCCGCAGCAACAGCCTACATCAAATGCTACCAAGTATTTTCAACCTCAACTAGAAGGAAAGCAACAATACAAGCGTACAGATAGACCGCCGCAATCAAATAGAACAGGGATTAGACAATACTATGTTAAGGCTGAGACGGAAGCTGGTGATCTGCTGCTAACGAACAAACAAGAGATGACACAAAGGACCAAAGCTATCCTAGCTAAACAACGCTGGAAAAAATTGCAGACAGATAAGAAACATTTAGAAAGACTTGATTCTGTAAAGAAAGAGACTCCTTTTATCCAGCCGGCTCGTCACTCATTAGATATTACAGAAATAGAACTCCTTATGAGCAACCATGAGAAGAGGAAGCAAGTTTTTGGACAGAATGGGGGATACAAAGAACATGGCTATGCTTACTATTTCGACTCCAACCCCTAGTAACAACTCAGCGCACCTTAACAAGTGTTTGTACTCGCCGGTTGAATCACAAAATACTAAACCTGTATCAACTGACCCAATGAACATAGATAGAGCCATCTTCCATTAAAACATGTCACCAAAAAATCAAGGAAAACTCTCCAACAAATGTAACTGTAAATCTCTGAGAGGATCCCCTCAAGTATCCATTCCTACGACAATGGTTGATCTTCAAAACCTCTTGATTGCTACCTCACAGGCAATGATTTCGTTTTTGAAATTACAGGAGGTGAATATAGAAGCCATGAAAGATCAGGCAACACTTCTTGTGCTGATTCATACCAGACTAATTTATGCAGAAGTATTTATGAAAAATATCCAAGAACGCATCAATATAGAGGTGGAGGCTAGTGCCACCTGGCAAACATGCCTTTTTGAAATTGCCAGGAGTAAGAGGGCCGAAAAATCCCAGATGACTAGTACATTATTCACTATGTTGTATACTATTAATATGAAAAAAGATCAGACGACCACAAAGTCCAATACTAATCACTTGGATACTATGGTGGATAAGATGGCTAACGAACAGATTTTGATTCCGCATTATATCCATCTGACATCTGTAAAAGAACAGAAAAATTATTTGCCATTGCAAACCATTGTATTATCAGTACAATCGCCACAAACAGCGACTGAACAAAACCCTGCGGTTAATAACAGGAATAGAGAGCAGAAGGGGGAGGATAGACAACATCTAATGGAAAGAGTCTGGCTAATGAGAAATCTCAAAATTTGAAAGAAAACTGGAAGGGCTCTAGAACCTTTTTAAGAAATCTAATTTTGCCACAGATTGAAGCTGGAAAACAGCCTCCCAAAAAAGAGTGTTTGAAGAAAACCGACAAAATCGTACAAGTCCCCATACCTAATAATGAAGCTGATGACATGCTAAACCACCAGAAGGAAGAAACATCACGGCATGAGCAAGATCAGATGGAAATATTACTTAACCTGTCCACATATCCAGACGTGGAGAGAGACGAGGAGATCCAGTGTGATATTAATTATGGGATATTTCACTTATAATCATCCATGAATATGATGGAGACAGTTTGATTGATTCCATATATGTGGATCTAACCTTGGAGGACATATCTGATGATGATTTAGATCCGGAGATTGGCAGTAACAATAAATAAATCAATGTTTGGATAATTACTAAATGGAGAGATCGATGGGGAATGTGTAGATGAGACCCAAAAGATTGAATTGACTTGTGAGGATGTGTCGGATAGTGATCTAGTCTCTACAATCTTTGACGACGTAGAGATTATAGACCTAATCTTGGAAGATGAGGACGAGAACACACTTATAATAAATCCCACTACTTAAGATAGAAATGGGAAAGAACAGAAGATGTCTAACTTACCAAACAAAACAGAAGTAAAACTTCCTGTTTATCTTGATCCAAGAAGACAAAGTTCCATATTTCGGGTCTCATTGGAATGAAATGAGAATCTCAAAGATGGCCTTCTTTTAAATGGAGCCAATTTTCTACGTTTGATGCAAGTAATCCCCGAGCTTCAAATTTTGCGCTCTGAAGATCTGAAACCCGTACAATTTACAAATGATCAAAGGCTAGATTCAGTTTTGATTGATCTTTATTGAAAAGTGACTATGGACTGCCTTTTGGACCATGAAAAACATTTAAAGCAACTAGGTTTTGGATGTAAAGAAGCCGATGAACCAAATGGACAAAATGTTTGGTGCAAACGAAAAGTGAAAAGTGAACAAGAGCATGAAAGGAAGCAATTTAATCGAATCAAGGGCCCAGAGAAGTTCACAACAAAACCCATAGATGATGAGAGTTGGACCAAGACAACAAGTAAAGGCGAGGGTTTTCAGAATAGACCCTTTACGAATTATACCAAACATATGATATGGAGGGACACAGAACACTCAGATGATGATATGTCACAGAATAATCAAGAGCATTTGTAACAACAAACATCATATATAAATGCAGTAACATCATTATGCTCATGGAATACACAAGGACATAAACATTGTTTCCAAGTGATTAGGTCAGACCTTGTCAAATTTCAGATTATGTGCTTTCAGGAAACTTGGCTGCTACAACGCCCGGTGTGCGAGGGCTATCTCACGTTTACAAATATGGCAATTCACAATGGCAAAGGGCGACCTTCGTCGGTGATCTTAAAATTAATTAAGATTGATGCAAATTTTGAATTTCTGGAAGCCAAAAATCTAAACCATTGGATACAATTGACAATACTACAATATCAGTCAAAGAAATAACACAAATGAGGGGAAACCATCCAATAACAAAAAAGAACTCTAGGTATTCTAAATCTATATTGGAATCCAGTGGCAATTACTGACGACAATTTCATCGATACTGTTTTTACAGCGATTGACCTATCAACCAGCCGATTCCCACTTTTGGACCTCATAATCTGTGGGGACTTGAATATTCACCTATATACATCGAAAGGAGCAATACTTCAAACTGCTGACCTGTCCACAAGAGCAAAGAAGTGGTCTAAAGAAATTGAAGCATGCAACGTATTTCTCACAGTTGCCAATAGTGAGGTGAATGGCAACGTCTTCCCGACATGGTCCCGAGGAACATCTACTGCTATGATAGACTATATCTATATTTCACAGGAGATAAAAGCAAAACTCTATGACACCGGAAATATTCAATCGGATACAAGTGATCATCATAGATTGACAATCACATGGTCCATGTGGGGATTACCCAAATCCAAAATTCATCTCCCACTACTGGAAATTAATAACAGATTGAACAGACTACTCCTGACTCGGTTGCAAATAGAACAGTTACCAAAGACATTTGAACAATAAACCCACAAAAGTGTTGCAAAATTGAATTATGAATGGCTTCTTGGGCCATTCTTGACTCAAAGTATTAATCAGAAAGAAAGAAGACAACATCAACATATATTTGACCCTCTAATAAAAGAAAAGAAAACAGAATTGTGAAAAAAGATAAGAGCCTTGCAACAAAAAAAACAGGACAAAGATAAATATAGTCTGATTAAAAAAGAGAGGCAGAAATATAGAAATTGGATTAAAACCTTGAGGCATCTAACAAAACAACGGGATGCAGAGATGATTCTTGAATCTATGAATCTATGAAGAACAGAAACTCTAGACACCTATGCTCTTTGTTAAATCAACACTCAAATACACAAAGTGAAATGATTACTGATGTCTCAGAACATGATTGGATAAAACACTTCACCAATCTGTATAAAGAAAGAATAAAACCGATGAAGATGCAGCATCCTGCCCAAACACAAAAATGGACGGTAGACATTGATATTGGAGATGTTGCAACTCTGATTAAAAACTTAAACACGTCCCACACACCAGGGCCAGATGGCCTCTCCAATGCGATAATTAAACATCACCCTAAAGAATCGACAAGGCTATGAGTGCAGATCTTTTGCCTGATAGCCGAAACAAATGAAATACCAAAGACCTGACAATCAGCAATACTTATACCAATCTATAAAAGTGCGAGAAGTAAAATCTGGGCAATTATCGCCCGATCGCCCTGCTGGATCCACTAGGGAAAATGTTTGCTTAATTTCTTCAAAAAAACTCACAACATGGCCAGTCAACAATAACCATTAAATGGTACGCCAAACAGGTTTTGTTAAAAATGATTGGCAAAATCTTAACCTATTTCTGTTGAACTTGATCAAACAAGAATCTATAATGTCTAAAATGTAATTTATATACCTCAGACTTTGAAGAAGATATGAGAAATTCTGTGACTAATCCTCCTAAACTGAATGCAGAACAATTGCCACTGATGATGTATGCCGATGACATCGTCATCTTTGATAAAACACCAAGAGGTCTACAGATCAGTCTAAACCAACTGGACTCCTATATGAAATTGAATTAATTAAAAATTAACATATAAAAAACGAAAATAATGTCCCTAACAAAGAACCGAACAACACAAGCTCCAAAACCAAGTTGGTTGCTACAAAAGAAGAAATTGCTGCAAGTATCAAAAATAAAATACCTCAGAATTTGGATCAATCAATCAAAATCAGAAAAGGACTGGGAAGTCCACTTGAAATCAAAGGTTCTATCGCTGGCCAGACAAGGAGCATTTATACATCGGAAATATAGGACATTTTCATTGAAACCCGTTTTAGCCTTTTTCAGACAAAAGGTGATAGCAATACTCCCTTATTGAAGCAAGAATCTGATTAATCTTGATCCCGAGATCTGGCAACAGTTGGAAGCTTTTTTTTGGCAGAAAGTACTTTCTTTACCATCATAGTATCTGGTGCCACGTATACGATATGAAATTGCCACTCAGTCACTACACTCTATAATGATATGGAAAAAACTAGATTTCTACCGGAAAATACAAACTGAAAACCAACCAATGGCATTTGAGACACTGCATTATAAAGAAAAATCGTATAATGACAAGGTGCTAAATGACTGGAAAACTGCAATAAAATCGATACTTCAAGCAGCTGAAATTCCATCGGAAATGCTGCTCCAGCACCCACAGTACGCAAAAAAAGAACCCTTCTAAATGACTGGATCAATACAATAGATCTTAAAGCAAAATATCAAATGGTTCTCAAATGCAAATATGATATAACAGCTATTAATCAATGTCCTACTTATTTGGCACTTTTTCCAGACATGCAGATCCGTGATACCTTCTTAAGATTACGTCTGAATTTACTCCCTACATGGGAACAATTAGCCATTACTAAGCAGATCACGGACTTGTTAAAGTTTTGTAGATTTTGTCAACAAACTGAATCTGTACAAACAATTTTTCAGGTAATGATAGAATGCCCATCATTGGTTGATAAACATAATCTATTTAGAGAATTGTTTATGAAAGATAATAGGCAAATGGACCCGAAATATCGTTGGGCACAAATTGTGTTGGGTAATAACAAGAACATGTTTTTTACCATCATACAATTTTGGGATGAGATTATGAGAAATGTTTCTTAAAATGTGAATAGAAATGTGAACTAAACTGTGTACATTTATTTGATTTATAAATCTTCTAAGAAGTAAATGAAAAAATTAGAAACTAAATTAATTAATTTCAATTAAAAGAAAAAGAAAAAAATAGGTCAGAATGCATAGACAGCTACCAGAGAGAGGCTCTTGAGTCACATGGTCAGGCAGTGTAACAGGTCAGTGCACATAAACAGCTACCAGAGAGAGGAGCCTGGGTCACATGGTGTAATGTCCTACCTGGGTTCTGGTTTCCAGGGATGCCATGGCATCGATTACCGATGCTTATGCCTGTCCACCCACACTGGGCACCCTGTGTTGGCTGATATGGCTTACTATCAAGTAGGAATGCCCAATGGGGGGAGAGGGCCCAAGTGAGGGAATGCCCAATGGGGGGTGAGGGCCTGAGTTCTTTCTCTTTGTTTGTTTGTTTGTTTATTGCATTTATAAGGTGCACCAGACCCGGGAGTAACAGGGCGCAGCAAGGAAATGCGAAGCTTACAAAAGTTACATAATGTACAGGCCATATATGAGTAGTGACATTACACAGGCAGATAATATGAATACAGTATACGTGTCAAATTATATAGAGAGGCAGAGTTATTTACATCTTGGTATGCAGGAACATACAGATTTACAATCAATCAGCGGGTCGTGCTGACTTACATAGGAATCCGAAGAGACTCATTCTCAGTCAGATTAAGGTGCGTGATGAGGTTCTTTCTAAAGAAAGAGTAGGGCAGGTCAGCTCTAAGCTGATGAGGCAGAGAGTTCCAAAATTTAGCGGCCTTCATAGGGACTATTGCCGCCAATCTTAGAGGATTTAAATCTGGGTACTACCAGGCAATTGGTGTTGACAGTTCTAGAGGGTCTACTGGAAGTTTGTTTGTCTGTTTGTTTATTTATTTATATAGCGCTCCGGACCCAGGGGTAAAAGGGCACTTAAAGGACAGGTTACAGAAGTACAATATATATAAATTTTACAGTTATACAATTGTAGAGGTAATATGCAATATACAATATATACAAGCAGGGTAGTTAGATCGCGCGGTTAAACATTTCTAAGGTATGTACAGTATATACAGTTAGTAATGTGCTTAGTCTATCTTGGGATTGGTTTCTCCAGAAGCCAGCTAATGACTACTTTCCTGAACAGTTGGAAGGATTTGGTCGATTTGATGTTCAGCGGCAGGGTGTTCCAAAGTTGAGGGGCAATGACAGTGAAACTCGAGCCACCAGCTCTTTTGGTGGTGAATCTGGGCACAGTGAGGCAGAGAGTATTGGAGGATCTAGTGATTCTTGTGCTTGGTTTCAAAGTGAGTTTGTTGGTGAGATAAGGGGGGGCTAGGTGGTTTAGGGCTTTGTAGGTAAGGCAGAGGGTTTTTAAGTCAATTTTTTGCTGAATGGATAGCCATTTGCAAGATATTCTTATGTGGGAGATGTGCTCTCTCCTGGGAATATTTAGTGCTGCTCGCAGCGCATTGTTTTGGAGGATCTGAAGTTTATTGATTATAGCTTGGTTGGCACCTAGGTAGAGGCTGTTGCAGTAGTCAAGCTTCGATTGTATGAGGGCCCTGGCCAGACTGAGGCAGCTATTCGTAGATACAAAAGGTCTACAGGCCCTAATTAGTTTCCCAGTGTAGGCGTTGGTGAGGCGGTCATGTTGACTTGTTTGGAGAGGTTGGTATTGGCGTCAAGGTAGAAGCATAAGGTTTTCACGTTTTTAACGACTGGAATGATGTTGCCATCTATGATGAAATTGGAATAGTCAGGGCTAAGTTTCTGTAGGTTGTTAGGAGATCCCACTAGGAGGAGCTCGGTCTTCTCATCATTCAGGCAGAGTCCGTGTGTGGCCATCCATGCCTGAATGATAGAGAAGATTTTGTTAATCCTAGTGGCGTCTGTATTGTAGTTGCCAGTGATGGTGAGGAGTATCTGGGTGTCATCTGCGTAGTTGGTGTAGGTGACACCCAGATGGTCCAGCTTATCAGAGAGGGGCTTTGTAAAGATATTATAGAGGGTGGGGGAGACACAGGAACCTTGTGGGACACTGCAGGTGATGGGGATGGGGTCTGCTGCAGCCGCAGATGAGAAAACCCTCTTGGTTCTGTTGGCTAAGAAGGATTGTATCCACATGACGGCAGAGGGGGGGAAGTGGGCAGCAGATGAGAGGTGGTTGCAGAGTATTTTGTGGTCAACCAGGTCAAAGGCTGCTGAGAGGTCTATGAGGAGTAGGATAGCTGCTTTGTTTTTGTCCTTGATGTCATCAATCTGACTTTTGAGGTCAACAAGGGCAGTTTCTGTTCCATGTTGAGGACGAAAGCCAGATTGATGCAGGCCTAGCAGTTGATTGGACTCCAAGTAATCTTGAATTTGCAGGTAGGCAACTCTGTCGAGGATTTTTAGCAGGAAGGGGACCGTTTTTATAGGCCTGTAATTAGTGGGAACGGCAGGGTCAAGGGATTGTTTTTTTAGAAGAGGGAGAACCCATGACTGTTTCAAGTTGTTAGGTACAGAATTAGTCGAGAAGGATAGGTTTATTAGTTTGGAGATGAAGGGGGCTAGGTCTCTCGCAGCATCTTTGATGATCTGGGCGGGGCAACTATCCCCTTTGCAATTAGAGGGTTTGAGGGATGCTATAATTTTTTGGACTTCGGGTATAGTGACCATTTTGAATGTGAAGCCGGACGTGTTATTGGTCGGGCGGATGTGCTAGGTATGAAGGCGTTGCTGTTGGAAAGTTGTAGTCGTTTGGCCTCGATTTTAGTTTGAAGACCAGTGATTTTGTTGGCCAGGGCACTTTGGATGCTGGTGCACCATGGCTTGTCTTTCATGCAAGTGTCGTCGGAGGGTTGGGATTTTCTAATTCCTTCAGAATGGTGAAGAGTTCTTTGGCAGAGGATTGTGCATTGTTTATTCTAACATTGTAGGCTTCCTTTTTGGTGCGGATTATCTCTTTCTTGTAGTGGGAGGAGATGGTCATGAGATTGGATTTATTTTCTGCTGAAGGATTAGTTTTCCATAGGGTTTCCATCTTGGCTTTCTTTTTTTTAAGTGTTTTCAGTTCCAGTGTGTACCAAGAGTTCAGATGAGCTCTAGGTGTACCTTTGCGTAGCTTTAGTGGGGCAACAGCATCAATGGCATTAGTCAGGGCGTCATTATAGGTGTTGACTAGAAGGTTAAGGTCAGCGGTGGCTGAGAGTGTGTTTAGGAGGGGGAGAATCAGTGGTGTGAGGGTCTCCGCAGTAATGTTGCGCTTGTTTCTAGTCAGGCAGGCTGGTGCGTGGGGGCGCTGCTTGGGGTTGGGTTTGTTGAGGTTAATGTCGAATAGTATGAGGGAATGGTCAGTCCATGCAAGAGGTTGTGGGGCTTTGCAGGTGATATTGCAGTTATGGGCCGCGACCCAATTGATAGTTCTACCTTTCTGGTGGGTAGGTAGTGTAATGACTTGAGTAAAGTCATGCTCAGATAGGGCGTTAGCCAGGGAGGCGGCTGGAGTGTCATTAGGGTTGTTATACCCTACATTAAAGTCTCCTAGAATTATATTTTGGGAATGGGGCTTAGAGTTCTCTGCTATGAGGGTGGTAATGTCTTCCTCGAAGGAGCCTGTGGGGCCTGGCGGTCTGTGTATTAGTTGCAGAGTAATTGTGCTCTTAGGGGTGGTTTGTAATTTAATGGTGAGGTGCTCGCAGGATTTTAGCGTTCTTCTGGATATTCTGTCAATAAGGATATATAGGGGACTGTGTCCTGGCATATTAGTGGTGAGCCGTGGGTCACAGTAGACAGGTTTGACTTTTAGCTATATGGGCCTGAGGCACAGTATGCGTAGTACACAGAATGTTCTGAGAGAAGTCGTAGGCGGTGTGTTTTCATTACTTGGAGGTGCGCTTCATGAACGAAGCATTTTGAATTGCCTGCAGCCTATTTCGAGCCCAGCAGCACTGCGAGCCGAGCTCTTGCTGCTCCCCTGCTTCCTGGAGGAGGCGGGGCCTATCGCGCACACGTGAGCGATCACGTGACTTCAACCCAGCATTTACTGCCGGCATATCCACCCTTGTGGCGTTAAGCCCTGGAGGCAGTAAGGCTGGAGCCGCTGTTGTGCTGTTTGGCTGTGACCTGTGAGTAACCTGAACTTGGATCCCGCTGCACAGTACATAACACTTTATCAGCTCTAAGGGTCTGGGGTGGAGAGTCGGACTCTGGCAGCTCCACAAGCTGTCGGGCGTTCCCTACCCTGAGACTGAGCGCTCCTCTTGGCTCCTCTGATAATTGTGGCTTTCTGCTAAAATTATTATTTTTTTTTTTTTTAATTACGTAAGGAATAAGATCATCTCATCCCTAGCTCACAATACAGCTGTGTTTGTAATTTTGCTTTGGGGTGGGGGGTTGCATAGATCCATTTCTTTCTGTAATTTTTATCCAAAAGTGTTTTTGGGGAAAACTTGTTTCTTTCTATAATTTTTTGGGGGGCTGAGGTTGCCTTGGTTTTTATTGTAACAATTATTAGATTGCTGTGCTTATATTTTATTGATTGTGGTGTATAAAATAGGCATCGTTGCACCTTCAGTCTACTTTTAGCCTAATCCTCTTCTGTTAGATTCTTAAGTCCTCTGTTTTTTATTACTGGGTTCTAGTTCTCTCTGAATGACACGTAAGGGACTGCGAAGTCAGACAGCTATGGAGGCCTCTCTGGCCTCGACTTCGTCTGCTACTGGTAATTTACCCTCTGTTTCATCAGTTACTACTCTGTTAGAAGTTCCCTCCACAACTATAATGGGGAATTTGCAGCATGCTCCAGCAGTTGCCCGTTATAACCCTTTACTATTAAAAACCCTAGCCCAGGCTCAAATTCATGTTAGCGATAGGTCTGAGGTACTCAATGCTATGGGTAGTCTACCCCGCAATGCAGTCTACAACAGCTGCATCTTTAATGGAACTCATGATATTTCGATAGACACACAGGAAGAACGCCTAGCAGCTACCTTAACCTCTAATCTTGCGAAAGGGGTTTCCCCTCAAAAGGATAGGGGCCATTTGGATTATTCCAATCACAATAGGGTCAATTCTGTTCTCTCAACATCTGCCAACTCCCACCCCACGATGCCTATCTTATCTGTTAGGGCAGCTGACTCTGCAGCTAATGCCTCTGCATTACCAATAACAACGGTTAATGGGAACACTGCTCTTCCTTCCACTGAACCTCCATTCGAGGTTAACTCGGCAACTAGGGCCATTAATCATACTTCGACTATCCATGTTAATCTGTCTACTAATGTGGCTGGTACTCCATACACGCCTAAAGGGAAATCGATACCTCCCTTGTTTAAAACTCATTTAATAAATCCAGAATCCCACCCTCAAAACAAAATCCAATCTGGGTACCAAGGGAAACAATTCAAGGGAAAAACATTTCACACTTTTTTGGAAAGAGGTCCACATCTAGCACCCTTGTTAAATCTTTACACTCACTTCCTACAGTGTGTTCATCAGATCATACTAACCTAGTTGATGTAGTTAAGAAATTGGAGATTGAAGATCCTTCAGCTCAGGATATTGACGACATCAGCATTATAGAATGTGCAGACAAGGCAATTGCAGATAGCCTCCTGGGCCCCAACTATAATAATACAAATAATGTCACCCAGCAAATCTGTGATGATTCCTTTGCAGGCTCTCCTTCTGATCTCATCAATTTTATTGATGAATACACAGAGAAACATAATTGGCTGAAAGAAAGGGGTCTACTCCCAGACTCAAAAAGGGATCAGGGTAGTGAATCGATTTTACACCACACTCTCAAGGAGGCAGATGAAAGAATTAAACTTTCCCAACCCACTATTTCGGCTCTGAATATGGTTCTGAGTTCCTTTGTGAGTCTGTATGACAATATATGGTCCGAGGTCAGATCTCACTCTCTCCTCTTATCTGAAATTTATTCTAGGTTAGAGGGCCTTGACAGATTTGAAGAGGTAGTTAAAATTATAAAGGAAGAACATCCATTTCTGCCTACACACGGTCATGACCCTACTCCTCTTAATCAACTACCCTCTGAAGCCCATACCGTACATAAAGGATTTACCATGATCACGCCAAGTATGCAAGAGGTAGTTCTAGTTAAGGGCCAGAGTCCTACGGTCCCTAAAGGTCCAGCTTTGAATTCATGTAGCCTACCCGCTAAGATGCCAATAACTACCTCCGAGGGTCTGCGAAAGCTCACTGGATCGAAGCCAGTACTAACTACCCCTCACACTAAACTCACGATGGTATCAATGGAGGAGAAAGTCCAAGAGAGAAGCGGCTGGTCCGCTTGCTAACCCTATTGTACAAGGCCCTCCCCTTATGGGAGGGTCTTTAGAATTGGCAGATCTCCCCAAGGGTCCCAGACCGCCTCTTCTCTGGAGTTCATATCTATTTCATCTTCAGAGAATTCATCTATCTCCATTCAACCCATCAAAGAAATCCTACATCAAAAAGTTGCGCCCTGTATAGGAAGGAAAAGGAAAATCACTCAGCAAATGAAGAAAACAAAAAATCAGAAAAATGTGAAACATTTAAATTCTTATACGAACAAATTTTTTAAAAATCTCTTCTTGGCGAATACTGTGGCTTCCTCATCTACTACTCTCGTACCGAAGGAGACTGGGAATCATGCTGATCCAGTGGCTTCTCGGACCCCTAACCCTATTACGGTAGTTACTGCAGCCACCGCTGACCTACTTCCCACTACAGCAGTTCCATCTCCCTTACCGGATGATGTGGTTGATGGTCTCTCGACTAACAACATTTCCTCACTAGTAAAGGGACCCAATATTGATGGGGTTGTGGACTCTGTGGCTTCTGGTACCCTGACAATTACTTCAAATCTACCAAAGCCTACCTCCGTCAATGCCTCGACTGTGTTTACTACTAATGCTATTGTCAAAGCAAAGGACACCACCTCTGATGCAGTATCCCCGACTGTTTTATCTAACTGTATAATAGGGTCAGTTCAGAGTCACTTAGAGACTTCTCGGCCAATGCCTACAGCAAATTTGGTTAACATTGATATGGTCAAACACCTTTTCCGGGAGATACTGGCTCCTAAAAGTGTATGTGGGGCAGTGCCTAAATCTAACTTATGCCTGCCCCTAGATGGGGCTTCTTCTACCTCGCCTCTACCTCTAGAGCCAACGCTCACTGCTGTCACTGAGGGTCTCCCAGTGAGTACTGAGCTTATAACAAGGGAAGAGGATTTGGGAGCCCTAGCAGAGAGGGGTTTTTCTGCCCCTCTCCCTTCTAATTCAGTTTTTCCTAGTCTGCCTATTGCCGCCCCGACTATGGACCGTGAAGGTGCCCCCTTTGGCCTCGATTCTGTTGGCTACAATACTTCTCTTAATTTCTGTGAAAGATTTCCTGTAGGTCCAAATGTTATTCAAAATAGGACTATACTAAGAGGGGCTAGGGGTCCCGACTTGGCGGTTGATTCTTTAGCTCAGTTTACTAAAAAGATCTCTGACTCCCTTCCTAATATGTCAGAACTAAAAGCTCCTCGGGATATTATACAACTTACCAGCCTCTGGGGCCAAGATATGCCAATCTGCTTAAACCGTGGTAATATTTTAAAGATCTTCCATCAACTTCCTTCGCTCTCACTTATCTCTAGCTATGACTTGGATAGCATTATCTTCCCCATTCATGACCGGGTAGATGTAAGTAATATCATTCTTAAATCAAGAGTGGTTTTGGATTTAATCATGGGACATAAGGAAGGGCTAAAGCAACTTGGCTTTGAAGCAAATTTACTGAAATCCACTCAGCTCTCCAGTAACAATGGAGGGGATGCAAAATATAGGGATAATCTTACTATGGTATATTATCCGGATAGAGCCCCACAACCCCACGGGAGGCAATTTATGCCCAAATGGACGCTTTCGCAATTGGACACAGGTCACTGCAGGTTTGTGGAAATGAGTACCTCCTGACTAATCCAGAACTACCTCCAGATGCTCTTTCTGTGAATAGCTTTGGGTTTCTCTCCTGGAATTCTAGAGGTAACTCTCACCTCTTTACTAACTTAGACACTGTTACTCTGATCAGGGCTTCACACTGCTTCTTTCTTCAAGAAACCTGGATGCTCTCAACTCCCATTTTAGACGGGTTTAATATTTTTTCTCAAAATGCTAGACCCACCCGGGGAGGTAGGCCATCGGGGGGTCTTCTCATTGGATTAAGAACTTCTTTGGGTTATAGGACTAAGATGCTTTTGGATACGCCTTTTGGTATCCAGGCCCTGGAGGTGTTCTCCCTTGATCATACGGTTATTCTACTTTTGGTAATGTATATTGGCACAAGGGAATTTCTCCTCTCGAGCCGTTTTTGCAAAAGCTAACGGACATGCTTCTTTCCTGGAGATCTGTGCATCCAGGGGTAAACTGATCCTGGCAGGTGATCTTAATTCGGATTGTTCTATTTCTTCCGAATCCAAATATGACGACTTGGGACTAGCGTTGGAGGACGACTCCCGCCTAGGCATGAAAATTGCACGTGGTCGTTGTTGGAACTTCGCCATGGATTCAGTGGGTCTTACTTGTCTTAATGGTTATTACGACGCTACCAATTTATCTCGACCCACATGGCGTAGATCCTCATCATTATCTACCTTAGACTACGTGTTTGTAGATCACTCTCTCATTCCTTTCTCGTCTAATGTCGAGGTCTCTTTCAACTCATGGAGTGACCATGGTATTCTCCGGGTCTCATTTCTCTGTTTCCTTCCAACTAAGTCTCTGTCCGCGGGGGACCTACCCATCTCCAAAACTGTGGACAAGGGACAGGGGTTCGTTGGTCTCCTCTTAATATCAGCCTACTGAATCGTAAACTGATCTCTTCTTTTAACCATACTTCTTTCTATTGGAAATTGGCAGTTTTCAATACAGTCCATTTCGATAGCTTTCTCATGGCTCTACAGCGGCAGTATTCACGGTCAGCTTAGGAAAGTGTTTCTAAAATATCTCACCTTCATAGATTTGACCAAGAATTGGCTAATGTAAAGAGTCTCACTAAGAAACTCATTAGAGATGTACAATCCCTAGATATGGAATGGCCCGATAAAATCATAAAAATTAAAACCATCCGCCAAAAATATAAAAACTATTGTAAGTCCAGAAAAGCTTCTATGCTAACAAAATGATGCAGATCATATGCTTGCAGTGCTTATAAAACGAGACCTGAGGGCATTTTGGGTTACAGTATCTAGCTTAGATAATGCGGCGGTCACCGACCAGCTAAATCCATCCCTGAGGTTCAATGGGTTGAGCACTACACTAAACTCTTTGACATTGGGGATGAGAGATCAGTTTCCTGTCTACTGGGGAACGACCGCTCTAAGGACTTATGGAAGCCTCCGACTGACTCCGAGACAATACTAGGACTCATCTCCAAAGCCAAGAAATCTAGGGCTCCTGGGCCTAACAGCCTTACTAACAACACATTCAAAGCTGAGCCAGCTCTCTGGGCTAACCTCCTCTCTCTGCTCTTTGAAGATGTCGTCAATTCCAGGAAGGTACCCACTAGTTGGCAAACAGCTCATATTGTTCCAATTTTCAAAAGAGGCCTGCGTAACGAGGTTAAAAATTATAGACCTATCTCGCTTATTGATGCGGATTGTAAGCTTTTTGCCTCTCTGTTGCTCTCGCACCTTAATGTTTGGATCAGGGAAAAAAATATTCTCCCCAAATAACAAACAGGCTTTAGGGCAGGCCACTCAACTAATCTCAATGGTCTTATTCTCAGTGCCCTACAGACCTCTTCCTGGGGTAAATTTGATGGTCCTCTCTATGTTGCATCTATTGACCTGTCAAACGCTTTTGACCTGGTTATCAGGTCAAGACTATGGGAAAAACTAACCAAATGGGGCATTCCGGCAGGGCTTCTACTCTTATCATGGCCATGTATGAAAATTCAGGGTTCACATCAGGCTCGACTTGGCAGGAACCCTCTCTAGAAGGATTAGGACACATATTGGGGTGAGACAAGGTTGCTCGTTAGCTCCCTGTCTCTTTATCCTTTATATGGCTGATGTTGACGACTTCCTGAGAAATGCAGGCATGGTGAGTGCTAAACTAGGGGATCTGAGGCTCTCATGGTTGGCTTATGCCGACGACTTTCTTCTTTTTGATAAAACTAAAGTGGGCCTGCAGAGGCTCATATGCAAATTTGAAGAATATGGTAGTCTTAATGGCCTTAAGATTAACCCGAGCAAAACCCGTACTATGTTCTTTTCAAAGGGGAAAATGGGGAACAACAAAGTATGGAAAATAGGTGGCAATAATATAATTAGAGCAAATAAAATCATCTATCTTGGTTATTTGATTTTGGCTAGACCCTCGGCGATCGAACTTAGACGATTCCTCAGAAACAAACTGCTCCCTCTCATCTCCCAATCCATCAAACTAGACAATAAATATGGTATGTTCTCCCTTAAGCCTGTAGTTGACTTTTTTAAGGGTAAGGTTACTCCAAAACTTTTGTATGGAATGGAATTCCACTTCACGGCACTTTTGACTTTCTGGGATTCTCTCGAGGGTATCTATTGGAGGAAAATCTTAAAACTGCCAAATTCCATTCCAATAGCAGCTATCAGGTATGAATTAGGGTTAGTCTCATTTCGAGCCAGGATTCTCTGGAGGATTCTATCACTTTTCTCAGCCTTGCTTTCTCCAGAACCTGACACTCTCTATGCTGATGTGGGCCACATGATTTCTTCTCAGGGACATTTAGTCAAGAATTTATATCTCAATGCTTTTAGTGATCTCTGTGACAAGACCCTGTTGGATATTTCCTCCGATAGGGACACCCTACTAAAGAATCCGAATATGGTCAAGGAGCGTCTCTTTTGTCACGACTGGAGTAATACTATTGAAAAATTACATTCGTACCCCTCTTTGAGAGATTTACAATTTGATCATAAGAAAAGAGGCCTGTTGTCTTTTATTTTGAACCAATTCCCCAACAGATATTATCGCTCCCTTCTCATTAAACTCAGATGGAATCTCCTCCCCACTCGGGAAGTCTTACACAAAAGGAAGGAGTTCTCTGATTTAGATCCTAGCTGCCGCTTCTGCAAAACTTTGGGGGTGATTGAAACTGCTCGGCATCTCTTCTTAGACTGCACTGCTCTGACAGCTCTAAGGGACAAATATCTAGGTAGTTTTAATGCAATGGGGCAAATGGGGGTGGCAGATTTGATCTGGTCTCAGTGTCTCACTATTACAAACATTAAGGATGGACTTGCTGTGGCTGGATTTATCAAAGCTTTAGATTTATTCGCCCCGCTGTAATGATTATGATAATGATTATACCTGTTATGACTATGCTTGACTCTATGAAATTTCTCTTATTTTCTGTAGGTTTATTTTCTTTTTTTAGAATTTTGTAAATTTTAAATTTTATTGTTGGTATATCTTTTATTGCTGCAGGATACTCTGCACTGTACCTCTTAAAATTTAAATTTAAATTTGTCCCTCATCCTCTGGAAATTTTAACTGGAAATTGGATCTATGTTTTAACGCTTGTTTGTATAATTTGAAATTTAAATGTAATGAATGTTTTTCTTCCTTTTAAAGATACATTATTATTTTTTTTTTTTGTAAAGGTTTCTTGTAAACCATATACAATAAAGTAAAAAAAAAGAAGTCGTAGGCAGAATCAGCTATAGCAGAGTGGGCCTGTAATACAGTCTGTAGATGCATAGAGTACTCTAATACAAATCACAATGGGCAGATTCAACTTGGCTAGGTAGGCCTGTAACGCAGTGTGCAAGTGCACAGAATGCTCTAAGATAAATCACAATATGCAGATTCGACTTTAACTGAGTGGGCCTGTAACACAGAATGCAGGTGCAGAATGCTCTAAGGCAAATTACAGTAGCCAAATTTGACTTTAGTTAAGTAAGCCTGCTACACAGTATACTATATACGCTGAGTGCTTACAACCCAGCCAAATACTAGCAGGGCAGCAACAGCATAGGCTCTAGGAGCTAGGTAGGGCCATTCAATGGCAGACTTGGGTAGGCTAACTATGGTATATGTTTCAGCGCAAGTAGTAGCAGATTGACCAAATGGCGCAATAGTGCATGTGAGCAGTAGAGTGAATGCACAGATTAGGTAGCGGGGGGTACATACATGACAGGAGGGTAATTGAAGAGGGGGAACTATCTAAGTGGTCAGAATGGCACATTGCACGAAGTGAGAAAGGGTGCAATACAGTAGCATAACAACGAGTGGGCAGAATGACATGTTAAACAAATTAAATAGAAGAGTGACACAGTATTAGCAGGAGTTACTTTCATGTTCAATAGGGAGGTTGTCTTCACACAGATGGTAGCAGCAGTACTCAAATGGTACATTGAACATAATAGTCATACAGAATGCAGCATCTGATGTCTGGAATATAGGGCGAGAGAACAGTGTACATGAGCCTGCTATTCTATGTACAGTGCGTGAAAGATTGACTTTGTTGCAGTACACTGATGTGATTTTGGATGGTTACCAGACATTTGGTCGAAATAAAAGGTCGACAGGACAAATGGTCGACACCATTTGGTCGAAAACCAAATGGTAAAATTTTTTATTTTTTTTGTATTTTCACTTTATTTTTTTGGGGAGGTCGCCCCCACCCCCTTTTTTTTCTAAAAAACCCTTTTTTTCCCTAAACGAAAACCTAAAAAATATATATATAAATAAAATAAAAAATTTGACCATTTGGTTTTCGACCAAATGGTGTCGACCATTTGTCCTGTCGACCTTTTTTTTCGACGAAATGTCCGGACACCATTTTGGATGGAGTGCATGCAAGATAGAGCATGAGCATGGTGTAGGCAGTGGGGGTAGAGTCGAGTGCAGGCGATAGAGCCAAGCAGGCTGATTACGAGTGAGGGATAGCATGTGCTAACACCGTTACTGACGCTTAGATGCATATGGTGGCAAAATTAGACAACTAATAGTCAAAGTAGGGGCTTGCATGAAAGAGAAATATTACCTCAACAATAGTCCAGTACGAGAGCCAGTGGGGCTGGCAGACGGCAACCCTGGCAATACAGGCTCAAAACAGGAGCTGGCTTTGCCTCCCGTGGGCCTTTGAGGGAGTGGGCCGGCTTCGCCTGCCGGCGGCCAATGGAACGGAATATAGGCCCGGTAACCAATCGGCTAGCATCAGGAGGCCTGCTTAGGTGGAGGGGGTTGTAGGCAACAGGCGGTCGGCCATCTTTGAAGAGCTGAGTACCTCGTGTACCTTAATGGCGGCGACAGGCTCGAATTAGCCTTTTAAGAAAATAAAATGAATATATTTTCTTTTTCGGGATCCGGATTCAATACGTGCTCAGCTGGAGTAAAATAAGGGCTGTGCAGGCGATTTTCACAAGGTTGTGCAGGGGGCATCAACGCTTACCATAATTCGTAGTAAGCAAGACTAGGCAGCTGGTTTCCTCCGTGGTTCCATTGCTCCTGCAGGGACATGACCTGGACCCCCTGCTCCTCAGGTGGGGTGATGGGGACTTTCTGGTTGCCTTTGTTGTTCTGGTGATATCCCTCTTTGGTTGTGTACACCCTGTTCTGTCTTGTCTGAAGTCAGATCTGAAAATTGAGTAAAAACTATTATTGACTGTTCCTTAATATGTTCCAGGTATGATATTATAGGTTATTTATAATGTGCTTAATACCCAGAGGTCTCTAAGCACTGACCTGGGGATTGAACCTGTGTTGTTTCGTGTCGTCTTGCTTCCAAGGCGAGCACTTTGCTGCTGAGCTATCCTCTTGGGACATTTTTCTTCTTCCCACCTGTCTCCGCCTATTGTGTTGAGTACCTGTTCTCTGGCGATGTGTCACTCCACAGCTTCCTGTCTTGTCCAGCAATGATGATCCCAAGGCAGCCAGTATGTTGCAGAGTTATCCTTCACTCCCCAGGTAATAATGCCAAAAGACAACAGTGGTTAATCTTCACCCCGTAGTTTATAGCAAGAGTTTTGTAAAAGTCTGTTTTGATGGTTGTTAACGTCCTTTTGTAACCACAGGGCCTCGCACCTCTCTTATCCCGTCTTGCAGATCAATGAACATCTCCAGTGTTACCCACGAGGGGTGATAATCCCAGGTGTGTAGTCGCCAGCATGGTGGTGTCTGTGGAATTGGAGCGTTAGCTTGCACTGACCTTGTTTCCTTTATTTTTGAAGATACCCCTCCGAGCATTAGTGGAAAGAGTGCAAGACACGCAAGCATGGCAACTGTCATTCCTCGGGTAAGCCTCGTCTGTCTTCTATTCTATTTTCTGTCTTTGCAATCTTCTGGGTGGGTCGGAAAAGAAGCATGCAACGAGAACAGTCCAGGAAGGATTCCTGAGATGTCTGGCATAAGCTGCTATGAGGCGGGGCTTTATAAAGACTTCTCCAATGTGATCTTGTGAGCTTTCGAAATTTTGCGAGATTTCGCTTCGAAATCTCGAGTGTCACAGGCAGTATCCCGTCTAGCCTTGTTAACCTTGTGTTGCCCTTGCTTGTGCCTCTCTGGTCTTGTGTGCCTATCACCCCTCCCACATCTCCATAACCTCGCCCTGGTGACCCACACACTCTGTTGTAGCCCACTGAGTGTGGTGCTGGCCATGTTAGGGGGTTATCTGATCCAGAGTTCCCATGACACATGGACTAGCAGTGTGAACAGTCAAAACACATGGACAGCTACCAGAGTGGGGAGCTTCAGTTGCACTGACTGGCAATGTGACCAGGTCAACACACATGGGTGTCTGCCAGAGTGATGAACTTGGGTGACATGGACAGGCAGTGTGAACAAGGGAACATTCATGGGCACCTCCTAGAGTAAGAAGCTAGGGGCACACGGCTAGGCAGTGTGAACAGGTCAGAAAACGTGAACAGCTACCACATCGAGGAGCTTTTTCACAGGACAGGCACTTGGCACAGATCAGAATATATGGACAGCTACCACAGTGAGCAGCATGAATCACAAGGAGAGGCAGTCTGGACATATCTGAACACATGGACAGCTCCTGGAGTGAAGAGCTCGGCCATCATAGACTGGCAGCGTGATCAGGTCAGAACAAACGGACATTTACCAGAGAGAGGAGCTTGTGTCCAAGGCCAGTCGAAAACAAGATATTGTTTATATTAGGAGATTGTGGGACTTGGACAAACAGTACAAGGATCTAGAGACGCATAATACGAAAGCCTAACGTATGTTCAAGGCCAGCTTGAGGAACTAGGGCACACATGAGCAGGCAGTGTTGGAATCTTGCCCCAGTGTAGTGAACCTGGGACGTACAGGCATGCAGTGCTAAAAGCTTAGGTTCGTCAGAAAGGTTGGCACACGTAGTATGCATAGATAGGAAGGGTGCGACTTGGAGCACATGGAGTTATACAGGCAGGATATTCGGGCACTTCAACGCTGTGGAACGTTTGGTGTCAGGATCCTTGAGCACTATATAGATATTGAGAATCGAAGTCTGCATGGCCAGAACGTATGAGGAGCTTGGAACACATAGACATACAGCGATTAAAGCTTTAGGAACAATGAATTGTAGTGGCAGTGGCCTGCGGTCCTTGGACAGTGTGGAGAGTTTAGTGCCCATGGATAGAGCTTGGAGATAGTGTATGAGAAGGTTTGGGCACATTGAAATACCTTGCACAGCATTCTGGTACCCATGCAGACAGTGTATGAAACAAGGGCCACAAGAACAACAAGGGACACAGACAGGAAGCATGAGTAACTTGGAACAGAGACAAGTTGACACACATGGAGCATGAGTAACTTGGAGCAGAGACAGGTTGACACACATGGAGCATGTGTAACTTGGAGCAGAGACAGGTTGACACACGGATCATGCGTAACTTGGAAAAGAGACAGGTTGACACACATGGAGCATGAGTAACTTGGAGCAGAGACAGGTTGACACACATGGAGCATGAGTAACTTGGAACAGAGACAGGTTGACACACGGATCATGAGTAACTTGGAAAAGAGACAGGTTGACACACATGGAGCATGAGTAACTTGGAGCAGAGACAGGTTGACACACATGGAGCATGAGTAACTTGGAACAGAGACAGGCTGAGACACATGGAGAATGAGTAACTTGGAACAGAGACAGGTTGACAAACATGGATCATCAGTGTAAGAAGCTTGGTGCACCTTCAAACATGTGTGGGGAGTTTGTGTCCCGGATGGACATTCTGGACAGAGTAGGCTGAGTTTGGGACCCATGGGACTACAGCGTGGAGAACTCCGAGCACATATGTAGACATTGCAAGAGGCTTGGGACACATGGACAGAAACTGAGGAACTTGAGGCACAGTGTGAGCAGACTTGGGCAGTGGGTAGTGCATGTCAAGTGGGGGAGAGTGGGGAGGGTACGTCAAGTGAAATGCATGACGCACCGTTGAAGTATATATGCAACAAGATGTGCAGTGGTGTCAACATGAATTCGGCCAGTTGTAACACAGGGTATGTTGTATTTGCAGGCAGGTTCTATTGTGTTGTTGGAGAGGTGGTGCCTGATATTGCTGGAACATGTGTTGTGTATGGGACCCTTACTCTGTGCTCTCTCCCTTACCCTCTCGCAGGGACCGTACCTAATTGGGGTGTAAATAAGGTGTTCTCTGTGCAGCATGTTCCCTCGGATCTTCAAAATAGAATGATATTAAAACTCTCTCACAAGGTCATTGATTTCATATTGATTTCAATAGCTCTTCGCCTCGGATGCAGAACGCACCATGTGCAGGTAAGACTTCTGACCTCTGACCTTCTCTCACAGCTGATCCAAGTACTAGGTGATATGATATGATATGATATGGCATTCATAACGTGCCTATACACAAGCGTTTCAAGGTGCGATGAGGCAAGGGAGGGGGAACAAAGGGAAGACAGACAACGATCTTACTAGGCCAGGTGTCATTCAGATCATGCAAGTGCATGGGAAGGGGGGAAAAGGAAAAGTGTGCGGGGGAAGGGAGAGGGGAAAGTGCAGTACATGGGATAGTAGAGTAAATAAGATAAATAAAAACGACCAGCTGGTGGCAAGTGCAAGGTAAGTGCAGACATAAGTGCTGGTCGGGGGACTGTAGGGATACAGAAAACAGTCCCCAGGTGCAGGGGTTGCCAGGGAGGCAGTGTAGGTGTGCAACTGCAAGGCCTGGACCCGAGATCAGGAAGGGTGGACAGGTAACCAGTGCAGTTTCAGCCAGGAATTCAGCAGGGGAGAGGGGGAGAGAAAGCAGAAGCAAAGAGGAAGGTTTTGAGGTACTTCCGGAACCGGAGATGGTTCTCCTCAAGTTTCAGGGAGGCAGGAAGGCTGTTCCAGTGGGAGGCCCCTGCCGAAGAGAGAGATCTACCACCAACTCGTTGCTTGGAGAAGCGACTGACCCTGAGGGAGTTGGAGACAGATGAGCGAAGAGCTCGAGAATTACGATATTTAGGAAGAGAGAGTTAAAGGTATTGCGGCCCCAGGCCCCAGAAGGCCTTGTGGACAATGCAGAGGGTTTTGAACTTAATTCTCACAGCCACTGGGAGCCAGTGCAGAGATTTCAGCCCTGGAGAGATATGATCCCTGGGCTTGAGGCCAAGGACAAGTCTCGGAGTCCTGTTCTAGATAAGTTGCAGAGGGCGGAGAGTAGAGGCAGGCAGATTTAGATAGAGGATGTTACAATAGTCCAGCCTAGACCCAGTGCAGTGAAGGGTGGAACCTGTAAGTAGACATGGGCTCCCCACCAAGCTCTAAGGCTGACACTCATCTTGATGCTGTGGAAGCTAAGCAGTGTAGAATTGATTGATTGATTGATTGATTGATTTCAGCTTCATTTGGCTGGGCACTCCATAAAAGCACCACAAATAAAGCATTCATAAATCATCAAGAACAATAAAACATGAATTCAATAACTATTAACTAAACAAATATATAGTTAAAAGCTTCATTAAAGGTAGATAAATTACTTCCTTAAAGCACCAGTGTATTTGCAGTGTTATCATAAAACACAAATTTCAGTCCCAAAAAATTACAAACAATATTAAAATACACAAAAGATATAACTATTTCTTCATTATAAACTGAGTTACAGAATATCCTCATGTTTATCTGTTCGAACCACCTCCATTTTGTTAGGAGACCCTGTATTATTATCCAAGCCTTACTTAAAAGCTGAACAGCAAAAACTATTGCTTGTTTCTAAAAGATAGACAAAGATGAAGAGCGGCCTTGCAGGTTCTGGTAGACTAAAAATTGAAAATGAGTTCAGCCATTTTCCTCTGGGTTTCACTGAGAAAGGATAGATACACATAACATATATTAAGTCTCTTGTGAAAGGGGTACAATATGATCAATTGTCTGGCGATCCAACCATTTGCCTGGACTCGATTAAGGCAGTAGGCAATATCCTCCTTCTTAATTTTAGATATCATTTTTTGCTGAGAAAGGCTTGCTCGCATCCAAGTAATCCTCAAAATAGCTTTAATTTCTAAATAAAAAATATATACTTAGGCTTCTCATGGGTGCTTTATCTAATTCACTTCCTAGAATTGTAGGATTCATACACCTTTTGTATCCTGCGGGACTATTGGAGCAGAGCTAGGGGAATCAAGGATATGCACCCTATTTTTAATAGCAGTATTAGCTAAGCCCCAGAGTTCGGCCTCAAGTCGATGTTGCTGGAGCCTGGCCCTGATACATTTCCAAACTGTCTTTTATGCAGGACCCCCATATCGTTTTTGAAAAGATGGATGGATCCTCTTGGCACAACAGTATTGATCTACTGTTCTCTATCTGAGGAATCCACATTTTATTTGGGATTAAATTAAATACCCAGATAGTCGAAAAACACAAACCCGCTATATTTGTTGTTCCATCAGATACAAGTCTAAAATGTATGTTTTCCTGTGCTGAATGCCATACATTTCATGTTTGTGATATTGATGTTAAGATCTTTAGCTATACAACTATCATGGAATGTAATAGCTGTTTTTAAAGGCCAGTGGGGGTTTTAGATATAAGAATAACATTGTCAGCCAAGAAAAAGCTTTTCGCCATCGATCAAAGGGGCATGCGCCCCAGGTTCACTCACATCAATCATATCATTCATGCAAATTAAGGTAAATAAGTAACAAAAGGCGATCCGTAAAAATTATCTGTGCAGGTGCTATCCAATCCGCGTAACCTTTTTTGCAGAGTTGCTATTATAAAGGGGCTTAATTAGAATCCACAATGCAGGGGCAATAGAAGGTTTTTGAGAATAGCCCACATTTTCTGTCTGAGCATGCTGGCGAAAGTCATTTTAAAGCTCTACAAAAAGAAACTGAGTTCTGCCTTTTAAAGAATACACATTTTGGAACCTCCAAAAATGAGCAGAACACTTGGCCCCTCTACGGACTCCATAGCGGCAGCCTGCCTTCATGTGAGACAAAATGTACTTCTCTTGGCACCAATCGTCCAGCCTATTTGCGATTATTTTTGCATGCCCTAATAAATGATCATAGAGCGGCTTCATATAGATGTTAAAAAGAAAGGCTGGGATATATACAAGAACCCTGAGGGACACCGCAATTGACCTGCTCTTATCCATAGTCATTCATTTTGACTCGTGATAATCTGTTACTAAGCAGCGAGCAGATCCTTCTATCTGACCTCTCGGATACTCGGGCTGTCTCCTTAATATGATGTAGTAGATTTGCGTGATCAATGGTGTCAAATGATGCTGTCAGTCAAGCAGCATCATGTCATTTATGTATAAGGTATGCGGAGCAGAGTCCGAGACTCTTATGCATTTTCTACTCTGATGTCCAAGTCCAAATTATTTACTATCAACAAAAATCCCTCTTTTAGACAGGGAACGCCTTTTGGAGTACAAAAAAGCAGCACTGATGCTCCGTCTGGGGGAATTTGACTCTGGCATTACTAAGATCATAGGTATTTTGTTTAATGGTGCGTGGAGCAAAATAGAGGGGCTTTGAAGGTGGGGTTGGCTGTGCAACTTCCTCTCCCCTGACTCAGGCATCTTAATCGGGGTATGGAATGAGGTCATGGGAACTAAATATCCTATTTTTACCTGGGTTGCTGGGAATGACATCTTGTTAGGGGTGGAACGGCTCAGTGTAGATGGCACCAATTATGTTTTATATGTTTCTGGTCATTGGTATTTTATGCTTGTATTTGTACTTGATTGTATCCCTGTTTAAATTGTTTCATTTCTTGTTACAAAAGGTTAAGAGTATCCAAAAGGGTGCTAAATGATCCAAAATCTCACCCCGAAGCAGCAACATCACTAAATGGACCTGATCCAAAATCTGTAGGAGGGCGCCTTTCATATCCACAAGCGTTGATCAGAACCATTGTGAAGGAATCGACACTGGGGCGAGTAAATGAATAAAGTGCCGCATTAGCACATTTTGCACAAAGTGGTGGTCATTGTGCTGATTTTATGAAAATATTGTATTGAGTGTGTATTGTATTGAGTGTGTCTGAGTGTGTTTGGAAATGACTGAGATGATTGGGCATGACTGAGATGCTTGGCCGTTTGATATAATAAAATCATTGTTTTTCTATGAAATGATGTAATATACCATTTGCGAGGGAGATAGGGTGCTGCACAGAGAACTTTAAGGTCTGCACTTTAAGCTGTGGTCATTTGCACCTTATTATTTTATTAAATACTGTCATAAGGGCATATTTGTTTTCAAGTATTCTGATGTGTTGGACATTAATACATGTATTTTTGTATTGGAAATAAGGCCTGTAGAATTGTATATTAAATCATTTTTAAAAAAAAGATCTTTTGTGTAGCAGTTCAGTTCCTCTGCCGGGATGAACACCTGACTGGCGATCTCCTATGAGGTCTGTGGATTCAAGATATGATATGAGAGGTTATTTACCCAGAGGTTTCTTAACGTGGACCCGGGGATCGAACCTGTGTTGCTCCATGCCCTCTTGCTTCTAAGGCGAGCATGTTGCCCCTGAGCTATCCTCCCGAGACTCCCGTGATGGACTTGTAATTGTGAGGTGGCTAGTCCATCCAAGATCTTCAAACGAATAGGGTTATTAGTGATTCTCTGACAGCTGGTCCAATCCTCCCGGTCAAAGTCTGACTTCTTCAGTAAAGGGGTTGACCCAGGCTTGTACTAGGACCCCTTGAAATGAGCAATCTCTAAATAAGGCATTAATAAACATACTAATTGGGGGACACAAGGACTCGGCTCACTCGGATCTAATAAAAGTAGGACAGGGACTGTGGCGTTGCCCCGTGAGGGGATACGCACGCGGCGGCGTGACGTTGCACGTCGCCGCGTGCGCCTTAAATAAACGGGGCGTTCCCGGCCGCGTCAGAGCGACCGGGGAGCCCGAACCACACAGACGTGTCCGTGTGGAGTCTGTGGGTGGAGGGGCTCGCGGGCACGCAGTGGGGGCACCCAGAGACCCCCAACAGTGGCGACGAGTGTCGGATGCCCGGGCCCGGACAATTTTTCTACATAAAAGGGAAACATCCGCGGGTGTTTCGCATCACGCTGAGGCCGCGGACCACACGCGGCTGGCGGCCATCTTGCGCACGAGGTGGACGATCTTCCGTAAGCTCCGGTTTGGAGTAGGAAGGCCATCCAAGCCTAATTATTGGATTTTCTGACTGCGGGCAGTACAACCCGCAGGCCCATGCCAGAATTTTGATATTTTGGCCATTTTTCAGACGATGACGTCGTGTTGCAGCTGGAAGATGGACTGAGGTGGCTGGGCCTTCTCAGCCCATTCCTTTTCAAAGCTCAATTTTTGGGAACATTTATCCACAAATCCTCTTCAGGACCCTCTTCAACCCCTTCATCATCTTCACGTGGGGGTGACGCTCCCGCTTCTGCGGCCCACGTGGACACAAGGCACCTCGAGGTACTCTCCTTTAACCCTTTCATCATCACGTGGGTGGTGGCAGTGTGGGGAGCAGGGCAAGTTGCGGCCCTCAGGACTAGAACGAGGGTGCCTGTGCGCTTGCGCCTATGAGTGATCCCGGTGCCCTTAGGGGTGCGACGGCCTCGGAAGATTCGCAGGACGAAGACCTAACAGACCCGATCCAGCAGCAAACCCCACAGCCAACCCCGCGTCCTACAACTTCTGGACCGCCGGCGCGCCCGGTTGCTGCCGTTCCTCCTCCGATTCAACCACCACCCATGGCCATGGCCCAAGCCAGGGCGCAAGCGGCCCTACAGCCTATTCCGGAGTTTGATGCTACGGGCCCCCCATCCAGCCTGGGGCCCCGATGGAGGAGATGGATCGGACGGCTAGACATGTACTTTCGAGCCGCCCAGGTCACGGATGATGACAGCAGGGTGGCCACGATGCTGTACTCCGCAGGAGCGACCGTGCAGGAGATCTTTGAATCATTAACTCCAGCGGGTAACTCCGATGATCAAGCCAAAGCCGCCCTCCTCGCGCATTTCGTCCCCCTTGCCAACGTGGACTTCGAAAGGTTCGTCATGCTGTCGGCCAAACAGAAGGAGGATGAGACGCTTGACACCTTCTATGGCCGCCTGCGCCGCCTGTCACAAGGGTGTGCGTGGGGGATGCGGAGGACATGATAAGGACCATGCTGATCCAGGCATGCTCATCGGGCAAGCTGAGGCGACAAGTCCTAAGAGAGCCCGGACTCACTCTGCCAGAATCCTGGAGCTCGGGAGGTGCCATGAGGTGGCGGAGGCTCGTGCCAACAAGATGGAGGCCGGATCCCGCGCGGCGAGACCGGAGGAGGTGTGCGCTGTCTGGCGGGCGGCAGAGGGGTGCGAAAACCCGGTGTACCCCCCAGAGACAGAGCAGGGAAGCCGGTGGAGTCGTGCCAGAAGTGCGGCTATGACCTCCCCACTCATCGGAGTGCATGGCAAAAGGAAAGATCTGTGGACGCTGTGGGGTGCCTGATCACTTCTCGAGGGTGTGCAGGGCGACCCTGCCTGTACTTATTCCGAGAGGACAACCTCGTCTATGGCCCCGCGGCAATACCGCCTGCCGAATGTAGCTCAGGTGGAACAAGCGGAACCCGAGGAGGCGCTGGCGGAAGAAGTGGAGGAGGAGGATGAGGAGAATATCTTCTTCGTCTCCAGCATGGAGGTCCTCAAGGGGAGAGCAGAAGACAGCCGAGATGTGTCGTAGAGGTGAACTGCTCGCCGGTCCCGGTGTTAGTCGACACCGGGCCTCTGTCAACGTAATGGCGAGAGGACATTATGCTGCGCTCAACCCACCCCCGAGGCTGGCGACGCCAAGAGCCCGCATCTTCGCATTTGGTGGGCGTGAGCCCCTGCCACTTGATGGGGCGTTTGTCGCCAAGGTGGAACATGACGGGTCGAAAATCAGGGCCCGCTTCTATGTGACTCCGGTGAGCAGCAACACCCTGCTTAGCTGTGCGGCAGCGGAGGCCCTTGGCATAGTCAGCTTCGCCTATTCAGTATACTTGGAGGACATCAATGACCTGCTGGACAAGTATGCTGACATCTTCAAAGGGATTGGGAGAATGAACGGTGACCCCGTGAGGCTCCACATTGACGAGTCGGTACAGCCCGTAGCCCTGAAGCACAGGCGGATCCCATTTCATCTAAGGGACCAGGTGGACAGGGAACTTGACAACCTGGTGAACTTGGACGTAATTGAAAAGGTGGAGGGCCCCACACCATGGGTATCCCCCATCGTAGTGGCGAGGAAACCTAAACAACCGGACTCGGTCCGAATCTGTGTGGACATGCGGCTGCCCAATAAGGCCATCAGGAGAGAACGACACCTGACCCCGACGATTGATGACATCATAGCAGAAGTGCAAGGGGCCCGGTTCTTCTCGAAGTTGGACTTACGAGCTGGGTATCACCAGGTTGTCCTCCACCCAGAGTCCCGTTACATCACAACTTTTACCACCCACAGGGGACTCTATAGATACAAGCGGCTGAGCTTCGGAGTGTCGTCTGCGGCCGAGGTGTTTCAGAACTTAATCCGTGGCGCTCTCGCAGACCTGGAGGGCGTCCTGAACATTAGCGACGACATTCTGGTCTTTGCTAGGACTGAACCTGACCATCTGAAACGCCTAGCCAAGACCCTTGAAAGGCTGCAGTCGCTGGGGCTCACCCTCCACAAGGACAAGTGTGAGTTCCTCCGCCCGACCATTGAGTTCTTTGGTTTCATCTTCAAGGAGGGCGGGTATCCCCTGACCCAAGAAGGTCCAAGACATCAAGACGGCACGCCCCCCTGAGTCGGCGTCAGAGGTGCGGAGCTTCCTGGGAATGGTGACGTACTGTGGGCGTTTCATCAGGAATCTCGCCTCGAGGTCGGAACCACTGAGGGCCCTGACGAAAAAGGATACCATCTGGCAGTGGGCCCGTTAGAACAGTCGGCATTCGAGGACATCAAGGGTGCCCTGACAGCAGAGGACACAGTGGCTTTCTTTGACCCCTCCCTGGAGTCGGAGATCATTGTGGACGCCAGCCCGTTTGCCTCGGGGCAGTCCTCACCCAGGTGGGCAAAGATGGGGAATGAGGCCCGTGGCATACGCGAGCAAGGCCCTCTCCGAGACCGAACAGAGGTACTCACAGATTGAACGGGAGGCCCTGGCGGTTCTGTGGGGGCTGTCGGCATTTTTCGGCTCTACGTGCTGGGGAGACCCGTGACAGTGGTAACAGACCATAAACCACTGATTCCGATTATGGCCGGATCCTCTTCCAAACCACCAGCCAGGATCGAGCGATGGTTGCTGGCCCTCCTGGAATATGGCGTCACCCTGATCTACCGGCCGGGGGCCAACAATGCGGCTGATTACCTGTCCAGGCATCCGGTGGGCAGGGGCGGACCCGCACAAGAGTCGTGTGCGGAGGAAGCCGATGATCACGTCAGCATGGTGGTCGAGAGCGCCACCCCCAATGCAATGCCGCTGCCCGAGCTGGAGAGTGCTGCGGCCAACGACGAATGCTTCCGCATCCTGAGGAGATCGATGCAGTCGGGGTCCTGGAAGGCCGTGCTGGAGTTGGTGGCAGGGCGCACTCAAGAGGCCAAAGTGACCCTCGAGCAACTCTGGAAGGTGAGGGACGAGCTGTCTTTCACAGAGTCGGGCCTGCTGCTGCGGGGCGATCGCCTGGTGGTGCCGGGCTCCAAGGTCCACGAAGTCATCAACCTGGCACACCAGGGACACCAAGGGGCCGCCAAAACGAAGGCGAGACTGAGGCTGAAGGTGTGGTTCCCCGAGTTGGAAAGGAAAGTGGACGACTTTGTAGCGGCCTGTGTATGGTGCCAGGCGGCCTCCCCAGTACAGCGGAGCCTGAAATTGAAGTAATGCCACGGGGGACCGCCCGTGGGAGGTAGTACATGCGGACTTCGGATCCACGGCCGTAGGTACTCACTTCCTAGCCATCGTCGATGAGTACTCGCGATACCCGGAGGTGGAATTCGTCGAGTCGGTGGCGTTTGAGCACGTGGTCGGCGCCGTGGAAAAGATCTTTGCCACCCATGGGTTTCCCGTGACCCTGTGCTCGGACAATGGATCCCCATTCCAGAGCGCGAGGTTCTCGGAGTTTCTCGAGAGCTGCGGAGTGGCCCACCGGAAGGTGTCCCCGCTGTGGCCCCGCGCCAACGGGGATGCCGAGAGGCTGATGAGGACATTAAACAAAACGTTCCGGATAGCCCAGGGGCAGGGCCAGCCTCTCCAGCGGGCGCTATACCAGTTTCTAAGAGTGTACCGCACCACCCCACACGCCTCGACTGGGGTAGCCCCGGCTGAGGCACTATTTCGAAGGTGCCCCCGAGGTCTCCTCCCGGAGGTACAGGAAAAGATACCCGGCGTAATTGATGACCAACGGGTGGAAGCGGAGCGACAGGCAAGGACACTTCAAGAAAACACACGGCGGGGTCTTCGTCCGCAGCGGCTGGAACCGGGCGACGAAGTGCTGATCAGGAATCGGCATCCCCATGGAAAACTCTCGCTCCCATATGAACCCGAGCCGCTGGACGTAGTGGCAGTGAAGGGATCAATGGTAACGGCCTCGGACGGGAAGTCGGCCGTCACTCGAAATGTGAGTTTTTTCAAGAAACTGGGGGACTCTCGAACTGAACTCCCGCCTGACCCGGGTGAGACTGTCCTCCCGGATGAAGATACCCCCCGGGGGGAACTCGTGGGGTCACCAGAACGAGGCACTGGAGCAGCAGGGAGTCGCGGCGGCTGAGGTAGGTGGGAGGTACCCCCAGAGGGCTGGGCGAGGGAGACCTGCCTACCTCGGAGACTACGTGCTGGGGCCAATTGACTGTGTTCCGGAGTGAAGGGACCTGGGAGGCTGATAATAAAAGGGGGCATGGGCTTTGAAGTTCGCAAGTGACTTTGTGTGCAGTGCTATGTGTTGACGTGTCTGTTTGTTGTTGTTCCTCCCGGAAAAAGGAGGAGTGTGGCGTTGCCCCGTGAGGGGATACGCACGCGGCGGCGTGACGTTGCACGTCGCCGCGTGCGCCTTAAATAAACGGGGCGTTCCCGGCCGCGTCAGAGCGACCGGGGAGCCCGAACCACACAGACGTGTCCGTGTGGAGTCTGTGGGTGGAGGGGCTCGCGGGCACGCAGTGGGGGCACCCAGAGACCCCCAACAGGGACCACTCAGAAGATGTGTAGGTTTAAGAGACACTAAAGAAGCTTTAGTCTCTAAAGGCGAGACAGGATGGAATTCAAACAATTCCTCATCACCATGTCCCTGTTTTAAAGGTCCTAACAGGCTAGGACAAACTGCTGGAAGTTTACTATGTTCATGTACTAAGGGTGGGTAGCTAGCAAGGAGCCTATGTGCTTTCTGATCTTAAGAATCAGCTCTAAAGAAAAAGTGACTTTTATCACACCATAGCGTGGATCATGTAATGAACTAGTCAAAGATTTTTCAAGCTGTTTAAAATTCTTTTTTCATTTAAAAAAAAATGTTTTTGTACTTTAAGTTTGACAAGCACAGGAGTATCAGGCATTCCAAGACTCGCTGCCTGTTTACATCATGTTGTTGCACATATTGGTGGGCTTGCAGTCCACCATTTCTTTTTTCTTTTTTTTCTTTCTTTTTGAAAATGTGTTTATTTGCATTGTTAAGTCATACGTTGCTTAGCAATTGACAATAAGCAGCATCGCAGTGTCATTACTTAGTATTACAGAGCATAATACATTAACTTTAAAAAAACAAAAAAAAAACAAATAACAAACACAAACTGCCTCCATGCATTTCAGCAGGTTGTATTTTTCCCTATAGATCAGGGGTGTGGTGGTGAATCATCAGTGCACAGCAGTAGGGTGGTGGCAGGGGCGAGGCAGACTATCGTTCTCAACACCTCAACATCATTGTGCAAATTACATTTCCATATCACATCCCTTGTTCAGGGGGGCATATCGTCAGACGGGAGGAACATGTCTCTTATTAGTGCCTTCTATGCCTCAAATTTAACATTGGTCTCTCCATCACCCCCAGCGGCCTCAGCACCCCATGGCTTGCAGTCTACAATAGCCGCAAAACAGCATGAACAGTTGGCATTTGTCTTTGGCAGGAGTTTAATGTACTGGATTATATGATCCCCCATCCCACATTTCTGCAAAACAGTTAATAAGTATTCCCAGGACACCATGTCAAATGCTTCGCCTGTGTCCAGTGGCACTGCCACTGCCTGAGCTTCAGGGGAAATTTGGGCCATAACATTGAATAGTCGCCTATTGTTCAGGGATGTGGATCTGCCACCTATAAAGCTTGCCTGGTCCTCATGGACCAGTGAGGGCATCAGTGGTAGCAGCCTATTTTCAATAGTGTTGGCATATATTTTAGTGTTGACGAGCCGCAGTCCTCCCCAGGCTTCCCCAGCTTCTGGAGTAGTAAGATAGTGGCCTCTTGAAGTGTCTCGGGTAGCTGGCCGCTCTTCACGGCCCTCTCCCACACATTCAAGAGGTAGGGTTCAAGGATAGTTTCATACTGTAAGTCAAATTTGTCCGTAAACCTGTCTGGACCGGTGGGATTTATTTTGCAGCAATTCTGTAATCACCATAAGGATTTGCTCTACCGTGAAAGGGGTATTAATGTGCGCTCTGGCACTGTCTGAAAGAATCGACATTGTGATTGAGTCTAAGAGTGTGTGCAAGTCGTTTCCCCCACTAGCAGTAGGAGCCTGGTAGAGATCTCTATAAAAGTCTGCAAACACTCCATTAATTTCCTGATCTGAGTATTTCATAGTTTGATGTACATCGTTGACCCCAACTATGTGCGTCTGGCCTCTTTCCAACTGTACTAGCTTCGATAGGGTCCTGCCCGGGTGCTCTCCCACTCCATACCTCATGGATTCAGTGGGTTTCGAGAAGTATTTCACTTCCCTATTTGCATGCTCCGTAAAGGAGGCATGGTGTGTTTAATGTCTGCCAGAAGGGATTGGCAATGCACAGCCGCATATGTATGTTCTAGTTCCTTGAGCCTACCTTCACTAAGGGCACTATCCCTACAGTGCGGTTTAAGCACCCCGAACTCCTTGTCATAGCCATAATTTAAATGTCTGCCATAGTATGCCCTGTGACACAGCACCATTATCACTGATGCAAAAGAATGTGCCTATGTCTTCCTCTATGCCCGCCGAAACACCAAATCCTGTAGGGCTGCTAACTTGAACTTCCACTCCCTACGATCTCAGGCTCTCACCCTCCAGTGCAGAGATTGTGCTATAGGTGAGTGGTCCGAATAAGTGCGCGGGAGTATATCAACTGCAGAGACCTGTCCCACTAGGCTTTCAAAGTCAAGAAGAGCTCTATTCTAGATGACATATTATGTGCTGTAGAGTAGTAATGTTGAGGGTAGTGTCTGCCACACGTTGTATAGGTCAAGCCTGTCCATCTGGCTTCCGATGTAACGTGCTGCCTTTGAGAGCATTCTGGGTGCCTTTCCTGTCCTGTGTAACCTGAGGTTTAGTATAGTATTCAAATCTCCCCCTCACCACTGACACCAAGTGGTAAGCCACCAACAGGGCCACCACAGTAGTTTAAAAATGGGGTCATCCAGGTTGGGCACATATGTATTAGCCAGTAGTATTTCTCTGCTGAGCAGCTTACAGTGTGAGATAAAGTTGCTGCCCTCTGAATCAATATGGGAATGCCATGTATGAATGAGAGAGCACCCCCTTGGATTGTGTCGAAAAATTGTTATAGAACCTGTTGGTGCCCAAGCCCCTAGCAGAATTAGCATTCCCACTCCCCCGCGCGTGAGTTTCTTGCAGAAATACGAGGTGCACTTGATGTCTACTCACGTATGCTGCTGATTTCCTAGCCTTGGAATAGGTCTAGAGCATGGATGTTCCAGCTCAGTATTTTAATGCTTCCCATGGAGACATACCAATGCTATGTATCACCTGAAGGTTCTTACCAGTACCAATAGTGGATGCACCCATTTCTTGCCACATTATTGTCAAAACAATTTTAACATGACTGCTTTGGCCCTCCCCCCCTACCTCCCTCATCACGCCCCAACCAGAGTGATGCCCATCTCCTCCCAACCTTTCTCCCCATCCTCAACAGTGAAACCATTGCTAAACCAGCAAGCTTGCATCAGGGGACACTAGTGCAACTCCAATTGACCTCCAGATCTATCTCGCCCCTCTCAAATTAGGATATGTCAGAGGAATATACCCGCCCTGGTGTCACACAATATACCCTTCACGTGAGGGAGGACCCCGCATTGCTTTTTGTATTTACTTCCCGCAGGGCGGGGGGTGGGATATTGGCCTCAATGTAGGCTACAGCTTCTTCGAGGATGGTGAAGAAAAGTACTTTACCTTGGTGTTGCATTTGTAATATGGCAGGAAAAAGCAAAGTCTTCACACTCTTCAAATCTCTGGACATCCCAGTCACCTTGTTCTTAAGGGCAGTTATGTCATCCTCTGCAACACCAATTAATTCTTCCGCCTCCATTAATCTTGAGCACACCTGCTCCAACTTGCTGTTCAGAGAGCCAATATTGGATGTAATGCTGTCAAGCTTGCATGTCATGGAGGTGAACCCCACCTGCATGGCCTCCATTAGTTGCCAGAGACTGGGGATATTCCCGCTTCTCCCAGGGGCTCGACTGTTCAGTTGGCCCAGGGGATGGTTCAGCCCAAGGTCTGCCCAACTGACACGCAAACGCCTCAAGGTTACTCTGTTTTTTTCTGGCTGCCTCTACCTTTATTGATGGTGGCAAGAGGCGTCGGCAATCAGCAGGCCCACGGGGCAGGCAGAATAACTATGTGCAGTTCCATAGACCAGCACCACCAGTGCGGGAGCATGTGGGCCACCGGGCGGGTCACTGACCAGTATCGTGAGCTAAGGGCCCTGTGGTAATGTGCATTTATTGGATGGGATCACACAGAATAACTCAGAATCCAAATAACCAAACCAACTCAGGAAGCTGGCAAAGTACTGTTTTATTAACAATGATCTAAAACACAGAGTTACAACAAACATCAACGGACGTACATTTGATTTCTCTCAGCAATCTATTCACACAACATAGACTTTTATACTAAAAATACATCAGAGGTGCCATCATCCTACGTGGCAATAATGAAAAATCAAGTAGGGATAGGGATTGGTTTAAGGGGAACATCTAAATATATATTCTATAGGAACTAGGATTGTGATTGGCTTCCCACTGTCAGGTGGACTACATATACCTAGCGCTAAATCATGTCATCTTCAGAAACATTAGATAGATGGTTTCTCATTGGTTCTCAAACTATAAAGTCCTTCGTTATATGGAGAACTACAATTGGTTAGCACGCTTGTGCCAGTCTGGAACATTCGGTGCACTTAGCAGCACACAAGCCCAGACCCAGGTGCAAGGAGATGGGGGCTGACACTACCTCCCCACCCAATTAGCCCATCATCTCTCATGCCTTCTGCCATGAAGACTGTCTTTGAACTTGATTTTGCAAAGTATCCTTGTCTCTGAGTACACAAGGGAGTGAGGGCACTCGCTATCATGTTTTAGGACTCCAATTTCGAACTCTATTTTCATCCTTGGCTCACGTGACAGGAGACCACAATTTGGTCTCATTTGCAAGTTTCAAATACTCAAAATGAATTAAACTTTGCACTCGTGGTGTTCTTTCTTTGCACCTTAACAAGGGATTTATTTATTTTGTATTATTTATTTTTGTATTTGTAAAGCACCTAACAGCCCGGAGGCATCGAGGCACTGTTTCAAGAAGGTGTCTTAGTCACATGAAATGAGAGGCAATGCATAGGTTAACAAGTGGCATGTGCCTTACAAGGTAGAAGTGCAATCATGGAAAATATGCAGGAGATACTTAGATTATTGCACTGTACAGTGATACATTAGACATACACAGTGCAGATGAAGTGCTGGTAGAATGGCACCATAGAGTTTACACAAACAGCATACAGCATTGTTTTGATTGCTTTTCTGAAGGCTGCGTGGGACTCAATGCTTCTGAGTGTGGGGGGAGCATGTTTCAGTTCGTGGCTTCGATGACTGGGAAGCTTTCGCCACCTGCACAGACCCTTAGGCTTTTGGGAATGGCTAAGCGGTTAGGGTAGATTGATCTGGTGGGCCTGTTAGTGGGAGGTGCAGAGAATCTTTGAGAGAGGTAGCAGGGTGCTGTGTCATGGAGACATTTTTGGGTCAGTGCCAGGGAATTAAAGAGGATACGTTCCTTAATGGGTAGTCAGTGGACAGATTACCTTGTGACCGAGATGTGGTCTCTCCTGGAGACACCTGTGGCTGGTCTGCCGTGATGAGTTTCGAGTGATAGGTTGCTGCTGATGATATTGCATTCACCTGTCTAACCATGGTGAGGTTAGAATCTCAATACACTCCGAGGGTTTTGACTGACTGAGATACAGGGATGAGAGTGTTGTCGATAAGGAAGGAGTCATATTTTAACCCAATTTTTCTGATTGATTCCGGTGATCCGATGAGTAGAAGCTATCCTTGATGAGCTGAGCCGGACCGGAGTCACCCTTACAGTTTGACAGCTTGATAGAGTTGAGTATAGCTAGGACTTCCGTTCTTTCATTTCTTGGAATGAAAATGCTGGGATTTCAGCTGGGGCATTCAGGTGTAGGTTGGATAGTTGTTGTGTTAAAGCCTTTTGGTGGCTGATGATTTTTTCTTACAGGGTGTTCAATTTGTTGAGCATAGCTTCTTGGATTTTGTTACACCATTCTTTGTCTTTGATAAGGGAGTCTGGGGCGAGGGGGGTTAAGGCATTTCCAGTTCTCTGAAGATCGTGAAGATTTCCCTGGATCCAGATTTAGCGTTGGCTATCCTGGAATTGAAGGAGTTGGCTTTAGCTGTGATGATGGCAGTTTTATAGTGTTTGGCAATGTTTTTGAAGGCAAGTTTAGTGGTGTTGCTAGGATTGGTTTGCCAAACTGAGAAGGCTGACCTTTTTTTGTGCGCAGCTTGAGGAGTTCCAGGGTGAACCAAGAGTTGGTTTGTTTGGTGGTGTTAGATTTTCTTTGGGTAAGTGGGGCAATGATGTCCACGGCTTGAGAGATGATAGAGTTGTAGGTGGCAGCGAGGTTGTTGGTAAATAGAGGCGGGGCTCTAGGGGTGGTGGAGGATGTTTTGGTGAAGGTGAGGTCAAAATGGATGGCGGAGTGACCTGACCATGGAATGGGGGTGATGGCTGAGATAGAGGGAGGACAATTGTGGTGGGAGATCCAGTCCAAAGTGCGTCCTTTGTTATGGGTGGGTTCTGTCACTGCTTGTTTTTGAAGCCCAGTATGGAGAGGGCGTTGTTGAGGGAAGCTGCATTCCCATCTGCAGGGTCATTGAGGCCGAGGTTCATGTCTCCTAGGAGGAAGGACATGGTAGATTTCTTTAAATTGTCCCCAAGGGCATGGAGGAGTGCTTCTTGGAATTCTGTGACGGGCCCAGACGGGCGATATGTGACGTGGACAGTGATAGTGCAGTTGGGTGATGGGTTGACTTTGATGAGCATGTAGTCACAATTATGGGATAGGTCTCCTTGGATTCTTCTGATGGGGATGTACTGCTTGGAGATCAGTGCTACCCCTCCTCCTTTCTGTGCCCCTCGGTCTTGTCTGAAAATGGTGTATCCTTCAAGCACGGCAAGGGCAGGGGCTGGGCCTCAGCCTTCATGAAGCCAAGTCTCGCTAATGAATAGTAGGTCAAGGTTGGAGTTAAAAAGAAGGTCATGGATGTCGAGAGCGTGGGCTGGGAGTGCATTGATGAGAGCACACTTGAGCATAGTTGATGGGTTTGGGGTGGCAGCATCGTTCGTGGGTGCTGCAATATTGACAGTTTTGGCAGCATCAATCATGGGGGCAACAATATTAGCAGTATAGGCAGCATCAACCATGGGGGCAACAATATTAGTAGTATAGGCAGCATCAACCATGGGGGTATCAGTATAGGCAGCATCAACCTTGGGGGCAGTAATATTAGCAGTGTAGGCAGCCTCAACCATGGGTGCATCAGTATAGGCAGCATCAACCATGGGGGCAACAATAATAGCAGTATAGACAGCATCAACCATGGGGGCATCAGTATAGGCAGCATCAACCATGGGGGCAACAATATTAGCAGTATAGGCAGCATCAACCATGGGGGCAACAATATTAGCAGTATAGGCAGCATCAACCATGGGGGGTAACAATATTAGCAGTATAGGCAGCATCAACCATGGGGGGTAAAAATATTAGCAGTATAGGCAGCATCAACCATGGGGGGAGTAATATTAGCAGTATAGGCAGCATCAACCATGGAGGCAACAATATTAGCAGTATAGGCAGCATCAACCATGGGACAATGACCAAGATAAATCTAGTAGACATGGGGGTGCCGGCGGCAGTGGAGCATGCACGTTCTAGTGCTCTTACCGCAGTGGGTGCGCTCCGGTCTGTTTTAGTGGTGGCCCCTACACGGGGGTTGTGGGCTGCTGGAAAGGGCCATGGTTTATGGGTGGAGGCGCTTGCCATGTCTTTTGGGGGTGCTGGTCGGGTGGAGGCCTCAGGGCTGAGGTGTCTTTGCTGGTAGTTCTGGATTCAGGGACCAAGTGCCTTGCGGTGAAGGCGGGTCCAGAGGTATGAGGAGGCGCAGTGATGGCAAGGCGAGGATAGGGCTGCTGTATATGGGATTGTGTTCTGGATGTGAGGGGCACTGGATGGGAGGATGAACCTTGTGAAGAGGCGTTCATTCCTGGAATGCCGAGATGGAGGTACAGAGGGGGTAGGTGGGGCTACGGTGTGGGCACAGAGACGGGCCGTTCTTTCCAAGAACATGATGTCATGACGCTGTAGAGATGAGCTCTTACCTTTCTGGGTAGACGGGGGAGGAGCATCCTCGAGCAGCAGAGGGCGGATGAGAGCAGTGGCCTTGTTCCTGGGCCTTTGCCCTGCAGCTTTGCCTGGCGGTCACCTTCTCCACCTTTAAGGCAGCGGGGGAGGGACCGCAAGGCCACTCTTTGGATTCCAGGCCTGAATATAGTTGTCATTATCACAGCAATCCTGCTGAACAACCTGTGCTGTGGCACCAGAATCCACTGATTCATCAGTGCTGAAATGGTCTGAAATATACCTTCATCAGCTTCTTGAAACATAGGGTACTCTTTTCCTCGGGGTAAAATTGGTCCTGGCTTAAGCTTTTTTTTTACCTCTCCTATCCCCTTCAATAATCCTATGTCATAAGGGCCTGTGGTCCACAGGGCACCGGTACTTTTTCAAGATCCTCCTGAAAAAATGCTGCTCGCTGCCACATTTTTGCCATTTGCTGTGGGACTTCCCTTTTCTCTATCCTCATCCAGTATGAAATGCTCATGAAGAACACAACTTCATCATTGCTTCGATCTTCCCTGAACATATCGTCATCAGTTATATCAGTCAGTCAGTCTGTTCCCCTCAGGAGCTATCACTGTTCTCCACGGTCTACGCTCATCGTCCATCCCTTTGAGCATTGCTATTTCTTTTCGTACTATGGCTGCTTCCAACTCTATGGGAATAGTCTGTCCACTCTCCTCATCCATAGGTATTTTTGGTCTAAATAAGAACTCATCAGGTATTCTCACAATCTTTCCCACCAGGCCAGGTAGCCATGTCAGTAAAATGCTTACCCCATATAGAAATATCCCTGGATCTACTGGAACGCCTCACAGAGCCACTTGCCCTGTGAACGCCAATATATACTCTCCCACATAAAAATGGTGTATTCCTGGAGTGGAGCACACTATTCCTTTATCAGTAAATTAAATCGTCATGTTAGGTTTCGTCATAAAATCTCTTCCTAAAATATTAACCGATGTCAGTGGTGATTATAACTGAGGGACGGACATGTCACATTCTCCTATGGAGGTAATTTATCAGTAAAAGAAACTCGACTCATAGCTCCACAGAACCTTTGACCATTCATGGCAATACCTGACATTGGATTTTCTCCCTCTTCTATACACAAACAAGTCGCTTTAGTGTCTACAAGAAAAGAAAAGGATTTGCCTCCTATCGTCATATCGACCATTGGTTCCTCTTGGAGGTCTGGTGTCACAGATAGTACTGAACACATCAAGTCACCTTGTGAGCTGTCCTATTGAGGATGCAAGCTCATCCCTGTCCCTGATTTCCTCCTACAACAGTGACACCTCCTATTCTAGGTGGCAATATATTTTCTGTATTCGCATGCTGCTCTGTCTGCCAGTGGCTTGTTGCGACTGCCCTTGTGGTGGATTCATTTGTGCGTGCCCCTGCTGTTGCACTTGCTGTACTTGTGGTGCTTGTGCCTGATATGATGTGTGATCTTGGGCAAAGGCCCCTCTATGAGCCCCACCCTCACATTTTAAGAGTCATAAGGATGACAGTTAACCTTTGACTGGTAGTTACATAGGTTTGTGCAAATAACATCAGATATTAAAAGCAATCCATGGCCCCTACTTTCAATAGTTGCAGTCCTCTTTGTCCCCTTGCAACTTTCAGTCCTAGTGTGTACATTAGCCCATATAGTAGATTAGTGTGCGCATGTATCCTTAATAGTGTCTTTATAATTTTGTGGATTACCATCTGGCATGGTTGTTGAAGCCTTGGCTTTTTTGATTTCTATTCAATATAAAATGTTACAGATAATTCCCTCTTAGAGGGGGTGGTCTGCGGACCAGACCACCCTCTCCAAAAGCTCCATGCCAAAAGCTTAGTGTATACCTTCACCCTGCTGAGTCAGTGTCCTGATCTGGAATGTCTGCTCCCTAGAGGTACAGAGTAGGTTCACTGGGCAAAGGTACCCTCTGACAGCTGCAGTGACAGACAAGTCATTGCAGCGCAGGGGCTGCATTTAAGATATGCAGCCCTGTTCCCAAAAAACACGTAACTTTTACAGTTCCTACTCTGGTGGTAGTATGAACTTTAAATATATGCCTCTTCTCCTTCTCTCATCTCTGACTGTCTGTCCGCTATCCAGGAGTGGTGTGCTGCCTATGATCTCTGCCTTGATGCCAGTAAGGCTGAGATTCTCCCCTTCGGCACACCTGCTCCCTCCTTTCCTATCGCTCTCTGGACCGCCTCTCTTGGCCCTCTTCCTGCTTCCACCTGTCAGGCCAAAAACCTGGGGGCCATCTTCAACTCCACACTCTCCTTCTCTCTTCACATCTCTGATGTCTCTAAGAAGTCACACTACCAGCTGCACCTCCTCAGAGGTATTCTTCCTTTTCTCTCCTTCCCCCTGAAGCTCACTTTCTCCAGAGCTCTGGTTCTCTCTAGGCTGGACTACTGCAACAGCCTCTAAATCAGCCTGCTTCTACTCTCTGCCACTCATCCAAAACAGGACTGCAAGACTTGTCCTTGGCCTCAAGCCCAGGGATCATATCTCTCCAGGACTGAAATCTCTGCACTGACTCCGAGTGGCTTCAAGGATTAGGTTCAAAACCTTCTGCATTGTCCACAAGGCTTGACAAGAGACCACGATTCAGCACATTCTGCAAGCTTCATGTTTTAAATGTATTAAGACTTGGCATCCTTTGTGTTCTTTCTTGCATCTTTGCATAAGAGAATTTAACTTCTACACATGCGTCCTTCTTCACCGTAGATAGCTGACCTCGACTTCTCAGTTCTTAACTTCGGGCTAGATAGCCTCCCAATGCAGTTTCAATAACCTGCTATTCTAGTGCGACACAGTGGCCCTCATTACGACCCTGGCGGAATTCGGAAAACGATGGCGGAAATGCAATACCGCCATCGAATAGCGCTCGGTGCGACTATGACCCGTCACCGCAAAGTACGATGCCATTAGCGACACCGTAGTGAACGCCAACGCTAACTGCACCAAGCACGCGCGCGCGCGCGCCATGCCAAACCGTAAACACCACCATGGCGCAACGGTACGCCAATTCCGACCCCAGCGGACATGTACCTAACGCCATCAAGCATGGCGGAATGCACCATTCCGCCATGGTGAGAAGTACGGCATCGCGAATCAACCGTAAACGGCCCCACTGACTGCCCGTACACCGCTCCCTGCCCACAAAGTACAACTCCCCGTAGGTGCAACGAAGCCACAATGCAACCAGTGAAATGCACAAGTCACCCATGCATGCCAACGAACAAATGAACCTCAAGAGGGGCCAATGGGAGCTGCAGGGCACAGATGGCACGAATACAGAAGCCATCCCAATGGACATGACCACAGTCCCCCACCAAGAAACGCACGCAAACACAGGCACCTGTGACCAGCAATATTCAGAAAATCACAACATTCCACCAGTCCACCTGGCTGACCGGCATCTGTCACACAAAACCCAATCCCCCGCCCCTGAGCATGACAACATTCAAACTGTCATATTGGCAGCCCCCATCCCTGACCTCACGGGCTTCGTAGGCAAACGCGCCCAGTACAGTACCACGCAACTAAACTCCGAAGCTGGAACCCAGTGCAGATCTCCTCACAATACATCGCTCCCCAAATAGGAATATGCCACATCACTTGCAAAGAAGAACGCTACACGGCCCATATCAGAATAGAATTTTAATGCACATCAATATCACCAAGCCCATACAGCCATCAGGCCATGAACTCCAAAACACATTTCACCATTGTGGGCTGCATCCGCAAGAAATGATCAGCCACTACTCGTGTGACGCCCTGTTCCCTCATGGTACACAGAGCCACATACACGTACGAAAAGGCAACATGGAAGCGCACAGAACCGCAGGGCCGTCCCAATGGGGAGGCACTAGTCCAGCTGAAAGGCCGAAATGTTGCTCCGATCCACCAGTACTGCGCAAGGGCATGTGGCCCATTGGCGATCGTCCCATAAGATCGTAATGCTGCTCCACTGATTAACACGAAGCAGCAGGTGTCGGGAGTAAAATCCATCTGCAGGAGTGGCATACAGATGGCAGTGGCAAAAGGGAGGAGATACCTGTCAACCAAAAGAAAAGAAACAGAATAGAATGGCCATCAGAACTACATTCGAACAACTCACTTCAATGATCACACTAGATCCACAGCCATATGCATGCAAGCCCACTCCAAAGGATCATCACCACCCCAAAACCACTTGCGAATCATAACTATCAATATCGAGGTGAAAACACCATCACAAACGAGTGTACCTGTGCATGCGCCTGTGAAAACAGAATCCTTCAGATGGGATTGGTAACGTGCATGGACACAAGTGTCTGAAGGCGCGTCGAGACAGGGAGGGCTCAACAAGGCCAGATAGACGATGGTTCCACTATGGCAGCCCTGCATCACATAGCGCAGGGGGGGCGGACAGATCCCAAGAAGCCCTGTACATGGCAAACACTGTATCAAATCACCTGCCCATGCATCCATTCATCATTCCCTCATCCCGTAATGAAAACGCCTGAATATTTACTCACATAACATTAGAAATATCCATTGAGTCTGTGCGTTATGCAGCCTGCAAAATCCACAGTGCCCCAGCCCGTAATTCCAGTCTAGTGAAGTAACATGTATTTGGGAACGTCCTGCCTTATCATCCACTACGCAATTGCGCATCCCATACTATTCATATCAATCATAGCATTCTCGCCATGGCCCCTGTCCCAAGGACATTGAACAATAGAACGTTATATTTGCAGTCAGACCTGTGGGCATCTCCTCGCCGCTAGCTGAATACCGAAAGCGCCGCCCTTCGAATTCCTCATTTGCAACATCACGTCGAAGAGGCATCTGTGGCCGTTTGAAAACACTAATTAATCCATCGAGTGCGGCTGTGTGTGAAAATGGCAACTGCCTTCACCCACGAATGGGACGCCCCGCCCGTCGTTGCAACTCGGTACAGTGATGAATGAGGGCCCACCGTTACTCGAGTACTACGTTCCACTGACCCTTCACAACTCTTCTGTTCGCGACTGCACAGATAGTATGTGAAACAATGGGACCACAACAGAATGAACATATCAACATATGTTACACGGCCATCAGGTACAAATACATGGTTGCAATAGCAAGATGCCATTCCACGAATTGCAGCGTTGTGCGCGGGACGTGCTCGGCCAAAGGGGAGAGCAGTTTGCACAGGTGGAATGAATCACCACAGGTGGAGGCCATTCAGCCTGGAAACACATAAATTGCACAGCCAGTCTCCTCCCACAACCACACCGAAATGCTACCGGCAGGACTCGCGATGTTGGCCCTGGGGGACCTGATAGCACTGCAAGTACTCCAACTCCAAGAAGAAGACGAACACCAACTACAACCGGCCGCACGGAGGAGACGCAGGAGGAGGAGGAGGCCAAGGCAGGGCCAGCAAGGGCCGCCAGCACAGCCACTACCACCACGCAGGCAGCCCGCAATCCCACGCCCCCGAGCACATCCGTTCAACCTCACTGATGAGCAGATCCACACCCTCTACCGTCTGGACCGGGACACCATAACCGCCATTGTGGACATGACACAGGCTGACCTTGTCAGCATGATAGATAGCCCAACCGCCATCCCACCCCTACTGAAGGTGGTGTCTGTACTCCACTTCCTGGCCACAGGCACCTACCAGCACACAGTCGGACAGTTGCATGGCATATCACAGCCACTGTTCTCACGGACACTATTGCAAGTGCTCGATGCCCTCCTGCAGCACGCAGACGACTACATCTCTCTACCACGCTCGGAGCAGGAAATTACCAACACAAAAGTGGGATTCCATGCACTTGCCGGCATACCGGGTTGCATTGGTGCCATCGACTGCACCCATGTGGAATTGGTCGTCCCACATGCCATGGAGGCCCAGTACCGCAACCGAAAAACAATTTCATTCCCTGAATGTACAAATGGTGTGTGACTCCAACAGGATCATTACACATTGTTGTGCCCGATTCCCTGGATCAACCCATGATTCTATGGTCTTGAGGAACTCAACAATACCACGCTACATGGAGCGACACGCAGGGAACAGATCCTGGCTACTCGGTGAGTCTCATTTCATGCATGATGATGTGGGGTTGTTATGCGGCAATGACCTGGCAGGAAGGGGGGGTGCGTACGTAGCAATGGCATTCCACATAATTCGTTTATCGTCCACATACAGGTGATGCCGGATATCCACTGAAGAGATGGCTCCTCACACCAGTCCGGAACCCACGGACCAGCATGAGGAGGACTACAACCATGCCCACTCACGTACCCGTGTAGTCATTGAACAGGCATTCGGCCTACTGAAGACCCGTTTCCGCTGCCTCAGCAGGTCTGGCGGGGCACTCCTGTACCGCCATGAGAAGGTTGCAAAGATGGTGATGGCATGTGTCATGCTCCACAACATGTGCGTACGTAGAAATGTGCCATGCCCCCTGACGCAGAACTGCAAGCACCTGAAGATGGTCATGATGAGGGTGGGGATGTGGCAGCACCTCAAGGAGTCTGCGAGGCACCGGAGGCCCGTGACATTCGTCAGCATCTCATTGATGTATGCTTCTAGCACTCACGCCTGGTGGCTGATACATGGACACGGGACTCGTGGCACTGTGTGTGTCTGGGACATGCACAATATGGACTGTACGCCTATGATGGCCTAGTACACAAAGATCAATGTCCACACATCTCATTGGTTGATCGTGCACTTTTTATGGCATATGTGATATCATGTTGTACACCTTATCGACCCGCCACCCAAGTGAGCCCAACACACCCCCTCCACCCTCCTACCTCCCCCCGAACACCAGTGTCCAAAGATGCTCATTGTCAGTGGGCAGTCGCTATTGCAAGCCCCCTCTGCGGGTATCAGGGGCACCCCTGCCTGTGGAGCGCAGGTTCCTCCCAGATCTACGTTGGGGGCTGCCCTGGACGGAACTTGCAACGGATGATGTCTCTGCCTGCTCACGTCCATGCATGTCCCTAAGGTTTGCGAGAGCTCAGTGAGCACACGGCGCACTGCGGCAAGTTCGGCACATACGTCTTTGGACGTCGCATGCAGTTCCCCCTCAGGCTCTCGGTGCTTCTCTCCATTTGGACTCTCAGGCTCTCGGTGCTACTCTCCATTTGTGCCCTTAGTGTCTCTGTGCCTCTCTCCATTTGTGCCCTAAGTGTCTCAGTTGATGTTTCTATGTCTGCCTTAGTGCCCCCACATTCATCGGCATGGTCCTTGAGGAGCGTGGCCAGTTGCTGCTGTTGCACGATTAACTGGTCGAGGGACTGTTGCCTCTGCTGGGCCATGGCCATTTGCGGGGTGTCACAGAGGGGCTGTTGTCCTCATGTTGCCCTGCCACAGGGCTTGTGGGGATGGCCAGTCGTCGTCTTGTGGGTGCCCCTGCGTGTATCCTCATGTAGTACGGGATGGAACAGACAGGGGATTGGGACAGATCATGGATGGATCTGACTTCGACATCCCCGTCTTCTGTGTCGGAGCATGCTGCCATCAATGGGGTGTCACCTATGGTGCTGCTGCCACCGGAGGCAGTGCCTTCTGTGGCATCCGTTGGGGGACCTGTGGTGGTGGTGTTGTGGGCATGCTGGCTGCTGGGGTGCCTGTTGATGTTCCCTCCTGTGTGCTGCCACCTGATTTGTGCTGCTGCCGTGTCTTGATGCGTGCAGCTGAGGTGGAGGGTCTTTGGCCGTCGGTCTTGGCCCTCTTTGCAGGTGTGCTGGTAGGGGTGTCCTGCAGCTCGTCGTTTGGATCGGACCCTGTGGTGGAGTAAAGGAGGGCGAGGGTTATTGTGGGTCTGTGGGAATTGGAATGGCATTGTATCACATGCATTGGGTGGTACCTGAGGGTGATTTGGGTCGGGGGCCTTGGAGGTGCTTCCATTTGTGTGTGGAGTGAGGGTGCAGTTGTTTGGCAGCCTGCAGTTAGGGTGTGCCTGCTGCACGTGTAGTGCGTGTTTTAGGGGTTTTAATTATTTATGTATTTATTGTGGGTTTTAACGTGCGCTATCAGGCCAATGTGTGTGGACGTTCTCCTGGACATGTGTTTCTGTTGCACTATGGGACACATGGTGCTTCACATGGATGGACTTTGTGGTTTTGGCATTGTTTCATTAGGCCCCTACCTGAATCTTCGGATGTCTGCACTCCTTTCTCCATCCCTCCGACTCCCTCTATGGTCTCCATTCCGATGGTGGAGCACAGATTTCTTCCCAGGGGGTCAGCTTGATTGGTGATTCCGACCCTCCCCCGGTGGCTGTGGCAATGTTGCGGTTGGCAGAGAGTATGCTGCGGACGCGTATCCGCAGGTCGTCCCATCGCTTACGGCATTGCTGTGGGGTGCGGGGTGCGGTCCCCACCGCACTTACCCGCTGTGCACCAGAGCCCATATGGCCTTCTTGTTTGCGAGTGCCGTCCTGGTCATTTGCGTGGAGAAGACGACGGCAGCATTCTCCTGGAGGGTCTCTGTTAGCACGGTGAGTTCCTCACGGGAGAAGTGGACCTGCCGCTTGCGGTCGCACGCTTTCTTCGCTACTTTTCCCATTTTTCTTGGTTTCGCTAGGGTGGATGACGGGTTGGGTTGTGTCTCAGGGTGGTGATTTTAGTGGTTGTGTGGTTTTAGTGGTTTTATAGGTGTACGGCGGGTTGTTTCCCGTTCCGGGCCCGTGTTTTAACTTCCGTTTCCGTATATTTCCGGTCACCGTACTTTACGGTAGGCGCACACTGCGGTGTCCGCTGTGATGGGTGGCGGTATTGCACCTAGGGCGCCGTACGGCGGCGGTGTGGGCCATTTTGGGGTCATTTCCGCCATCGCGGACTTTGCACTTCCGCCATGCCGTGGTGCTCGTGCCCGATGGGTCGGAATGGGCCGCACTTTGCTCCTTCTTGCAATGGCGGAAACGCTATTTACGCTGTGGCGGTCCGGTCAGTCACTTTCCGCCAGGGTCGTAATGAGGGCCAGTTTTTCATTCTTTCTCCATGATTCTTTAGCTTACTTATTTCAGGATACCAATGTCCAGTTTCTGTACAATGGCGGATTTGCATGCATTCTAGTCACTACTTGTAGCTTGCCTATACGATGACTTCATCTTTCTTGCGTTGCAGCGTATTTACATTCTTTATACTTCGGTTGTCTGCAGCACTTTTTACCATGTAATCTTCTTTTACACTTTAGGGTTCACGTGATTCTTTACCTCGTCATTTCTCCTCTAGGATCCATACATCAATGGCCCTCATTACGACCCTGGCGGAAAGTGACTGACCGGACCGCCACAGCGTAAATAGCGTTTCCGCCATTGCAAGAAGGAGCAAAGTGCGGCCCATTCCGACCCATCGGGCACGAGCACCACGGCATGGCGGAAGTGCAAAGTCCGCGATGGCGGAAATGACCCCAAAACGGCCCACACCGCCGCCGTACGGCGCCCTAGGTGCAATACCGCCACCCATCACAGCGGACACCGCAGTGTGCGCCTACCGTAAAGTACGGTGACCGGAAATATACGGAAACGGAAGTTAAAACACGGGCCCGGAACGGGAAACAACCCGCCGTACACCTATAAAACCACTAAAACCACACAACCACTAAAATCACCACCCTGAGACACAACCCAACCCGTCATCCAACCTAGCGAAACCAAGAAAAATGGGAAAAGTAGCGAAGAAAGCATGCGACCGCAAGCGGCAGGTCCACTTCTCCCGTGAGGAACTCACCGTGCTAACAGAGACCCTCCAGGAGAATGCTGCCGTCGTCTTCTCCACGCAAATGACCAGGACGGCACTCGCAAACAAGAAGGCCATATGGGCTCTGGTGGCACAGCGGGTAAGTGCGGTGGGGACCGCACCCCGCACCCCACAGCAATGCCGTAAGCGATGGGACGACCTGCGGATACGCGTCCGCAGCATACTCTCTGCCAACCGCAACATTGCCACAGCCACCGGGGGAGGGTCGGAATCACCAATCAAGCTGACCCCCTGGGAAGAAATCTGTGCCTCCACCATCGGAATGGAGACCATAGAGGGAGTCGGAGGGATGGAGAAAGGAGTGCAGACATCCGAAGATTCAGGTAGGTGGGCCTAATGAAACAATGCCAAAACCACAAAGTCCATCCATGTGAAGCACCATGTGTCCCCATAGTGCAACAGAAACACATGTCCAGGAGAACGTCCACACACATTGGCCTGATAGCGCACGTTAAAACCCACAATAAATACATAAATAATTAAAAACCCCTAAAACACGCACTACACGTGCAGCAGGCACACCCTAACTGCAGGCTGCCAAACAACTGCACCCTCACTCCACACACAAATGGAAGCACCTCCAAGGCCCCGACCCAAATCACCCTCAGGTACCACCCCAATGCATGTGATACAATGCCATTCCAATTCCCACAGACCCACCAATAACCCTCGCCCTCCTTTACTCCACCACAGGTCCGATCCAAACGACGAGCTGCAGGACACCCCTACCAGCACACCTGCAAAGAGGCCAAGACCGACGGCCAAAGACCCTCCACCTCAGCTGCACGCATCAAGACACGGCAGCAGCACAAATCAGGTGGCAGCACACAGGAGGGAACATCAACAGGCACCCCAGCAGCCAGCATGCCCACAACACCACCACCACAGGTCCCCCCAACGGATGCCACAGAAGGCACTGCCTCCGGTGGCAGCAGCACCATAGGTGACACCCCATTGATGGCAGCATGCTCCGACACAGAAGACGGGGATGTCGAAGTCAGATCCATCCATGATCTGTCCCAATCCCCCTGTCTGTTCCATCCCGTACTACATGAGGATACCACGCAGGGGCACCCACAAGACGACGACTGGCCATCCCCCACAAGCCCTGTGGCAGGGCAACATGAGGACAACAGCCCCTCTGTGACACCCCCGCAAATGGCCATGGCCCAGCAGAGGCAACAGTCCCTCAACCAGTTAATCGTGCAACAGCAGCAACTGGCCACGCTCCTCAAGGACCATGCCGATGAATGTGGGGCACTAAGGCAGACATAGAAACATCAACTGAGACACTTAGGCACAAATGGAGAGAGGCACAGAGACACTAAGGGCACAAATGGAGAGTAGCACCGAGAGCCTGAGAGTCCAAATGGAGAGAAGCACCGAGAGCCTGAGGGGGGAACTGCATGCGACGTCCAAAGACGTATGTGCCGAACTTGCCGCAGTGCGCCGTGTGCTCACTGAGCTCTCGCAAACCCTTAGGGACATGCATGGACGTGAGCAGGCAGAGACATCATCCGTTGCAAGTTCCGTCCAGGGCAGCCCCAACGTAGATCTGGGAGGAACCTGCGCTCCACAGGCAGGGGTGCCCCTGATACCCGCAGAGGGGGCTTGCAATAGCGACTGCCCACTGACAATGAGCATCTTTGGACACTGGTGTTCGGGGGGAGGTAGGAGGGTGGAGGGGGTGTGTGGGCTCACTTTGGGTGGCGGGTCGATAGGGTGTACAACATGATATCACATATGCCATAAAAAGTGCACGATCAACCAATGAGATGTGTGGACATTGATCTTTGTGTACTAGGCCATCATAGGCGTACAGTCCATATTGTGCATGTCCCAGACACACACAGTGCCACGAGTCCTGTGTCCATGTATCAGCCACCAGGCGTGAGTGCTAGAAGCATACATCAATGAGATGCTGACGAATGTCACGGGCCTCCGGTGCCTCGCAGACTCCTTGAGGTGCTGCCACATCCCCACCCTCATCATGACCATCATCAGGTGCTTGCAGTTCTGCGTCAGGGGCATGGGCACATTTCTACGTACGCACATGTTGTGGAGCATGACACATGCCATCACCATCTTTGCAACCTTCTCATGGCGGTACAGGAGTGCCCCGCCAGACCTGCTGAGGCAGCGGAAACGAGTCTTCAGTAGGCCGAATGCCTGTTCAATGACTACACGGGTACGTGAGTGGGCATGGTTGTAGTCCTCCTCATGCTGGCCCGTGGTTCCGGACTGGTGTGAGGAGCCATCTCTTCAGTGGATATCCAGCATCACCTGTATGTGGACGATAAACGAATTATGTGGAATGCCATTGCTACGTACGCACCCCCCCCCCCCTTCCTGCCAGGTCATTGCCGCATCACATACCCCACATCATCATGCATGAAATGAGACTCACCGAGTAGCCAGGATCTGTTCCCTGCGTGTCGCTCCATGTAGCGTGGTATTGTAGAGTTCCTCAAGACCATAGAATCATGGTTGATCCAGGGAATCGGGCACAACAATGTGTAATGATCCTGTTGGAGTCACACACCATTTGTACATTCAGGGAATGAAATTGTTTTCGGTTGCGGTACTGGGCCTCCATGGCATGTGGGACGACCAATTCCACATGGGTGCAGTCGATGGCACCAATGCAACCCGGTATGCCGCCAAGTGCATGGAATCCCACTTTTGTGTTGGTAATTTCCTGCTCCGAGCGTGGTAGAGAGATGTAGTCGTCTGCGTGCTGCAGGAGGGCATCGAGCACTTGCAATAGTGTCCGTGAGAACAGTGGCTGTGATATGCCATGCAACTGTCCGACTGTGTGCTGGTAGGTGCCTGTGGCCAGGAAGTGGAGTACAGACACCACCTTCAGTAGGGGTGGGATGGCGTTGGGCTATCTATCATGCTGACAAGGTCAGCCTGTGTCATGTCCACAATGGCGGTTATGGTGTCCCGGTCCAGACGGTAGAGGGTGTGGATCTGCTCATCAGTGAGGTTGAACGGATGTGCTCGGAGGCGTGGGATTGCGGGCTGCCTGCGTGGTGGTAGTGGCTGTGCTGGCGGCCCTTGCTGGCCCTGCCTTGCCTCCTCCTCCTCCTGCGTCTCCTCCGTGCGGCCGGTTGTAGTTGGTGTTCGTCTTCTTCTTGGAGTTGGAGTACTTGCAGTGCTATCAGGTCCCCCAGGGCCAACATCGCGAGTCCTGCCGTAGCATTTCGGTGTGGTTGTGGGAGGAGACTGGCTGTGCAATTTATGTGTTTTCAGGCTGTATGGCCTCCACCTGTGGTGATTCATTCCACCTGTGCAAACTGCTCTCCCCTTTGGCCGAGCACCGTCGCGCGCACAACGCTGCAATTCGTGGAATGGCATCTTGCTATTGCAATCATGTATTTGTACCCGATGGCCGTGTAACATTGGTTGATATGTTCATTCTGCTGTGGTCCCATTGTTTCACATACTATCTGTGCAGTCGCGAACAGACTTGTGAAGGGTCAGTGGAACGTAGTACTCGAGTAACGGTGGGCCCTCATTCATCACTGTACGAGTTGCAACGACGGCGGGGCGTCCCATTCGTGGGTGAAGGCAGTTGCCATTTTCACACACAGCCGCACTCGATGGATTAATTAGTGATTTCAAACGGCCACAGATGCTTTTCGACGTGATGTTGCAAATGAGGAATTCGAAGGGCGGCGCTTTCGGTTTCAGCTAGCGGCGAGGAGATGCCCACAGGTCTGACTGCAAATATAACGTTCTATTGTTCAATGTCCTTGGGACAGGGGCCATGGCGAGAATGCAATGATTGATATGAATAGTATGGGATGCGCAATTGCGAGTGGACGATAAGGCAGGACGTTCCAAATACATGTTACTTCACTACACTGGAATTACGGGCTGGGGCACTGTGGATTTTGCAGGCTGCATAACGCACAGACTCAATGGATATTTCTAATGTTATGTGAGTAAATATTCAGGCGTTTCATTACGGGATGAGGGAATGATGAATGGATGCATGGGCAGGTGATTTGATACAGTGTTTGCCATGTACAGGGCTTCTTGGGATCTGTCCGCCCCCCCTGCGCTATGTGATGCAGGGCTGCCATAGTGGGACCATCGTCTATCTGGCCTTGTTGAGCCCTCCCTGTCTCGACGCGCCTTCAGACACTTGTGTCCATGCACGTTACCAATCCCATCTGATGGATTCTGTTTTGACAGACGCATGCACAGGTACACTCGTTTGTGATGGTGTTTTCACCTCGATATTGATAGTTATGATTCGCAAGTGGTTTTGGGTGGTGATGATCCTTTGGAGTGGGCTAGCATGCATATGGCTGTGGATCTAGTGTGATCATTGAAGTGAGTTGTTCGAATGTAGTTCTGATGGCCATTCTATTCTTTTTCTTTTCTTTGGTTGACAGGTATCTCCTCCCCTTTTGCCACTGCCATCTGTATGCCAACTCCTGCAGATGGATTTTACTCCCGACACCTGCTGCTTCGTGTTAATCAGTGGAGCAGCATTACGATCTTATGGGACGATCGCCAATGGCCACATGCCCTTACGCAGTACTGGTGGCTCGGAGCAACATTTCGGCCTTTCAGCTGGACTAGTGCCTCCCCATTGGGACGGCCCTGCGGTTCTGTGCGCTTCCATGTTGCCTTTTCGTACGTGTATGTGGCTCTGTGTACCATGAGGGAACAGGGCGTCACACGAGTAGTGGCTGGTCATTTCTTGCGGATGCAGCCCACAATGGTGAAATGTGTTTGGAGTTCATGGCCTGATGGCTGTATGGGCTTGGTGATATTGATGTGCATTAAAATTCTATTCTGATATGGGCCGTGTAGCGTTCTTCTTTGCAAGTGATGTGGCATATTCCTATTTGGGGGCGATGTATTGTGAGGAGATCTGCATTGGGTTCCAGCTTCGGAGTTTAGTTGCGTGGTACTGTACTGGGCGCGTTTGCCTACGAAGCCGTGAGGTCAGGGATGGGGGCTGCCAATATGACAGTTTGAATGTTGTCATGCTCAGGGGCGGGGGATTGGTTTTGTGTGACAGATGCCGGTCAGCCAGGTGGACTGGTGGAATGATGTGATTTTCGGAATATTGCTGGTCACAGGTGCCTGTGTTTGCGTGCGTTTCTTGGTGGGGGACTGTGGTCATGTCCATTGGGATGGCTTCTGTATTCGTGCCATCTGTGCCCTGCAGCTCCCATTGGCCCTCTTGAGGTCATTTGTTCGTTGGCATGCATGGGTGACTTGTACATTTCACTGGTTGCATTGTGGCTTCATTGCACCTACGGGGAGTTGTACTTTGTGGGCAGGGAGCGGTGTACAGGCACTCAGTGGGGCCGTTTACGGTTGATTCGCGATGCCGTACTTCTCACCATGGCGGAATGGACATTCCGCCGTGCTTGATGGCGTTAGGTACATGTCCGCTAGGGTCGGAATTGGCGTACCGTTGCGCCATGGTGGTGTTTACGGTTTGGCATGGCGCGCGCGCGCGTGCTTGGTGCAGTTAGCGTTGGCGTTCACTACGGTGTCGCTAATGGCATCGTACTTTGCGGTGACGGGTCATAGTCGCACCGAGCGCTATTCGATGGCGGTATTGCATTTCCGCCATCGTTTTCCGAATTCCGCCAGGGTCGTAATGAGGGCCATTGTATTAATTTAGTATTTCAGGACGTTGTCCACTCTTTCGTATGATGTCATCAGTTTATTTTCTTAGCTCTTTCTCATATTCCTTCAGGGAGCTCCTGCTGTAGGCTGTCATCAACTCAAGGGTACATTCGATTTGACCCTCTTAATGGACACCATCTTTCGTATGCTCGCTGAACTATTGGTACAGTAGCTGATGTTAGACAGGGCATGGTCTTATGGCTCCAATACAGGGGAAGTAGGGGGGTAGGATCTCCTGTGGATATGTGCGTCTGCTACTCTACATTCCCCCCACTGATTGAGTCTTCTCTTGAAGAAAGGTTTCTTTGGTATCCATATCTTTATCACCCACTCAGGGTGCCCACATTTTTTATGTGTTATGTGTTCATCCACACTCAAGGTAATGTAATTACATTCTTTACTTGGGGTACAGAAGACCCAACGTCCCATGTAATTCTTAGGATCTCTTGGATACAGGAACTTGATTCCCTCAGGTGCCACTATAATTGCTTTATTGCGGTCTCTGATGGTACTTTCAGTCTGAGCATTGTCTTCAGTTGTCATGATCTCTGCTTCCAAAAGGTCAGGGTTTTCCCAACTCCCTTGGAAGCAGATCCATAACCCAGGTTCCGAGGGCCAACCAGTCCCAATTGGGACCTTTTGGACCCAGTCCTGGCGCCAGTGGCACCAGGCTCATAAATATGCCCAGTCCCAGCGCTGGAAGCGCCGGGCTCATAATGCTTGGGTGGACTTACCTGCAGCAGACCATGCTGCTTACTTGCCTGCCAGCTGAGCCTCTGATCCTCTTCTGTTTGGAACTACTTTTCCTGTTGGGTGGGGCAGGAGCCACTCCCTAGATTCAGAACACTGGAACTCTTCTGGAAAGCAGGAACTCTTTTCTTACCTAGGCGTGGCTGTGGAAGGAGACACCTAAGCACTACAGGAGGCTATTTAAACCACACCCGGTGGATGAATCTTGCTTTGCGTTATTCTGCATCCTCTGCAGCAGAACGCTCATCGTGTCTTCTGCATCGGATCCTGGGCCTAAGGAAAAAGGCTTACCATCCTGAATCCAGTCTTCAGCAACACCTATAAAGACAAGAAAGAACAGGTTAGCATTCCGGCATCTGAAAGACAAAGGCTTACCTACTCTTCGTGCGCTCCGGAGGTCTTCACACTGCATTCCGGCATCTGAAAGACAAAAGCTTACCGACTCTTTGCACGCTCCGGAGGCCTTCGGCGCTGCATCCTGCATCTGAAAGACAAAACAAGGTGCGTTTAAAGACATTGGGGAACTTTAATACTCACGTGCCATTACTCCTTTCCACATCAACCCAAGTGGGTATTCCGGCACCCTGCAGCCGCTCCGAACTCGTACCTGCAAAATAAAAGACAGTTAGAGCGCATCGTGAAGCAGGCAACAAGCGCTTACTTACGTGCTTCCAGGCGCTTCTATTCATCACACAGACTCCATCTTCAACTCACTTCAGCCCGTCATCCGCCCATCGCCGGAACCTGCAAAACAAGAAGACATCATTGCTAAAGACTTTAAAGACAATAGAATTACTCGAAACTTACCGTTCGTAGCAGTAAACGACGGACAGCAGTCCTCTGAAGTCAAGAGGCCTGCGCTACCGATCCAGTGAAGAAACTGGTTACAGCACCCTGCCCCGAGGCAGATGGAGAGAGCTCCGGCATTCACTTACCCTAAGGTGAGAGCGTTAACCTTTGGGGGTCTACAGGAGAGCAAAAAAGGAAAGCGATAGGGACACCCCAATAACCCCCAGTTCAATTAATCCCATATTTTCTGTCTGCAGACATCTTACTCTTGAAGTCAGGCATACAGTGCACAGAGGTCCAGCCCAAAGAGCCAACCGGGTGCTACACATCACCTTTGAAGATACGGTAGTCGCCCAGTCAAGACCGGCGCCTCTGCGAGAATCAGGTGAGCGTTACATCAGTTTCACCTTTCACATTTATCATTTTTTTGCTGTTTTCTGACATTGTCCAAATATTATGTTTTTTTTCCTTTACTTGTTTTGGTTTATAAAAAAAACCTTTACAAAATACATAAAAGAAATATATGGTAGCTAAATCACAATTAAACAGGATAAAACATGATACAGCAATTAGACTAAAACATCAATTGTTATCAGATAAATAGCATACACTTGTTACATTCATTAAAGTATTAAGATCAATATTAAGAACCTTAAAAGAGAGTGAAAATATTTCTCAGAAATGTTGCAACCCTAATATTTAGATTTCCTTTACTGTTGTGTAACATTTTGTACCAGATAAAATCTCTATCAACATCAGCAGTGTTGTGTACATATTGTCCAAAATATAAAAGTATTTTCTCTCTAAGGGCTGGACAAACCAGTAGAATATGCTTCAGTGTCTCAACCATACCTTCTATGCGACAATATCTACACTGTGTCCAAGAACCCTGTACATTCTGTCTAATAGAGTTAATCTGATTTGTAGGTAATACATTAAACCTAAAATGCATAAAATCATTTCTAACTCTTCTGTTCGGTTATTTAACTAAATAGCTTTCCATTATCGGGAACACACACTTGATAATACAGTTTTGTATTCAATATACCATTTTTAGTATTCATCCAATCAAAACCCAAGACGCTTTCTTTAACCCTTGAAGATTTGTTCTTCATGAAAATGACTGACATACCTAAGCACCTCAGGCTATTTAACGTTTCTTCATTCAATGCCACAAAATGAAAGGATTTTTTGTATCCCTTCCTGCATGAGAATATAGCGAGTCGTCCTCTTCGAATTTACATTTCTTCCATAACATCATTCTTTTCCAGGTTACCAGAGCCTGAAGTGAATTTAACCCAAGTTCATATTTAATTAAATTAATAGGAATACATTTTAGTAGCCAAAACAATATTTATCTCCAGATATAGCTCTCTATGAACGACCAACCCCCTCACTTCTTCCAGATTCTAGTTCTGCTTCATATATTAAACGGGGATAACCTTTTTATGTAAAATTCTCTCAATGGGGTCATTGTCAATTTGCCGAATTTTGAGTCAAGAGCCCGCATTTGGCAAATGGCAATATCTGCTTTAAGTTTCAGTTGAGTCCTGAGCAGGGGTCTTGAATTAGTGTCCGATATTACAAAGCCCAAGTATTTAAACTCAGATTGTGCTTTTAGTCGGGTAGTACCACATGTCCAAGATAACAAATTCAGCTTCTTACTTTTCCTTCCTAAACGTACTATCATCGTTTTGGCTGGGTTAATCCTTAGTGCTAAAGAGGAAGTAAAGCCCTCAAAGGCAGTAAGCATTCTTTGTAAACCCACTTTTGTATTATCCATAAGGAGAAAATCCACGTAGGCTAACCATGCTAGACGCGTATTCAGAAGTCTAGGAGATACTAGGCCCTTATTCAACAGCGCAAAATTCGCTCCACTCACATACAGGTTAAAAATTGTGGGTGCCAATCTACATCCTTGGCGAAGACCGTTCTGTATAATAAGTTCATCTGAGAGCGACCCCTCCGAATCTAGTCTCAGCCTCACAGCTGTTTGTGAGTATATTGCCCTAAGTATATCCAACTAAATTGTGGGCATATTCAATGCTCTTAATCTCTGCCACAAGATGGTCCTATCTACCAAATCGAATGCAGATCTTAAGTCCATTGATGCTACAAAAACAGAGGTTGCACCCTACTTCAATGCTTCTGTTCTCAGACAATTCAGAATCAGCCCCCCACACTCGGTACCCATGTTTTTCCTAAAGCCAAATTGCCTCATGTCTAGAATATGTTTCTCAGTCATCCACGTTTGTGTGTCTCTTAAAACCAATGATGAAAAAAGTTTTGATTCAGGGTCCGCAATGGCTATTGGCCTGTAGCTCGTGGGACATAAGCAAGATCCCTTTTTGAAAATAGGAATAATAATTGATACCCTCCAAGACAGCGGAATCATTTTTGTTAATAATATGTCAGTGAACAGAAGGGTAAGTATGTTTGCCCACATTTCAGGGTCACACTTAAAGATTTTATTAGATAGATTATTAGGCCCAAGAGCACCAGAATTTTTATATTTGACTATTAAGTTTTTAATGTCCCACGTGTTGAAGTTCAACAACCATTTCAGTTCCTGTTTTCCTGTAACATACTTCTCTTCATTTTTGGTGTAATATAAATTTGCAAAGTGGCCCAGCCACTTTGATTCATTAATAGGATTCAAAAGTGTCACTTTCTGGGGTTTATCCCAATTATTAATCACGTTCCAGAAATTCATTGAGTTAACTCCCCGTAATGATTTAAGCATGATTTACGCATGTATTCCCCGTCTCTCTGACTTCTAATGGTTCGATGTTGTATAGACAAGTTTTTGTATCCTTGCTTGATTTTCTTAAGCTTGTCCAGTGTATCTACCAGTGTGTACCCCGCTTTCATTATATGTCCAATCTCTTTTCTCATCAGACGCTGTTTGTCCCTTACTTCCAGATCAAAATTTTGGGGCTTCCAGTTGACACCTGCATTTACTGTGGCAGGCGAATCCCCTAGTTTAACCAAGGAGCAACTTATGTAATCTGTAAATTTGAGAGCAGAGTATGTCTCCACCCTCTGATGTTTGGAAAAAGTATCATGATCTTCGATCATGGTAGCATTAAAACAACTTGTTTTTTTACCCATCCATTTAATTCTGTTCCCCACACAGTTGACATTCAGGCCATATTTGAACCGAGTTTTTACTTCCTTTGGTACAGTGTTGCCTAATTCCAAGACAAGCATACAATGGTCAATGAGGTTAGTTTAAAAAATGTCAAACTTGCCTGTACAATTAAACACACCAACAGAACATATAATATAATCAATTATGGAGTTATGTCCTCTTGCTTTCCAGGTGGGCAGATGGTTAACCAGAATTTCCAAACCCTATACCTCTGAAAAATGAGTCCACATTCTTCCCCTACATTTCAGATTCACCCCTGTTTGATCTTGTTCCTCCATGTTACTAATGAGGATATCCCCTGTTAAAGAATCTACGGAAATATCAGCATTGAGATCTCCGGCAATCACAATATGTCCCCTTACATTCTCAATCAGCCAATTCTCCAATAGGGATCCCAAATTGCACAATTCCAACCACAATTGCCGATCTGTATGTTCCGCCAGATTCCAGTATATATTCAGCAGCAAGAAGGGAGTATCCCTGGCATTAAACAACAGTGTTAAGCCCACCGCTAGAAAATGAAAAGAAAATGCCCATTCACCCGTGATTTTAGGGTTCAGGTCATTTTTAACAGCAATTATAAGGCCCCCTTTCGGACGCCCCCTGTTGCCTCCTGGCGCACACAGTGAGCAAACCGTGTAGCACTCCCAGCATAATGGAACCCTCGACCAAGTTTCTTGAATACACAGTATATCGTATTGGGCAAGTTCCTTCATTAGGGTCAAATTATGTAACAGGTTGAAAGACCCCCTAGAGTTCCAACTCAGTAATTTCAAAATTTGAATCCCAGTCACTAGAGAGGCTTCCCTAATTTCTTGAAAGTATCAATAGACTCTCGCAGCGTAAGGGCAAGTCATCTCCAGTCCTGTTTCTCCACCATACCCGGAGCTTCCTCACTTGCCCCATCTGCCCAATTTTGTTGATCTTCCTTCCGTGATCTGTAATTGTTTCCCGAGGGAGATAATGATTTTGGTTGAGCAAGCACATATTCAAAATTATCGTAACCTCTGCGATGGAATTGCTCTGCCTCTTTTATCATGAGGTTTCTAACCAGAGGTGACGGTATCACTAAGCGCACATAATCAAGACGCTTCCTATGTATATAGTGAACAAGGTAGATGTCAGCAGATGCGATCAGACCAAGATTAGGGATCTGCCCCAGTAATGACAATACAAATGGTCTGTTTAGTGAGCTATTGGTCGACTGTTCAAATAAAGTTGTCAAGACCAGACCGGGTAGGTCAGGTTGTACCGGATCCTTCAGATCAAATGTCTGATGGTCCTGTAACAGTTACTTCACTTTCACTGCATTGATCTCATTTACCGGTCCATTCCCCCCCAAGTCTTCATATGTACCTTCCCCGTAACTTCTCTGCTGCGAGTCGGCGCACCTTATGGCCGCTTCCTGCGGATGCTTATCCCTAAGCACCTGAATAATAGATTTATATAGAGCATCATCATTTGTTTCTTCCTTAGATTTCCCTTCAGTGTTACTATGATGAAGCTCTAGCTCTGCTCCCAGCAACTTTCCATTATTGCCGTTTACGATTACTTCCGACAAGTCCTCCTTGGACTTCTCCCCCCTTATGATTTGCCCTTTATTGTTACCTGGGCCAATAGTGGGCAGCCTGTCTACTTGATACATTTTATGTCTGGTAGGATCGATTAGTTTATTATTAACCATGCTATCAACTTGATTCCCCACTGAGTCAACTAATCTTCTGAACTCACCCTCCATAGTATTCTCAGAAGTAAGGTTGTATTTTGCATTAGAATTCTTCCCCGAGGCAATTTTCCAGTCGGCCAAGGCCACTATTAACTGTAATTCCTACATTGTTCATTTCCGACCCTCTTTCACCTGTAATTGCACTCATCCTTTTAATATTACTTTCCTTCCTATCTACACTTGGTCCTGTAGGAGGGCTAGACTCCTTGGCTTTTGGAGGTCCAGCTGACTCCACCCCTAAGTTCGACTGTGGAGCCGCATTGAAGATCTCATAAAGATCTTCATTATGCTTCTTTTTCTTCATAACTTCACAAAGTTGTAAATCACCTTCAACATATACACTTTGTGTAGATTGATCTATACCTGACTTGCCACTCTGGGGCTCCCCCACTATAATGATTTTACTATGTTGTTGTTTATTTACCAGAGCAGGAAAGTCATCACCCTCTTCTTCATAGATGGAGTATCTCAAAAACTTTTTTGAGGATTTAGCTAAACCTCCATTTTTATTATTATTGTTTTTCTTCCTTTGTTTGGCCATTTTTTTTCTTGTCTTTTTGACAGTTTGATTTCTGATGTACCAGTCTCTGTAAGTATTGGCGTGTTTTTTTTTCCCAGAGCACATTGACCTATTTTATTCTGATGATTACCATTGCCATCCCTAATTGACTCTCTTCCAGGTTCCTGAGTGACTTCTATTGTAATTATCTCATCATTAAAGGATTGATGAGGTGAGATAGAGGGCACTTTTTTTAAATCCAGATTCTCCATCTCTGGTTTCCCCTCTTTGTTCACCCTTACTGTTTTGCTCAATAAGTCCGACAATTTGTTAGGTAATAATGTTAATTCTGAAGCCAAGTTAACTAAAGCCTCAGTTTGTTTGTGCAATTCAGACAAAATTAAACAATTAAATATTGTCATCATTACGGAAAATTCGGAGTTAGATGAGTCCGAGCTCTGGGCTACGTATTTTTTCCCGTCCGAATGATGTACCATTCGAAAAATCCAGTAGCATATCATAGTTAATGTTGCTAGGAATATCCTTATCATTTTCAAAAGGATGGGGCACGTGATGAATATTTAAGTTAGGTACCTTCAATTTCGCCTGAGTGTTACATTGTGTTTCGTCCTCCCCAAACAGTAGTTGGGATGGATCTATAAAGTCCTCGCTCTGATTATCGAGCAAGGAATGTTCTTCTGCACATTGAAGGAATTCAGCCTCTTTAGAGGGGTCCCTATTAACCTCACTCTGTTTCTCCAGTAAAGAGCATTCTTGTGCACATTGGAGGAGTTCACTCTCCTCTTCATTGGCCTCGGGCAGCGGTAACGCTGCAGCACGGGCAAGACTCACTCTTCTAGTGCTAACCGCTATAAAAAAGTCTGCCCTCGCATCTTTGCGGAATAGCGGTGCTTTAGTCTTCCCCATTTTGCAGTCAGAAGAGTTTTACCCAGCATCAAAAGGATTTCAGCAGTTTCAGCAGACAGTTTCAACCGCAGAGTTTTACCCAATCACAGTGGGGTTTCAACAATTTCAGCACACAGTTTCCGCAGCTGATTTTTACCCAGTATCAATGAAATTTCCACAATTTCAGCAGCAGAATCTTTCAACAATTTCAGCAGACAATTTCAGTAGCAGGGTTTTACCCAATAACAATGAGGTTTCAACAATTTCAGCAGACAATGTAGCTGCAATACACAGTTATAAACCGATATACAATATACGTAATACCGCCTTCCCCCGACACCCACTGCCAGCCGAACAGCCAAACAGCCGCACTTCCCAAGCACTTCCGGATCCGCGCACCAGATGCGCCAACCCGTGTGCAATTATGGAACTGGCTGGAGGCTTGTGGGTGGGCAATGAGGCAGGACCAGTAGGGCGGTGCTGCAACGTTAGTCCAAGAAACAGTCCATATTTCACGTGTTTCGCGCGTGGCTGCCTCTGTGGCTTCCTCTTGCCAACGGCTTCAGGCACAGCGAGGTACAGTGGGGCAGAGTAACCCACCAAACAGCCGCACTTCCCGAGCACTTCCGAATATTATGTTTATAACACAGAATCTGAACATTGACATCACCAATATTGCTCCAAGTAATTTGAAAATTCTCGGCATCCAATCGGGAATTTGTGAAAACAGGTATGAGAACCATTTGTCATCTCCAAAAGCCTCTGTCTCCAGCTCCATTTGCATGTGCAGTTCTGTCAACATGGTTACGGCATCCATCAGAGTCCAATTCTCACTGTCACGAGATAGTATGAATGTACAGCAAGAAGGCCCGACCTTAGTGCAAACACCTCCTTCCATCGCTGTAATCATGTCAAGGACATACCTTATCTGGAAGGTCATCAACCCTATGTCCCTAAATTCTTCCTTTATGGCATTGAATCCTTTTATAGTGGCATTGATTGTCTTAAACAGCTCCCTCCTGGTAATCTGCGGCCATTTGGCATTCATTACTGTTTGGAGTCCAGGCATGAATATAGATGTCATATCACAGCAATCTTGCTGAACAACTTGTGTTCTATAAATCATATAAAATGGAGTGTTGCTGTGCCCTGGGTTTTTGAAGCAAATGGGTTAGTATTATTCCGTAACCTCTTCTTGCCAACCCACCATTGTTGCAATAAATGCATTAATGTACATCACATCTAATTCTCTTGGCAAGACAGAGAGGACACCCAAGAAAATAAACAGACAGAGTCTATGTAAAATCAAACAAGTCTGTATTGGGTTGCACAAGCAGATGTTTACAAATGACTGTTGCCTGGTGGTATCCACCCCAGTTCTACAGTATATGCACCCAAAAACAGTAATATAAATCAAAGCAGGAAAACAAAAGGTTTGTAGTCATTGGTAACATATAAACAAGAAACAACACACACCTTATACATTCATGTTCTTTGGTCACAACAAATGTAAGTTTGAATCCGAGTGGTGGTGTAAGAAAGAAGGGGGAGCAAGCAGATAGAGAAGTAGAATGATTTAGCGAAGAAAAAGGAAATCATGAAGTAGTAATAGCAAAAAAGAGGAGGGACAGAGACGTTGCTGTCCTAACAGAGTGCTAAGAACTAATCATAGGGCTGAATATAATTTGTGCAGCTTAAGTTTGGGAAAAGAGCACTTAGTCAATTCCAGTTAGAGTCTGAATAGGAAATGTAAACAGATTAGTGGTATTTCATCTCGGGTATGGCTTCGTTAACCGAGGTCAGGTTTATAACACAGAATCTGAACACTGACATCACAATATTGCTCCAAGTAATTTGAAAATTCTCGGCATCCAATCGGGAATTTGTGAAAATAGGTATGAGAACCAATCGTCATTTCCAAAAGCCTCTGTCTCCAGCTCCATTTGCATGTGCAGTTCTGTCAACATGGTTACGGCATCCATCAGAGTCCAATTCGTACTTTCACAAGATTGTATGAATGTACAGCAAGAAGGCCCAACCTTAGTGCAAACACCTCCTTCCATCGCTGTAATCAGGTCAAGGACATACCTTATCTGGAAGGTCATCAACCCCATGTCCCTCAATTCTTACTTTATGGCATTGAATCCTTTTATAGTGGCATTGATTGTCTTTAATAGCTCCCTCATGGTAATCTGCGGCCATATGGCATTCATTACTGTTTGGAGTCCAGGCATGAATATAGATGTCATTATCACAGCAATCTTGCTGAACAACTTGTGTTAATCTGGAATGTCTTGATAAGCCTTTATTAATTTGGATGAGAAATAGTTCTCTCATTTCATCCACCGGAATGCAAGTGACCTTCTTTTTCTTAAGTGCTCATCCACTTTTGGAAATCAATCAATATACAGGTCACTCTGGGGAATCACCATGGCTGGACCATGGATGAGCATGATGGAACACACTCCTCCCCAGTTCCTGAGCAACTTCATATATGTTCCCAATCCAAACACCCAATATCAATCCATTAGGACAGTAGTCCCCCTCTTCATTCCTGGGATGTCATTTATGTTCTTGCACCCTTTATGTTCTCCCATTTGGACTTTACCATTGCTTCAAAAGCACATTGTCACATTAATCAATGGGACTACAGCCATTGGTCCTGATTCGTCATCCACCCATGTCAGCAGATTAGAGTTCTTGGCCCATGACTTTAGGCACTCATCGTTCACTTTCTGCACCTCGTACACTGGTTCCTTCCTTAGTAGATGAGCTGCACAGGACATCATCCCATCTTCCCATTCATTGGTCGTAATCACTCATCTATAGATTAACAGTTGTGAATGCTCCCAGCATCCAGGCATTTCAGTTTTTTCAGTTTTGTCAGAGCAATTCGTCCTTTTCATTTCTTTGATTATCACTTTGTCTTGTCCCATGTAACGATACACCAGCATCTTGTCTGTCCATCCAGGCATTTCCATTTGTTTTGTCTTGATATAATCATCCTGGTATGCAAATGACTGTCTCGATCACCATTGCAGGGTTGCTCAGCGCACTTGGAACTGTACTCTGATGTACATGTGCAAGATGGCTGAGGCACTTCGCATCATGTGCCGATATCTCTTTTGAAATGAATGTTCTTACTTTACTCATGGCATATGTGTGAGGAATAAGGGCTGGTGGCGCAAGGGAGTGACAAGCTTTGCCTCCTGAAACGCACACGGCTCATATGGCGGTGAGACTACAGTTCCCAGCAGCCTGTGGGAGTATGTAGTCCAAGACAAGTACACGTTGTCACGTGCGCGTTGCCAGCTGCAGTGATTTCGGGCAGCATAAAGGAGCAACGGCGCATGAACAGGTGTGGCTTATTGTCTGTGGGTACGGTTCGTGTTGGGAGCAGTACGGCGGAGCGCTGGAGGAATCCATGGATGGTGGAGCGCTGCCGGAATCTAGGACAGGCTGACCTGTGAAACTGCAGGCGCTCGCTTTTCACAGGACCAAGTGGGCAGGCTGGCGGCTGATCACTGCGTGCTACATTCACTCCGAGAAGTCCCACGGGGCTCTCAGAGTTCAGATAAGTGCTCATTACATTGCGGGGTGGTGGCCAAGTTCATTCAGTACGGTCACCTGTATTGATTAGTTATGACTGCAATAGTACTACGGCAAAAGTCTGGGTGCTACCTTTGGCATTCTTAAGCAGCTGGGGGAACCACAGAACTGTTTATGCCGGAATTTATGGCTAATAATGAGTGCTGCTAACTCGTTATTATAAGACTATATGGTTTAGCCTTCATGTGAAGCAGCGTAGGTTCCTTTCCAGGAGCGTGATTGCAGGGAAGAGAAGTTTATGTATCTATGTATTGCTAGAATTGTTCGCATATGGTCTTTCTTCCTGTCTGCAAATAGAAAGCCCCCCTGTTTTGGAATAACGACCTCTAGGGTCATTACAGGTTAAGATAATGACCACAACTGCATGCAGAGTCATGTGATGAGTCCCTCAGTAGTCCCCTTGTCTGACAACTAATGGTTAATTTATACGTGACAAGGTAGGAACAAGTTTATGCCCCCCCCACCCCCCATAGACGAGGAGGGCGTCTAAGAATCAGATACATGGGATAGGGGACAATTTCTTCTTGTTGACATCTACGTATTGGTTGAAGCTTGCCCAACGGGCCATGTGTTTTGTGCCTCATATATGGGAGATACCGCCATTGTCCTGTGTTCATTCCGCTTGCTACGACATGTGTTTGTTATGATACACTGTGTTTGTTTATGCTTCATGTTCACACGTATTAAGGTGTGTTTATGTACAGTCTGGATGTAGTTCTGTTCAGAAGGTTACTCAGGTGTCAATAGGCAATTATCAGATAGGGAGGGTATTTTCCTGCTGCTTCCCTCATACCTATCCAATTTAGGAGTTCCCTAACCCTTTTTCCGGTGTTCCTAACTCCCCTACCCCATCCACAACCTCTCCCTAACTCCTCTTCCCCCCATTGGCTGCCACGTGGTGTCATGTGTACTAAATTCAGGCACCTGTGCCAACCACAGTGGGAGGGTCGAATTCATTCGGCTTCTGTGGTTCGGGGGAGAGTGTCGATTTCTCTCGTCCATTATTGTGTGTATTTGACAATATGGGATGAGAGAGCAGACATAGCAGCTCTCATTAGATGCTCTCTTCCCCAACTTTTGTCATGATGCCTACCCCCGGAGCACCAGGCCAGGCCCAGCACCCCCGGGAGCAGGCATCATGCCCCCGGGTAAAAGCCCAGCGGCCCCTTATAGGGGCTCTTTGGACTCTGTCCTGGCGCCGTTGGCACCAGGCTCATGTTGGACATCAGTCCTGGCGCCATAGGCACCAGGCTCATAAAGGAAGGTGTTTTGTGCACTTACCTGATGCAGACCATGCTGCAAGATTCAGGCCTCCCTGAGACCTGAAAGGGACTATTTTTTCATTGGGACTATTTTGCCACTCGGGCGTGGCCAGGGAAGGATACTTACCTGGAACTACTTTGGGGGCTATTTAAGCCACGCCCAGACAGTAGCTCACGCTTCGCGTTGTTCTGTATCCAAGCAGCTGAACGCTCACCGTGTCTGCTCCTGCATCTGGTCTCCAGCCACGCTGCCTCGATCCTGGAACACCTGTAAGGAAAGAAGAGAAGAGAAAGGTGAAAACCAAGAATTTTATCAAACTTCTTACCTGCATCCGGAACCTTCACGCCAGCGTTCCTGAGAAAAGACTTTCATTTAAAAGCACCGCGTTGCTCGCTGCAGCGCCGCGCTTCACTCACCTGTCCTCGGGAGTTCTTCTGGCTCCACCGCGACTGTCTGCACCGGTCGCCACATCTCTGCGCCTAGGGGAGAGAAGAAGAGACAAAAGGTGAGCAGAAGGAACATATGAGGAAAGCCTAATTTTCCGCCATAACACCTACCGGTCTTCTGTTGGTGGACCATTCCTCATTTCGGGTCGGCGCCGCTTCGTTGGCAGGTACCGCACCCCGGCCCCTATGGGGAAAGGACAAAAGACATTACTGGAGGAATATAAAGACATTAAGAGGGATCGCCCCCATCGCTAACTCACCTTCAATCCCTCAACGCATCGCCTTCATTCTGCACCTGAAATAAAGGACAGATCACAGGTTAGGAAGGCAACAGAAAAGGAGGCTCTACACTTGCACTTTTGTAATCTTCATACTTACGGCGTTCCGCTCGGAAAAGTCAAGTGGATTTTGCCAGCGCCATTCTGAAAACCAGTGAAGTAACTGGACAAACACGCGCCCCTGCACCAGAAGCAGGATGGAGAGTTCATCCTTTCAAACCATAAGGTGAGCTTCAACCAGGGATTTCGGAGGAAGTTAGACAAGAACGAAGGGGGCAAGGGGGGAGCAAGCACACTATTCTGCAGACTGTTAATCCCCTTTCTCATCTGCAGAAGGATATTCCTACGGGCCAGACAAGCAAGATTTGAGGGTCCTGTTCAGTCAGTGTTCTGAGTTCTGCGCATCACACTCGAAGAGGCCACAGCAACCCAGACTAGACCAGCGCTTCGTGGGAGTCAGGTGAGCGTTACACCTTTTTCATGTGTTGGTACCAAATATTATTCCCCAAGTGAGAATTATGAAGATAGGTATTTATACCCTGGTTATCTTCTTTAACATCCCTCCTATGTCGATTGACATGCCCAAATCGGTCAAAGAAATTATCATAATTTGTACTTGTACTGTGAAAGATCACAGGTGTCATGTTTTCAATTAAACCATCAGAATGATAAATATTTCAAAATGTAAGATACAGAAAGAAAAAGTAAAAAGTAAAAGCACATGCATATGTGTATCTGGCATATGAGTCTAGAAAAACATTTTGCGTGCCACGCCATTTCTTTTTGAATTACTAGTCTTCCTGTAACTGCATTTTCTTCCTCCTGAATCACATTTACTGCAATCTTTCCAATCAAATTCGTAGTTGCATAATATGCTCAATTATTGCGATTAAAACCGTTCTTATAACTGGGTCGTTCTTTGGTCATGAAGAAACGTGAGAATATTAACATCTCTCCTAACAAGGGTAGGGTATGACTGGAGTATAAACACAAAAACTGCAACTATGAGCCTATGTGTGTCACTATTGGCTGGTGTCATATGTTATTCTTAAAATAGATATGCTCCCAAAAATGAATCTGGGTATTGAGCTCTCTTCCAATCTCCAATAATGAATTGGTGCTTGAGCATAACATCAATATGATTTTTCTTTTTCAAAGAATCTCTCAAAAGCACGTTATAGCTCTGTAATTTTCTGCAAGTCCTTGCACTTCCTGCTTAATTTCGAAGGAGTGTCAAATGAATTTCAGTCTAAAAAGAAATGTTTTAGTCACACACTGTGTTATCATCCTTCCTGGTCATCAAACGTGTCTGCACATGCAGTAATTCTTCTTCTTGTCTTGCTTCCTGGTCAGCGGGTACTAGAGGGAGGGTGGTAATAATTAGCTTGGATTGGTTACTGGGCCCTCCTCTTCCATGTTCCTTGAGCCCTCCCTCCGATGCTTGAATGATCTGAAATTAAAGAACACTGGTATTCATAAAGGTCAAATAATCGTGCATCTCATCACTTAGAGTCTGCGCTACACTCTGTGCCTCACTCCTGGCTCTAGATGGGGGCATAAGGGGCATCTTCTTGTTTCGCCCTGTTACTAATTCATGGGGCGTAAGGTGATGGTCTGATCCTGGCTGATTTCAAAGGGCATACAAGGCTAAGGCTAGGCAATATAGCCATTACTTTATCAAAGTTAATCTGATCTTTGCTATCCTTTCCCTAAGGAGGCTGTTGAGTCTCTCACATATCATGTTTGCTTGGTGGTGAGAAGCAGAAGAAAACCTATGCTTTATGCTCAGTAGAAGCCCTATTTGCTCAAACAGCTCATTGACAAAGTGTGGCCCATTATCTGATCTCAATACTTCACATACACCCCATCTTGGAAATACACACTATAAATTTCACTGCACAGGTGGCATAAAGATTTGTACAAGGAACTGCCTCGATCCATCCAGAAAAGGGACACACCACCACCAAGAGTTCAACGTAATTAGCGCAGTCATGCACATGATCACCTTCCTTTACAGGTTCAGCTATGAACGTGGTTGGGTTCACTATTTTACACCTTACAGTTTTAATCACTGGATTATAAATCATCACTTCGTAAGCAGAAGCTCTTTGTGTCATCAAAGTACCTTTTGGTTCCTCTAAAATGGCAAATACGACGTGCTCCACGTGTAGCGTCATGGCACAGCCCATGATAATACATGTGCACTTCTCAATTGCAAATGCGGCAGCAGCCAAAGATTGTTTGCATGGAAAATGTCCTCTCATGATTGGATCTAAAATCCCATTGTAATATGCCACCGGTTAATACCCTAGTGTTGTTCTTTGTGTGGGTACTGCTGTCATTACTGACCCGTTAGTGTGTGAAAACAAATACAATTCTTCATTATAATTGGGGATTCCCAAAACTCCAGCTGTACAAATTGCTCTTTTTTAATTCCTCAAATCCTTCCTCCATTTCTTCAGTCCATTCTATCTTTTCCTTGCCCAACTTGTGCTTTCTTAAGTGCTTGCTTCAGCGGTTTTATGTATGTGCTGTAGTCGAACACCCAGGCCCTGCAATAATTGCATAAACCCAGAAATTGCTGGATTTGCCTCACAGTATTTGGCTTTGGGGACTTCACAATAGCCTCAGCTCTCTCAGGTGTATCTTTCTTTCCTTCATGTGAAATTAACTGACCCATGTACAACACCTCTTTCTGGCAATACTGCAATTTCTCCTTATCTACTTTGTATCCTTTGTTTTCCAATATAGTCATTAACTGGACAGAGTCCTGCCTACATTTATCCTCTATTTCACTGCAGATTAATATAACATCTACGTACTGAATTGCCGCCCTCTTGAGCTCAATGTTACCTAAATCCATCTGTAGGACCCAACCTATCAGCACATCAACACGTGTTTCCTCTTGGGAGTCTGGGGTTACTGATAGTACTGAACACATCAAGTCACCCTGTGAGCTGTCCTATTGAGGGTACAAATTAATCTCTGTCCCTGTGAAAGGATTTCCTCCTACCACAGTAACACCCCCTATCCTAGGTGTTAGTATTTGTCCTGTGTTCGCATTCTGTTGTGTCTGCATAGGTGCTTGTTGCAGTGGCCCTTGCAGTGGGGTCATTTGTACTGACCCCTGCTGCTGTGCCTGTTGTGCTTGTGGCACCTGTGTCTGATAGGATGTGAAATCCTGGGCAAAGCCCTCTCATGTTTGTGTACTATATGGTGGTGGATAAGCTGTCCCTCCTCTTGAAGTTTGTCCATATTTGTTGCATTTTTCCTCGACTTCTACATACACATGCAATATGCTCTGTTATCCCACAATTCCAACACACTGGGAGTGGCCCTGTGGCAGATCCACCATTATATCCTCCCTGAGTATTCTGACTTCCACCTGAGTATTTTGAAATCACCTTGGGTGTTCTGAAATCTACCTTGGGTGTTCTGAAAACCACCTCCTCCTCCGAAGCCTCTGGAACCCCTTCCTCATGGCCAAAAACCATACCCACTTTAATCCACTGAGTGTATATTATTCACCTGTGATGTATCTGTTATTTCTTGCATTCGTCTTCCTTCTCCACTTGTCAAGACTGCCCCTTCTATTGTGACAATTTCTTCTGAACTAGCATAGCTTCCTCAATTTTTCTGTTCTCATCTTTCTTTCTGTTCTTCTCTTGTAATATTCGGCAATGATGCACAATAGTTAACTGTATCTCATCCCACAGCTCTGCTTCCATTCCTACTTTTTGTTTCTCCATTTGTCTCTTTACTTGTTCTGGCAATCCCTGGCACAAAATATGATAGAACAGTGGCACTGTTTTTCCCAATGCTCACGCTTCTCAAGCTGCCATTTCTCTTGAATATCCTGAATATAAGCAATAGGGTCTTCATCTTCTTCCATTTTACATGTCATGATTTTACCCATATATGATGACTCAGCATACTGTACCCCGAGAGCCCTCCAAACATCTCCCCTACAATTATTAAATGGCGCTCCATCATGAGGTATGTTTTGCGCTGTCATACCCACATATCCTGCTCGTCTCCAAATGTCGTCAGCTCTCTCTCCAAGAATAGCTGCAAATAGGCCATTTATGTCCCATATGGCCAATGTATTTCCCCCTGCCATTTTCTCAAATTTGTATATCCACTTCCCAGCCCCTCAAGTCAAACTAGGTAACTTGTATTTTAAGTTATCCTTATCCATATGAAGCCATGCAATATTTTGTGGTCTTGCTCCCCCCTTCTCTAGCAAGGGGAACTGTGAAAACCCCATCCCATGATTGCGCTCCATTATTCATTTATGCAATACAGGGCTAATCGTTCCTATTCGTCTTTGTGCTGGTAACAACGTTTACCTTCTCGCATAAGGTGGAGATTCTCCTCCCTCATTATATAATCGTCTTTGTGGAAGTTCGGGATATGGTGTAGGATCTGATGTTCTTTCCATAGGTTTTTGCAGATCTGACCATCTTACTTCATTATCCAGGTTTTGACTTCCCGAGAGGACGCATGTAGCCTTCCCTTCTATCTCACGACTTGATTCACTTTCTTCATCTGACATTGCTCTACCCTAACTGGTTTGACTATCATCTTCCTCGTCTCTGTCTAAATCTAATCTACTCGAAGACAGTGCACTGCGTTGATCACTGTTCATGTTTTCCTCCTCATCTCCATGGTTTAGGTATCAGGGATCGTTTTCCGCTCCCTTGAGTCCCATACTCGCTGTTCTGCCTCATCTGCTGATATTTCGTATCGATCCTCTCTCCAGTACTTTCTGCATTATATCTTTCCTCTTCTTGAGGTACTTTAGGAATTTCTTGAGTCATTTCTCTCATTGGGGCAACTTTGCTTACTTTTTCCCATTGCCCCTGTATTTCGTCGCTTGATCTTATTTGTTCTGTAAGAACGAGACTTGCGTAAAGATCACACCTCCTTCTATTCTGTTTCATTTCTTCTTCCACTTCCCTTCGCTTTCTCACAACCTTTTTTTCCCTTTATTCTTATTGCTTTTGTGCTTCCCTTCTTACTTCTGGTCTTTGTTCTTCTTCCCTCTGTTCTTCTCTTTCTCTCCTTCTGTGTAATCTTTTTTCCTTCACTCTTTGTGCCTCTTCTTCTTCTCTCTTGCTTTCTCTTCTTACTTCTTGTCTTTGTTCTTCTTTACTCTGTTCTTCTTTCTCTCCTTCTCCGTAATCTTTTTCCCTTCACACTTTGCGCCTCTTCTTCTTCTGTCTTGCTTTCTCTCCTATCCCTTTCTCCTATTTCTTACTTCCGACTGTCATATTTCCTTTGTTCCTCTGCCGCTTTTCATCTTTCGCCTGTTCTTCTCTATTTATTGTTTCACATCGTTCCCTGCTATTCCTTCCTTGCTTATCCTCCCTCAATCGCTTTTCTCATTCCCTATCCTTCTTTTCTTGCTCGTCTTTATCATCCATTTGCCTAACTTTCTCGATACTTTTCCCATCTAACTTTAGTAATATCTGTCCTCCCATCCATTCGTTCTGTACAAGTGTTACCTCATCGGCCCTATCCGTATCTCCTTTCCATCTCTTCATTTCTCTGTCTATATCTGTTGATATATTCAATCTCTTGCCTCTTTCCTCTTTATCTCGTATGAACTTACAAGCATCTTCCTTCCTTTTACTCTCCTCTGAACTGTCATCACTATTATAAGCGTGGGGTTCATACGCCGGGTTAGTATACCCTACCGCTGCTTTTAATTCCTTTAAAATATACAATCCTTCCTCTTCTTCATTTACGCTCTTAGTCTCGGGTGAAGTAAGAGGAGCCAAGCGCTCAATACCCCTCCACCCCCGTTATGCTGATTAAGCATTCACTCCTCCTGTACTGGGTCTTATATATATATTTTCCAAAGTTCTAAAACTGCCAATCTTTTCTCTAATTTCTTTCCTGTGTGCGCAGCATGCACATATGTGGTCATCTGTTGTCGTACTGCCTTTGACAATGATCCCCTTGTGGCCATGGCATAAACATTTTATCAGTTCTGCTCTTTACACATTTTGCACTGTACTGTTTGAGCTTGGGCACATGTCGTGGCAATGTTTTTCAAAGGTACATATGAGGATTGTCCTCCATAATAACAAGTCACAATTAACTGTCGAAACTTACCAGGTCGTTACCTTATTTATTTTTAATACATCTCTACTTATCTCTACTTATCTCAAGGCTTATTGCTCAACACTTTTAATCTTAAAAACAATAATTATGAGCATGCACCATCAATCGCTGCTCAACCTATCTGTCTTCTCACTGGCGCCAATTGTTTACCACACTTAACCCACCTTGCTTCCACTTTTCACAGTTTATCACTCTTTCAAAACGTCATACATAAAATAACTATCCTAATAATAACACAATACACATTAAGAACACTTGTTTTCAGCTTTTCTGTTACCTATAATAATTTATAGTAAAGGGTATTATTTCTTCGCCTCCAGTTATATTACCCCGTACAGGGTTTAAGATGTCACCTTCCATGGTCCTTACCATGTGTATTCTCTCTCTTAATTTTCCGAGTGGCATTTGAGACGTCTTCATTTATCTCCCTTGAAATAGGAATACCTAGGTGTTCCTTTATTCACACAAAATTTCCTGTTTCCCACTTGTTTTTGTCAAATTTGGCAAGATATCAGAATACCTGGTATGGCAGGTGATGGATGAGAGTACTTGCCCACGTCATGTAGGCGAGGAATTCTTCCTGCCAATGTAACCCTCTAGTGGAATATACACACAGAGGGATCAATTGATTGGGAGAGATGGGCACCAGCTGGGATCGGGAATCGTCTGTTACAGTAGGTTGGTAGCACAGGAACCGGATGTCTGTAACATAAACAAGAACGTTTTAGGTGTAAGATATATATAGAAAACCAGGACTAAACAATCGAACAGACCGGGGCTGACCTGGGCAAGAATAGGATGAAAAGGCGCCCTTCCGGTAATTGATATATTGGACTGGGAACAGATGGCACGATGTGACTCCCACCTTATGGAAACAAGAGAACAAGACTTAAAGAACAAGAAAAACCCTGGTGAGAGTAAAGGCAAGGAGGTAAGGAAAAAGAAAACCACTTACTGGTCACCAAGTGAGAAGTTCTCCTTTTGACACCACAGCAGCAGCTTATTGCCCCAAGAGGTAGTACCTGACGAAACAAGGACGTTTGAGCGAGAGTGACCAAAAATCTCAACTCAAAGGGGTCACCTACACCGACGACACGCGGGCGCCTAACGAATTCTAAGTGCCAGGGGTGGAAGTCCAAAATGTTCCTGTGCTAAACTTAGGGCAATACAGGTGTGCGGTGGTATCAGGTGGAATTGAAGTCCAGATCCGTCCCAAGGAGTTGGTGGTTCGTAAACCGGACATGAGTAACACTTGTTTAACAATCCTTGTTCGTCTTGGTGCAGGCAGCAGTGTGGACTGAATCGGCAGGCAGAGGCAAGTCATTAGCGATCCAGGATCGTTATTTGAGCGGGCAGCACAGTAGACTGAATCGGCAGGCAGAGGCAAGTCGTTAGCGGTCCGGTTCATTCTTTGAGCGGGCAGCAGAGTAGACTGAATCGCCAGGCAGAGGCAAGTTGTTAGTGGTCTGGTTCGTTCTTTGGGCGGGCAGCAGAGAAGTCTGAATTGGCAGGCAGAGGCAAGTCGTTAGCGGTCCGGGTTCGTTCTTGGAAGCAGTCAACATAGAATCAAGAATCAAGAGAGAAGGCAAAGGAACGAGGGTAGGCAAGAAAACAAGGTTTCAGGAAAGTAGCAACGTGAAATGCAAGGCGTGTGTTTCCAAAAAATCAGAAGCGCTGGGTCTCGGAAACCCTGAAGCTAAATACTTGTTGCCGGGAAACAATGACCCCACCCCTTAACACGTGCGTTTGAACGTATCGGGTGCCAGAGTCGCCTTGGCATCCTCCAAGTTGTTTGAGGAGTGTAGCAGGAGCGAGGGGGCAGAGTTGCCGAGAACGTGTATGGCATTTTGAACCAGGGGCAGTGTGATAGAGCACATTTGGCCATGGGCTACAAAGACTGGGGAGCTGGTATCTGGCACCTCGCATAGTCGTGTCCCGGCGTGGTCGAGTAGAGGCACTGGTGGAATGCCTAGGAGGTATCGCCCGTCCCGAGGATGGAATCCTGACAGTACCCACCCTCAAAGAATGCCTCGCCCTCCTTGAGGACCAGAACCTAGCCAGGAACGCTGGTGCATGGATGGTGCTAGAAGGCTCCCATGTCTTGTCCCCTGGGCCATAGCCCTTCCAGTCAACCAGATACATACGTACCCCCTGGTGTACTCGAGTGTCCAGGATACCACTAACTTCATACTCGTCTGAGGGTTGCGGAATCAGAGCAGGGACCCCGTTGGTAGTCCGGGTGGTGGGATGGAAAGTTTTCTGAAGAGACACGTGGAACACCGGGTGGATCTTCCACAAGGAGGGCAGACCCAGACGCATCGCCACCAGGTTAATGACCTTGGTGACAGAGTAGGGACCGACAAAACGAGGAAGCAAGGGCCGACGACCAGGAAGGCGGAGATTACGAGAGGAAAGCCACACTTTGGAACCCACCACATAATTAGGAGCAGGACTCTGGTGTGCATCAGCCTGAGTTTTATCCCGCCACTTGGCCTGATGTAGAAGCAGGGATATTGAGTTGCGCACCTTGGTCGAATCCCTGACACAGGAAGATGCTGCAGGGCTGGTCGGGGAGGATAGTGGATGAAAAGGGATAGGACGAGGATGACGCCATCCATAGCAAAGAAGGGAGACAAGCCTGTGGCAGTGTGAAGAGAATTATTATATGCGAACTCAGCCATTGACAGAAGGGAATACCAGGAGTTCTGGAATTGCAGAATAAGATAACACAAGAACTGTTCCAGAGTGGCATTCACACGCTCCGTTTGGCCATCCGTCTGAGGATGATAGGCTGAAGAAAACCAATCGTTGATACCCAAGGAACTCGTAAGAGTGCCCCAGAAACTTGATGTGAACTGGGAACCGCGATCCAAAATAATGATGTCAGGGAGACCAAAGAAGCGAAAGGCATTGTGAAGGAAAAGGTCAGAAAGAACAGGAGCAGTGGGAAGTCGTTTGCAGGGAATCAACAGAGCCATCTTTGTAAAGGAGTCAACCACCACCCAGATGCAGTCATAACCATCAACCTGAGGTAACTCTACGATGAAATCCATTGCTAACATGACACATGGCTGCTTTGAGATGGGCAATGGCCACAAAAGCCCGACTGGTTTGGCTTGTTGATGCTTGCACTGTACACACACCGAACAAGATGCAACATACTCTCGGACGTCCTTGCCCATGGAGGGCCACCAACACCAGCGGTCCAAGAGTTCAGTGGTTTTCCTGATTCCAGGATGGCCCGAACACTTGGCATTATGCGCCCATTTTAGTGCAATGGCACAAGGAGGGCCAATAGGCAGATATATCGAGCCCTGATAGTAAGGGATTCCTTGGAATACCTGAAGATCTAGATCCCGTATGTCTTGGGAATGATCCCGAACCCAATCGGATAGGCGTGAACGTAGAGGTGTCTGCAAAGTACAAGCACAAATCACATTCTGCGGCAACAGAATAGGGGTACCAGTCTTATGACAGGATGGTAACCCGAAGATACGGGACAATGCATCGACCTTAGAATGTCTGGCGCCTGGGCGATAAGTGATGGCAAAGTGATACATGGAAAAGAATTCATGCCATCTTGCATGACGAGCATTGGTACATTTAATGGACTGCAGGGCCACAAGATTCCTGTGGTTGGTAAATACATGAACCGGTACTTCAGTACCCAATAGATGGTGTCTCCATACTAGGAATGCATCACGCACCACCAATAATTCCTTTTCTGTGATAGTGTAGTTGGCCTCAAATGAGGTTAACTTGCGCGAGTGAAAAGCTACTGGATGCAAGACCCCCGTACCGCTACAGGTCTGTGATAGAATGGCACAAATAGCTGTGTCCGAAGCATCTGCCTCAACCACAAAGGGTGGTTCAGGATCTAGATGGAGTAGAACTGGGGCCGTAGTAAAGGCCGACTTCAGAAGGTCGAATGCTTGTTGGGCAGCTGGATTCCACACAAAGGGTGACTTAGGGCTTGTGAGAGATGTCAATGGAACAGTGATCTTGGAGAAGGAGTGGATGAATCTCCTATAGTAATGGGCAAAACCAAGAAAAGACTGCAGAGACTTGATATCCTTTGGAAGAGGCCAATCCAGAACTGCTTGTACCTTGGAAGCGCTCATCTGAATACCCTTATTGGTATGATCATATCCCAGGAACTCCACCTGGTTTACATGAAAAACGCACTTCTCTAATTTGGCATATAAATGATTGTCCCAGAGACGTTGGAGCACCAGAGAAACATGCTGAACATGGGTTTCATGCGTGGGAGAATAGATCAAAATGTCATCAAGGTAAACAACAAGAAAGCGATCCAACATATCATGAAACACATCATTTATAAAGTGCTGTAAGGTGGCCGGAGTGTTGCATAGGCCAAACGGCATCACAAGATATTCATACAGGCAGTACTTAGTTTTAAAGGATGTCTTCCTCTCATCGCCTCGGCGCATGTAAACCAAGTTATAAGCACCCTTCAGATCCAATTTGGTAAATAGTTTGGCAGCACCCAACTGATCAAGGAGCACTGAAATTAGCGGAATTGGGTACTGGTTATGAATGGTAACCGCATTGAGGTTGCGGTAATCTATGCAAGGGCAAAGATCACCTTCCTTTTTAGGGACAAAGAACATAGGTGATGCTGCTGGGGAACGTGAGGGCTGGATAAAGCCGTTAGCCAGTGCTTTATCGATATATTCTTTCAGAATCAAGTCTTCTTTCACAGTTAACGAGTAAATGCAACCTGATGGGACTTTAGCTCCAGGTACTAGATCAATGGGACAATCGTAGGGCTGGTGCGGTGGTAGTATATCGACTCCCCGGGCCATGAAGACTTCTTGGAAGGCCCGGTACTTCTTAGGTAAGGAGGTAGTAACCAGAGCTCTGATGATGGGAGCTGTCTCTAACAGAGAAAGACATGGGTTTCTTGTGCAATCTTGTGATTCTTGACAGTGATTCTCACAATAGATCGAGGAGTAGGATACGTGCTCAGCAGACCAATCTATGACTGTGTTGTGCAGCTTCAACCATGGCAAACCCAGAATGACCTTGTACTGGGGGGCGGCAATATCATTGAATTCTATGGTTTCTTTGTGCCCCACCAGGGTGTTCATGACCAAACTGATTGTTTTTTCAGTTACCAACCCTGAAATCAAAGTGGAACCATCCACAGCGTTCACCATTTCAGGATGTTCCTTAAGGGCCAATGGGATTTCATTAGCCGAAGCGTACCCATGATCAATATAGGTGCCTGTTGCTCCAGAGTCTTATACAGCTTCCCCCAACCATGAGGAACCAGAAGGGAGTTCAAAATTGACCTTAAGCACGAGAGGACTGGAACCCGATAACCAGGGACTCTGTGACTGGGTTCCATCCATCAACGAGTCTTCCCGTTTCCTGACTTCTTGGTGTTTTTGGTGCAAACCTTCAGAAAGTGCTCCGAGGACCCACAATAGAAACAGAGATTAGTAGTCCGTCGCCTCTCCCGTTCAGCAGCAGTCAGGGGTCCTCTGACGGCTACAATTTGCATTGGTTCTGCAGAAGCCTGGAAACTGAGATGAGGTGTTAGAGGTATAGAAACCAGCCCTCTCTTCTCTCCTTTCCTCTCGGCTCGTCTTGCATCAATTTGGATTACAAGGTCCAACAGTTCATGATATGCGGTCAGGATTACCAGGACTGTGGCTAAGGTGTCCTTTAGATTGTCTGCCAATCCCTTATAAAACAAAGAGGCCTTTGTGTCTTCCGGCCAGTTAGTCTCGGCCACCAATTGGTTGAACCTGGCAACATAAGCAATAAGCGATGTATCACCTTGTTGTAGCACTAATAGTTCAAATTCAGTGACTTGGGTCCTGTACTGTGTATCAAATACCAAAAGCCATGGCTTCTAAGAGGGCGTCACAATCAAAAAGTAAAGGGCTGCCGGCCTCTAACAGGGGATTTGCCCATGTAGCAGCTTCCCTTCCAGGTGGGACAGCACAAAAGCTGCGTTTGTTGTATTATCAGGAAAGGCATTAGGACGGCACAAGAAATATAACCCGCACTGATTCAGAAAGGTGCAGTACATTTTAAGATCACCATGGAAGCGTTCTGGAGGTGCCAACGGGAACTGGGAGGTCAGATAGACTGGAGGTTTGACATGGGGGGAACCTGGTCTGCTGCAACAGGGGCAGCACCTTGTGACGGTGCCGAAGCCCCCAATGAGGCACCCACCTGTAAGTCCACTATCTGACCCTGAGTGGCTGCATGGGCAGCAACCATATCAGCATGGAGTTCAGCCATCATTTGTGTGTAAGACTGTAAAGCAGCTTGGGAAGCTGCCATCTCCTTACGGAGTACCGCCACCATCTGCATCAAGGTAGTCAAGGTTTCACTGGTGTCCATCTTTTATGCAAATAAGGCTTCTGATTATGTCAAATTTGGCAAGATATCAGAATATCTGGTATGGCAACTGATGGACGAGAGTACTGGCCACGTCGTGTAGGCGAGGAATTCTCCCTGCCAATGAAACCCTCTGGTGGAATATACACACAGAGGGATCAATTGATTGGAAGAGATGGGCACCAACTGGGATCGGGAATCGTCTGTTAGAATAGGTTGATAGCAGAGGAACCGGAAGTCTGTAACTTAAACAAGAATGTTTTAGGTGCAAGATATTTATAGAAAACCAGGACTAAACAATCGAACAGACCGGGGACTGACCTGGGCAAGAATAGGATGAAAAGGCGCCCTTCTGGTAATTGGTATATTGGACTGGGAACAGATGGCACGATGTGACTCCCACCTTATGGAAACAAGAGAACAAGATTTAAAAAACAAGAAAAACCCAGGCGAGACTAAAGGCTAGGGGGTAAGGAAAAAGACAACCACTTACAGGTTGTCAAGTGAGAAGTTTTCCTTTTGACACCACAGCAGCAGCGTATTGCCCCAAGACGTAATACCTGACAAAACGAGAACGTTTGAGCGAGAGTGACCAACAATCTCAAGTCCCAGGGGTCACCTACACCGATGGCACGTAGACACCTAATGAATTCTAAGTGCCAGAGGTGGAAGTCCAAAAAGTTCCTGCAGTAAACTTAGGGCAATACAGGTGTGCGGTGGTATCAGGTGGAATTGAAGTCCAGATCCATCACAAGAAGTTGGTGGTTCGGTAACCGGACAATGAGTTACACTTGTTTAACAATCCTTGTTCATCTTGGTGCAGGCAGCAGAGTAGACTGAATCGGCAGGCAGAGGCAAGTCATTAGCGATCCAGTTTGTTCTTTGAGCGGGCAGCAGAGTAGACTGAATCAGCAGGCAGAGGCAAGTCGTTAGCGGTCCGGGTTCATTCTTGGAAGCAGTCAACGTAGAATCAAGAATAAAGGAAGAAGGCAAAGGAACGAGGGTAGGCAAGAAAACAAGGTTTCAGGAAAGTAGCAACGTGAAATGCAAGGTGTCTGTTTCCACAAAATCGGAAGCGCTGGGTCTCTGAAACCCGGAACCTAAATACTTGTTGCCGGGAAACAATGACCCTGCCCCTTAACACGTGCGTTTGAACGTATCGGGTGCCAGAATCGCCCTGGCAACCTCCAAGTTGTTTGAGGAGTATAGCAGGAGCGAGGGGGTGGAGTTGCCCGAGAACGTGTATGGCATTTTGAACCAGGGGATAGTGTGATAGAGCTCTTTGGCTGTGGGCTACAAAGACTGGGGATCTGGCCCCTCGCATAGTCGTGTCCCGGCGTGGTCGAGTAGAGGCAGTGGTGGAATGCCTAGGAGGTATCACCCATCCCGAGGATGGAATCCTGACAGTACCCACCCTCAAAGAATGCCTCCCCCTCCTTGAGGACCAAAACCTAGCCAGCAACGCTGGTGCATGGATGTTGCTAGAAGGCTCCCATGTCCTGTTCTCTGGCCATAGCCCTTCCAGTCAACCAGCTACATACGTATCCCCGGCGTACTCGAGATCCAGGATACCACCAACTTCATACTCGTCTGAGGGTTGCGAAATCAGAGCAGGTACCCCGTCGGTAGTCCGGGTGGCGGTATGTAAAGGTTTCAGAAGAGACACGTGGAACACCGGGTGTATCTTCCACAAGGAGGGCAGACCCAGATGCATTGCCACCGGGTTAATGACCTTAGTGACAGAGTAGGGACCTACAAAATGAGGAAGCAAGTGGCAACGACCAGGAAGGCAGAGATTGCGAGAGGAAAGCCTCACTTTGGAAGCCACCACATAATTAGGAGCAGGACTCCGGTGTGCATCAGCCTGAGATTTATCCTGCAACTTGGCCTGATGTAGATGCAGGGATATCGAGTCGCGCACCTTGGTCAAATCCCTGACACATGAAGACGCTGCAGGGCTGGTCGGGGAGCATAGTGGATGCAAAGGGATGGTACAAGGATGACGCCCATACATAGCAAAGAAGGGAGACGAGCCCGTGGCAGTGTGAAGTGAATTATTATAGGCGAACTCAGCCCTTGACAGAAGGGAATACCAGGAGTTCTGTAATTGCAGAATAAGATAACGCAAAAACTGTTCCAGGGTGGCGTTCACACGCTCCGTTTGGCCATCCGTCTGAGGATGATAGGCCGAAGAAAACCAATCGTTGATACCCACGGAACTCGTAAGAGCGCCCCAGAAACGTGATGTGAACTGAGAACTGCGATCCGAAATAATGATGTCAGGGAGACCAAAAAAGCAAAAGACATTGTGAAGGAAAATGTCAGCTAGAACAGGAGCGGTGGGAAGTCTTTTGGCGGGAATGAACAGAGCCATCTTCGTAAAGGAGTCAACCACCACCCAGATGCAGTCATGACCATCAACCTGAGGTAACTCTACAATGAAATCCATTGCTAACATGACCCATGGCTGCTTCGGGATGGGCAATGGCCACAAAAGCCCGACTGGTTTGGCTGGTTGATGCTTCCACTGTACACACACCGAACAAGATGCAACGTACTCTCGGACGCCCTTGCCCATGGAGGGCCACCAACACCAGCGGTCCAAGAGTTCAGTGGTTTCCCTGATTCCAGGATGGACCGAACCCTTGGCATTATGGGCCCGTTTTAGTGCAGTGGCACGAGGAAGGCCAATAGGCAGATATATCGAGCTCTGATGGTAAGGGATTCCTTGGAATACCTGAAGATCTAGATCCCGTATGTCTTGGGAATGATACCGAACCCAATCGGATAGGTGTGAACATAGAGGTGTCTGCATAGTACAAGCACAAATCACATTCTGCGGCAACAGAATAGGTGTTATGACAGGATGGTGACCCGTAGATACGGGACAATGCATCGACCTTAGAATGTCTGGTGCCTGGGCGGTAAGTGATGACAAAGTTATACATGGAAAAGAATTCATACCATCTTGCATGATGAGCATTGGTACATTTAATGGACTGCAGGGCCAAAAGATTCCTGTGGTTGGTAAATACCTGAACCGGTACTTTAGTACCCAATAGATGGTGTCTCCATACTAGGAATGCATCACGCACAACCAATAATTCCTTTTCTCTGATAGTGTAGTTGGCCTCAAACGAGGTTAACTTGCGCGAGTGAAAAGCTACTGGATGCAAGACCCCCGTATCCCTACAGGTCTGTGATAGAATGGCACCAATAGCTGTGTCTGAAGCATCTGCCTCAACCACAAAGGGTAGTTCAGGATCTGGATGGAGCAGAACTGGGGCTGTAGTAAAGGCCGACTTCAGAAGGTTGAATGCTTGTTGGGCAGCTGGATTCCACACAAGGGGTGACTTAGGTCTTGTGAGAGATGTCAACGGAACAGTGATCTTGGAGAAGGAGTGGATGAATCTCCTATAGTAATTGGCAAAACCAAGAAAAGACTGCAGAGACTTGATATCCGTTGGAAGAAGCCAATCCAGAACTGCTCGTACCTTCGAAGCGCTCATCTGAATACCCTTATTGGTATTATCGTATCCCAGGAACTCCACCTGGTTTACATGAAAAACACACTTCTCTAATTTGGCATAAAAAATGATTGTCCCAGAGATGTTGGAGCACCAGCGAAACATGCTGAACCTGGGTTTCATACGTGGGAGAATAGATCAAAATGTCATCTAGGTAGACAACAAGAAAGCGATCCAACATATCACGAAACATCATTTCTAAAGTGCTGTAAGGTGGCCGGAGTGTTGCATAGGCCAAACAGCATCACGAGATATTCATATAAGCCATACTTAGTTTTAAAGGCTGTCTTCCTCTCATCGCCTCGGCGCATGCGAACCAAGTTAGAAGCACCCCTCAGATCCAAATTGGTAAATAGTTTGGCAGCACCCAACTGATCAAGGAGCACTGAAATTAGCAGAATTGGGTACTGGTTACGAATGGTAACCGCATTGAGGGCACGGAAATCTATGCAAGGGTGAAGATCGCCTTCCTTTTTAGGGACAAAGAACATAGGTGATGCTGCTGGGGAACGTGAGGGCTGGATAAAGCCTTTAGCCAGTGCTTTATCGATATATTCTTTCAGAATCAAGCCTTCTTTCACAGTTAACGAGTAAATGCAACCTGATGGGACTTTAGCTCCAGGCACTATATCAATGGGACAATCGTAGGGCCGGTGCGGTGGTAGTTTATCGAATCCCCGGGCCCTGAAGACATCTTGGAAGGCCCGGGAATTGTTGGGTAAGGAGGTAGTAACCAGAGCTCTGATGATGGGAGCTGTCTCTAACAGAGAAAGACATGGGTTTCTTGTGCAATCTTGTGATTCTTGACAGTGATTCTCACAATAGTTCGAGGAGAAGGATATGTGCAGCAGACGTTGGTCAGCAGACTAATCTATGACTGGGTTGTGCAGCTTCAACCATGGCAAACCCAGAATGACCTTGTACTGGGGGGCGGCAATAACATTGAATTGTATGGTTTCTTTGTGCCCCACCAGGGTGTTCATGACCAAACTGATTGTTTTCTCAGTTACCAACCCTGAAATCAAAGTGGAACCTTTCACAGCGTTCAACATTTCAGGATGTTCCTTAAGGGCCAATGGGATTTCATTAGCCAAAGCGTACCCATGATCAATATAGGTGCCTGTTGCTCCAGAGTCTTATGCAGCTTCCCCCAACCATGAGGAACCAGAGGGGAGTTCAAAATTGACCTTAAGCACGAGAGGACTGGAACCCGATAACCAGGGACTCTGTGACTGGGTTCCATCCGTCAACGAGTCTTCCCTTTTCCGGACTTCTTGGGTTTTTTGGTGCAAGCCTTCAGAAAGTGCTCTGAGGACCCGCAATAGAAACTGAGATTAGTAGTCCATTGCATCTCCCGTTCAGCAGTGGTCAGGGCTCCTCTGACGGCTCCACTTTTCATTGGTTCTGCAGGAGCCTGGAAACTGAGATGAGGTGTTAGAGGTATAGAAACCAGCCCTCTCTTCTCTCCTTTCCTCTCTGCTCGTCTTGCATCAATTTGGATTACAAAGTCCAAGAGTTCATGATATGCGGTCGGGACTACCGGGACTGTGGCTAAGGTGTCCTTTAGATTGTCTGGCAATCCCTTATAAAACAAAGAGGCCTTTTTGTCTTCCGGCCAGTTAGTCTTGGCCACCAGTTGGTTGAACCTGGCAACATAAGCAAGAAGTGATGTATCACCTTGTTGTAGCCCTAATAGGTCCAATTCAGTGGCTTGGGTCCTGTACCGCGTATCAAATACCCAAGCCATGGCTTCTAAAGAGGGCGTCACAATCAAAAAGTAAAGGGCTGCAGACCTCTAACAGGGGATTTGCCCATTTAGCAGCATTCCCTCCCAGGTGGGACAGCACAAAAAGCTGCTTTTGTTGTATTATCAGGAAAGACATTAGGACGGTACAAGAAATATAACCCGCACTGGTTCAGAAAGGTGCAGTACATTTATAGATCACCATGGAAGCGTTCTGGAGGTGCCAACGGGAACTGGGAGGTCAGATAGACTGGAGGTATGACATTGGGGGGAACCTGGTCCGCCGCAACAGGGGAAGCTCCTTATGACAGTGCCGAATCCCCCAAGGAGGCACCCACCTGTAAATCCACTATCTGACCCTAGGTGGCTGCATGGGCAGCAACCATATCAGCATGGCGTTCAACCCTCATTTGTGTGTGAGACTGTAAAGCGGCTTGGGAAGCTGCCATCGCCGTACGGAGATCCGCCACCATCTGCATCAAGGTAGTGAAGGTTTCACTAGTGTCCACCTTTTATACAAATAAGGCTTCTGATTATGTCAAATTTGGCAAGATATCAGAATATCTGGTATGGCAACTGATGGACGAGAGTACTTGCTTACGTCGTGTAGGCGAGGAATTCTCCCTGCCAATGAAACCCTCTGGTGGAAAATACACACACTGGGGTCAATTGATTGGGAGCGAAGGGCACCAGCTGGGATCGGGAATCGTCTGTTACAATAGGTTGGTAGTAGAGGGACCGGAAGTCTACAAGAATGTTTTAGGTGCAAGATATATATAGAAAACCAGGACTAAACAATTTAACAGACCGGGGACTCACCTGGGCAAGAATAGGATGAAAAGGCGCCCTTCTGGTAATTGGTATATTGGACTGGGAAGAGATGGCACGATGTGACTCCCACCTTATGGAAACAAGAGAACAAGATTTAAAGAACAAGAAAAACCCAGGTGAGAGTAAAGGCAAGGAGGCAAGGAAAAAGACAACCACTTACCAGTCGTCAAGTGAGAAGTTCTCCTTTTGACACCACAGCGGCAGTGTATTGCCCCAAGAGGTAGTACCTGACGAAACGAGGACGTTTGAGCGAGAGTGACCAACAGTCTCAAGTCCCAGGGGTCACCTACAACGATGGCACACGGACGCCTAACAAATTCTAAGCGGCAGGGGTGGAAGTCCAAAAAGTTCCTGTGCTAAACTTAGTGAAATGCAGGTGTGCAGTGGTATCCGGTGGAAATGAAGTTCAGATCCGTCCCAAGGAGTTGGTGGTTCGGTAACCGGACAATGAGTTACACTTGTTTAACAATCCTTGTTCATCTTGGTGAAGGCAGCAGTGTGGACTGAATCGGCAGACACAGGCAAGTCATTAGCGGTCCGTGTCGTTCTTTTTCCGTGCAACGGAGTAGTCTAAATCGGCAGGCAGAGGCAAGTCATTAGCAGTCCGGGTTTGTTCTTGGAAGCAGTCAATGTAGAATCAAGAATCAAGAGAAAAGGCAAAGGAACAAGGGTAGGCAAGACAACAAGGTTTCAGGAAAGGAGCAACATGAAATGCAAGGCGCCTGTTTCCACAAAATCAGAAGCGATGGGTCTCGGAAACCCGGAAGCTAAATACTTGTTGCCGTGTGTATCCACGGGGACGTCACTCAGCCTGTTCTAACCTCTTACGACCTCAAACCCTTCCCTGGAGTCTACTCGACTGGAGACTGGGCCTGAAACACAGGATTGGTAGAGTTTAACCCCCTATTGTCTCTGTGTGCTTGAACCCCTTCTTCCCCGGGGTCCAACCCTTCCCTTTGATCCACAGCTCAGCTTGTTTTCTTGGAAAGTGTGCTCTCCATCCTGCTTTCAGCACAGGGGCGCGTTGATTGATGCAGGCTCGTCGCTGCCTAGTCACTACACTGGCAAGAGTCCGACAGGTAAATATAATGAGTCTTTTGAACAGTTCTCTAACTTCATTCCTTTCCTTCCTTAGACGATGGCCGGCATCCGGGGATGGCACGTGCTGCTGAGATGAGTAGCGCTGAAGGTGAGTGAGAACGCGATGCGCGATGCAACCCTTTTGTATTTGTATTGAACTGACTTCTTTTTATGAGTCTTTTAGGTGCCGCGACATTTTCAGCGTGGATGCCGGTTATGAAGAAGAAATGCGGTGAGTAAGCACGGTATGCAGCGCCTCTAGATGTTTCCATGCTAACCTGGAGTGTCTTTTCCCTCTTGCAGATGGATGAGAAGTTCTGGAGACAGAGTTCCCCCAGAGCCGCTGGAATTCAGGTAAGCGTTTGAAGCTCGTACAGTCTTTAAAAATAATCGAAGATTTGCTGAATGCTTACTAATGCCTTTTTTCTGTTCTTTTCCCTTTTCCTTAGGAAGCAGCGTGCCGGGATGGGAATGACACCGCCGAAGATGCCCGCAGAACAGAAGGAGTGATGAATGATGGGCAGAAGCGCCGCAAGGTAAGGCTGTTCCTAACAGTGTTCTTGTTCTTGCAGGAGCTGAGCGCAGAAGAAAGTTGCAGGCCTACTGGAGACCGATCCGAACACGGTGAGTGTCACGCTGCAGGTGCAGAAAACGCAAAGCATGTTTCTCAGCTTGGGCGTGGCTTAAATAGTCTCTGGGTATCCCAGGTGTCTCTGGGCTGAACCACACCCAAAAGACTAGACTGCACATGCAGTTCTGGGAACCGAAATATGTGGAGGCATCCATCTTGTCCCCATCAATGCACTACAAGTCCAATCCCAAATGTTATCCTATGGGAGTGAGTGAGTCTGGTGCCACAAGCGCGAAGTCTGACTCCAAGTGGGTCTTTGGAGGGATGGAGAGGCCCTTGAGGGCCATGTAGGTGATCGTGGCCTGGCTCCAGCCTGACATCTTGGAGGGCTGGGGACGTGACGGGCAGGAATCATGACACCGGGAAACAATGACCCCGCTCCTTAACGCATACGTTTGCATGTTTCTGGTGCAAGAGTCGCCATGGCAACCTCCAAGTTGTTTGAGGAGTATAGCGGGAGCGAGGGGGCGGAGTTGCCCGAGAGCGTCTATGGCAATTTGAACCAGGGGACAGTGTGATAGAGCTCATTGGCTGTGGGCTACAAAGACTGGGGATCTGGTATCGGGCACCTTGCATAGTTGTGTCCTGGCGGGGTTGAGTAAAGGCACTGGTGGAATGCCTAGGAGGTATCGCCCATCCCGAGGATGGAATCCTGACAGTTTTCATCATAATATCACAATCCCGCCCCTTCATATAGCCATTTCCCTTAGTCTACTTCCATGCATTTAATTGACTCGAGGCCTTCGTTATCGACTCCTCCTCCAATCCGACAACATCGGCTTCCGTCCGCGGAGTACTTGTGGGAAACCGAGCAGGGTTTCTTCAAAGAGGGATCTGCCCACCATTTGAATTCTTCTTGCAAGTTTATTTCTATCGGCCGCTCTCCACAGGAAACTCCACGATCATACAACTAGGGGCAGAGGATGCCTGATCGTCCAATCTGAAGTCAAACTAGTTCAGATCTGAAACCATATGCACCGCTACCACATGAGCTTATGGCCCTTGGAATGTGCATTTATGGCTAGATGGGATTACACCAGAGTAGTTCTGGGTCCAAATAACCAAATTCAAGAAGATGGCAAGTTGCTGTTTTACTAGCAATTATCTGAAACAGGGAGTGTACAAAAAACATCAATGGACGTACGCTCATTCTCTCAGCCATTTCTACAAAAAATACAATTATATACTTTTTTATGCATCAGAGTGACATCATACTATGTGGCAATAGTGAAAAACCTATCAAGGGTTGGGATTGGTTAAGGGACACATCTAGAGGAGCTAGGTTTGTTAATGGCTGTCCAATATCAGGTGGACAACTTATGCCTACCTCTTCATACGTGTCATTTACGAAGAATTCATTACAAAGTGTCTCATTTGTCTCTTATGCTATAAGTTCCTTGGTTATACAGACTAATACAATTGGTTTGGCATGCTTGTGACATGTCTGGAACATTTGGTTCAATTAGCAGCATGCAAGCCAAGACCCAGGTGCAAGTAGACAGGACAAGGGGCTGCCCTATCACCCAATTACCCCAAAACCTCTCATCACTCATGCCTTCTGCCATAGAATTCTCTTTGTACTTGACCTTGCAGAGTAGTCTCGTCCTGCGAATGCGACGGGAGTGAGGGCATTCACTATCGTATCTGGGACTCCAAGTTCAAGCCCTATTTCCATCCTCGACTCACGTGACAAGAGACCACGATTATGCTCATTCTGCAAGCTTTGTGTAACGCTCACCTGAATCCCTCGGAGGCGCAGGTCCGGGCTGGGAGATTTCAGTGTCTTCTAGGGTCACGCGCAGGCCTCTGGTAACACCCTGGATGGGCCCTCTCCTCACCGTAATTTTGACCTGGAGGGTGAGGTGTCTGCAAGTAGGAGAACAAGGGGTTAATGTATGTCTGATTGGCCAATCTGACTTTCCCCTTTCTGGACTCCCCACGTTATTCGTAGGCTGAATGTGCTCACCTTAGATAGGTGAAAGCGGAGCTCTCCATCCTGCGTCTGTGCAGGGGCGCTAATGCCAGTTGCTTCACTGGTTAATAGCCCAGCCTCTTGATTGCAGAGGATGAAGTCGGGGAGCAAGGCCGTCGTTAGCCGCACAAACGGTAATTGCTTGAATATGGAGTTTTATTTATATGTCCACTTAAATGTCTCTTGCCTTTGCAGGTCCGGTATGCAGATAAGGTAAGCGAGAAGAATGCCGGAGCTCGTGAAGGCACGTAAGCAAAAGAATGTTATTCGAAGTTAAATGCACTTCTTAATGTCTCTTTCCCCTTTTTCAGGTAGCCGTAGCAGCCGGCGTTGGAGATGGACGCCGAGGTACGTGCCGGAGTATGGGCAAGCAGATTACAGCTAGAAGGCACGTGAGTAGTGATGGCGTACAGTGCCCCTAATGATGTCCTTCTTGTTTTTGCAGGTGCGGTTAAACAGCGCTTGGCGGAGATCGAGGCGTACGTGGCACAGGTAAGCAAAATTATCACGGTGGTTCACTAACCAATGTTCTTTGTTTCCGCAGGGTTGCCGGAGTATGAAGAGTGCAGTACGCGGCCTCGGAATGCACCGATGGACGAGGCAAGTGCAGCGCTGGTTTTGCCTTGTCCTAACCTGGTGTCCTTGTTCTCTTTCAGACGCTGCTGAAGACTGAAGACTGGTTTTCCGGGAGGTAAGACTGAAGGTTTCTTGTTCACAGATGCAGAAGCTGAAGATTCTCTGGAGCTGACACGGTGAGCGTCCTGCTGCTAGTGCAGAATAACGCGAAGCACGTTGCACTGATCGGATGTGGTTTAAATAGGCCACTGGAGTGCTTAGGTGTCTCCTTCCACAGCCTCGCCAGGCAAGAAAGAAGTTCCAGCTTCCAGAACAGTTCCAGTATCCAGTCCCAGGGAGTGGTGCTGGCCACACCCAGAAGGTAAAGTAGTTCCAGCCAGGAATGGATGAGGATATCATCCTACAGGTAAGTGAGCAGCATGGTCTGCAGCAGGTAGGTCCACCCAAGCACCATTCCTCTCAATATGAGCCCGGCGCTTCCTGTGCCGGGACTGGGTTCCCTTATGAGCCTGGCGCCACTGGCACCAGGACAAGGTCCAAAAGGCCCCTGTGGGGACCGGCTGGTGCCTGGAATGGAAGTTGTGACCCTGCTTCCAAGGATGTTGGGCTGGATCTGACTCTTTGGAGGCAGCGGTCATGACACTTTGAAATGTTTTAAATGAATCAAGACTTGGCATCCTTTGTGTTGTTTCTTGCAACTTAACGTGAGAGGATTCATCCTCCGCACACACATCCTTCTTCAGCGTAGATAGCTGACCTCGACTTCTCAGTTCTTGACATCAGGACAGACAGCCTCCCAACGCAGCATCAATAACCTGCTATTCTACTGCGAAAGTATTTCATTCTTTCTCCATGATTCTTTGGCTTACTTATTTAATGATAACAATGTCCAGTTTCTGTACATTGTTGGCTTTGCCTCCATTCTATGCACAACTTGTAGCTTACCTATACGATACTTGATCTATTTTGCATTTCAGCTTATATACATTCTTTATACTTCGGTTGTCTGCAGCACATTTTACTGTGTAATCTTCTTCTTTTACACTTCAGGGTTCATGTGATTCTTTACTTCATAATTTCTCCTCTAGGATCCATGCATTGTGTTCATTTAGTATTACAGGACGTCGTGCACTTTTTCTTATGATGTCATCAGTCCATTTTCTAAGCTCTTTCTCATCTTCCTTCAGGGAGCTCCTCCGGTAGGCTGTCATCAACTTAAGGGTATATTCAATATGATTGTCTTAATGGATACAGTCTTCCATGTGCTCGCTGTACTATTGGTACAGAAACTGAGGTTAGAAAGGGCATGGTCTAATGGCTCCAATAGAGAGGAGGTAGGGGGGTAGGATCTCCTGTGGAAACGTACATCTGCTACTATACAATACATCTCATGATTCTTAAGTAAATCAGGCCATTCATTTCAGAACGGCATGCAGGCAGCCATAGCCCGAGCAGTTATCAGCTCCCGGATAAATTGTGATAACACACTGTTATAAGGTGCACCTCAGTACACACTAAATTAGGTTCAGAATATCCAAAACACAACTGCCAGAACTGTAACAATGCATATATAACCTGTTGTTAGGAAACTAGACTGGCTTCTGGTTATATCTAGAATTACATTTGGGGCACTCATATTTAGGCAATATGACCCGAGGAGGGGGGCCATTACAGGTTGGGTAATGCCCCTGGGCCATAGCTAGAAGCTTCAGGGCTTTAACAGAGTCCTGGGGGCATTTCCTAACTGGTAATGCCCCCCCTTTGAGGGTCATATTGCCATTAGTAACCCGGTCCGTCGGTCGTACCCTTTATAATTGTTATTTTTCTCAAGTCGAGAAACGGTGCTGCAAACCTTTCTTGACTTGAGAAAAAAAAGCAAAGAAAACGGTTGCAGTCCCTTCTCCCTTTCGATGGCGACCATTCAGACAAATGGAAAAAAGTAAAGGAAGGAACCCCGGAGCCACGGTGGTGAAGCAGAGGCTTCAGAGCCTTTTCTGCGAGGTAAGGTCCAGGCGAGCGCCAATGAGCTTGCTTGTAACAAGCTAATTGACCCTCGCTGGGTACTAATACTGTATAAAGCTCTCTATGAGTTAGGCACAAAATATCTGCAACACAAATGTCAGCTTTACTCTCCTTGTCATTAACTCAGATCCTCGCAAGCATTCCTTTTGACAAGCATCAGAACAAAGTGATCCAGAGCAATGGGGCTGTAGCGGTTTATTGAGAAGCCACCCTTACCACGGGGAGTTCCTTCCTTCCCCACTCAAGGTGTGATGCAACAAACTGTTTGACAGATTCTTTTATCCAGCCATACTTCAGAGACATGTCGTGACCCATGGATCTTTCCCCCCCTGAGCTAACAATGAGCCAAGAACCAGGCCAGTGTAAGGAAATATATTTGTATTTATATAAATTAAATGTAATAGAAATGTCAAACCAAGACCTGATGAAAGTAGATAGGACACAAGGCTGCCCTACCACCCACTTAGCACAGCATCTCTCATCACCATGCCTTCTGCCATGAAATTCTCTATGTACTTGGCCTTGCAGAGTATTCTTGTCCTGGGAATGCGCAGGAGTGAGGGAACTTGCTATCGTGTTTGGAACTCCAAGTTCAAACTCTATTTCCATCCTTGACTCATGTGACAAGAGACCACGATTCTGTTAATTAGGCAAGTTTTTAAATGCTATAAATTAATTAAAACTTGGTATCCTTTGTGTTCTTTCTTGCACCTTAACGTGAGAGATTTCCTCCTCCACACACCCTTTCTTCTTCAGAGTAGATAGCTGACCTCGACTACTCAGTTCTTGACTTCAGGACAGACAGCCTCTCAACGCTTCTCCACTAACCTGCTATCCTACTGCAACACAGCTTTTCGTTCTTTCTCAATGATTCTTTGACTTACTATATCATGATACCAATGTTCAGTTTCTATACAATGGCGGCTTCGCCTGCATTCTATTCACTACTTATTGCTAGCCTATACGATGACTTGATCTACTTTGTGTTTCAGCACCTGTACATACATTAAACTTCTGATTTCGGCAACACTTTTTACCGTGTATTCTTCTCCTTTCCATTTTAAGCTTCCTTTGATTCTTCACTTCATCATTTCCCCTCGATGATCCATACATCTTCTTCATTCAGTATCTCAGGACATCATACCTACTTTCTTATGATGTCATCAGTTAATTTTCAAAGCTCTTTCTCATATTCCTTCAGGGAGTTCCCCCTTCAGACTGACATCAACTTGAGGATACATTTGATATGGTCATCTTAATGGATACCGTATTCCATATGCTTGTTGTATCATTGGTACAGAAGTGGAGGATAGACAGGGCATGGTCTCATGGCTTCAATACAGGGTATGTAGGGTGGGTGGATCTCCTGTGGATATATTTGTCTGCTCCTCTACATTCCCACCTTTGGTCGAGTCCTCGACCACCTCCTCAGGTTTTCCTGCTTCTTTGGATCTTTTCTTGAAGAAAGGTTTCTTGGTTATCCATATCTTCATCACCCCCTCAGGGTACCCGCATTATTGATATGTGTGTCCACACTCCAGGTCATATAATTGCATTCTCCACTTGGGGTACAGAAGACCCAACATCCCACATAATTCTTAGGACCTCTTGGATACAGGAACTTTGTTCTCGCAGGTGCCAACATACTTGATTTTATGCGGTCCCTGATCATACTTTCAGTCTGAGCGTTGCCTTCTGTTTCACCTTTTACATCGATCATGATCTTGATATTTTCTGGCATTGTTCAATTATCATCCTTATAACACAGAATCTGAACATTATGATCACCAATATTGCACCCCATCCAGTCGGGAATCCATGAAAATAGATATGAGGACTGATCGTCATCTCCAATAGCCTCTGTCTCTTCCTCCTTTTTCGTGTGCAGTTCTGTCAACATAGTTATAGCATCCATCAGAGTCCCATTATCACTGTCATGAGATGGTATGAATGTACAGCAAGGTGCAAACACCTCTTTCCATTGCTGTAATCATGTCAAGAACATACCTGTTCTGGAGGGTCATTGACCTTATGGCCCTCAATTCTTTTTTTATGGCGTTACATTCTTTTATAGTGGTGTTGATTGTCTGTAACAGCTCCCATCTGGTAATCCGAAGCCATTTGGCATTTACTGCTGTTTGGAGTCCAGGCATGAATATAGATTTCATTATCCTAGCAGTCTTGATGTACAATTTGTGCTGATCAGGAATGTCTTCATAAGCCCTGATTGATTCTGATGAGAAATAATTCTCTCTCTTCATCCGCCGGAGTGCAAGTGACCTTTTTCTCAAGTGCTCATCCACTTGTGGAAATCCCTCGATCTTCAGGTCAATTTGAGGAATCGCCAAGGCTGCAAAATGGATGAGTACTATGGAACTCTGCATTTACCTTCTGCACCTCGTACACTGGTTCCTTCCTTAGTAGATGTGCTGCACAGGACATCATCCCATCTTCCCATCCTTTGGTCATTCTCACACGTCCATAGATTAACAGCTGTGAGTACTCCCAGCATCCAGGCATTCCAGTTTTTTTCAGTTCTGTGAGAGCAATTCATTCTCTTAATTTCTTCTATTATCACTTTGTCGTGTCCCACAGAAGGATACACAAGCATCTTGTCTGTCCATCCAGGCTCTTTTTCCATTTGCTTTGTCTTGATATAATCATCCTGGTATAGTAACAACTGTCTTGATTGCCATTTCAGGGTTGCCCAGGTCGCTTGGAACTGTCCTCTGGTAATACATGCTGCTAGATGGCTGAGGCACTTCACATTATGTGCTAGCATCTCCTTTGAAATGAATGTTCTTACTGTACTCGGCATTGGGGGATGAGAGAGCAGACATGGCAGCTCTCATCAGATGCTCTCTCCCCCACCTTTTTCATGTGTTGGTATCACATATTATTCCCCAGGTGAGCTGAATCATCAAGATAGGTATTCATCCCCGGGTTATCTTCTTCTGCATCCTTCTTATGTCGTTTGACATGCCCAAATAGGTTAAAGAACTTATCATCATTTTTACTCATACTAGGAAAAATGGCATGTGTCGTGTTTTCAATTGAACCATCAGCATGATAAAGATTTTGAAATGTAAGATGCAGAAAGAAAAAGAGACAGCATATGCATATATATTTCAGGCATAAGAGTCCACACCATTTCTCTTTGAATTGCTAGTCTTCCTGTAACTGCATTTTCATCCTGAATCATGTTTAATACAATTATTAAATCACATTTGTAGTTGCACAATCTGCTCAATTATTGTGATTAATAGCCTTCTTATAACTGGCACATTATTTGGGTCATGAAGAAAAGTGAGAATATTAACATCTCTCCTAACAAAGGTAGGGTAAGAGTGGGATATAAACAAAAAAAACTGCAAGTATAGGCCTATGTGTATCACTATCGGCTGGTGTCATGTGTTATTCTTAAAATAGATATGCTTCCCCAAATGAATCTGAGTATTGATCTCTCTTCCAATTTGTAATAAGGAATTAGCTCTTGGGAATAACGTTGATATAATTTTACTTTTTCTAAGAATTTCTAAAAGGTATGTTTAAGTTCTGGAATTCTCTGCAAGTCCATTCACTTCCTGGTAAATTTCTAAGGGGTGTCCAATGAATTCTAGTCCAAAAGAAATGTTCTTACTCGCACACAGTTTTATTGTCCCTTTTCATGGTTATCGATCGAGTCTGTACACACAGCAATTCTTCTTCTTGTCTTGCTTCCTAGTCAGGGGGTACTTTAGGGAGGGTCTCGCCTTTGTAGATTTTTATATATCCTAAATGTAACCAAGCTCTTCTTCCAGCCACCCTAACTGCAGTAGCGGAAACTTCTTCTACACAAAAAAGGTCAGTTCAATCTTGGCTCATGCCATCTACGGGTATAATTTGTAATAAGCACTTGGTCGCCAACATATTACTTCAGTGGTGGTAATAATTCACTTGGACAGGTCACAGGGCTGCCCGCTTCCGTGTTCCTTGACCTCTCCCTCCAATGCTTGCCTTGATCTGAAATGAAAGAAACACTGGTAGTCATACATGTCAAATAATCATGCATCTCATCACCTAGAGTCTGCGCTGCACTCTGGGCATCACTCCTGACTCTAGATGGGGGCATAAGGGGTATCCTCATTTAGTGCCTGTTCATGGGGAATAACGTGATGGTCCGAACCTGGCTGATTTCGAAGGACATACAAGGCTAAGGGTAGGCAATGTAACCATCCATTTTTCAACGTTAATCTGATCTTTGCTATCCTTTCCTTAATAAGGCCATCGAGCCTCTCACATATCCTGTTTGCTTGTGGGTGATAAGCAGAAGAAAACGTATGCCTTATGCTCAATAAAATCCATGTTTGTTCAAACAGCTCATTCACAAAGTGTGGCCCATTATCTGACCTCAATACCTCACATACACCCGATCTTGGGAACACTTCATGCACTAGAAACTTCACTGCACAGGTGGCATCAGGGTGTGTACAACGACCGGCTTCGATCCATCAAGAAAAAAGACAAACCACCACTAATGGGTACCTATATACATTACATGTCTGCAGCATATCAACATTGTCGATATGCAAATGCTGAAACGGGCCATTTGGATGGAGTATTAATCCTCGGATTGTTCTTAGTGTATGCCCAGCTGTAAACTTCTCAAACACGATGCAATTCACAATGAACTGTGCAATCTGTTCCAATAGATTGGGAACAAACCAGTCCTCTGCAATGGTAGCAGCAAGACTTTCACTGGTTATATGCATGGGGTAATGCAGCTGCTCAAGTGCGACTTTCAGTAATGCAGCTGGCACCACTGGCTTTTCAGTGCTTTTCTGCCTCTAGTGCTTCCATGTGGAATAAAGAACACCCCCTATGTCTTCATAGCTCCTGCTCTTCTTGCGGGGCTCTACCCTGTACCTCTGTTAGTTGCATAATTGACAGCATATTAAACCCCTCTCATACTAATATGCTTCTATTTAATACTTCCTTAACATTTTCAGTTTGGAAACTCAACATTTCTGAGGAATATGCAACCCTTTCAGCTTCTATGTCTGCGGCTTCCTTTCCACGAGAGATAAGGTATGTTCGTTTAGTATTCACTGCACATTTTACGACCACTATGGCTACTGGGATTTGTAGCGCCTTAATGAGCCTGTCCAATAAAGACGCATGTTGCACTGTAGTGCCTTCTGCGCAGAGATAACCCTTCCTTTTCCAGTGTGACAGTCCTGAGTGTATGGTTGACGTGACATAGGCAGAGCCACTGTACACGCCACTTCTTTGTATTTGTCGAGTGCAACAATAAGCGCTTCTAATTCTATTGCTTGTGCTGAATACTTGGATAGTAGTCTTGCACTCGTCACTAACTCAAATTCAACATTTAATCTGTGTATTACAACTGTGGAGCCTGAATGCCTTTCCCCACTAGTTTGGTCAATTTTCAAAGAACCATCAATAAAGATAATCTCCCCGCTCACTAGAGAGGGTATATCATCGTAAAATTCAACATAATTTGAGCAGTCATGCACATGATCACCTTCTTCTACAGTTTCAGCTACAAACGTGGCTGGGTTCACTATTTTACACCTCACAATTTTAATCACTGTATTAGAAACCATCACTTCATATGCAGATGCTCTTTGTGATGTCAGTGTACCTTTGGGTTAATGCTGTCATTACTAACTTATTGGGGTGTGAAGAAAATACAATTCTTCACTATAATTGGGAACTCCTAAAACTGGGGCTGTACAAATTACACTTTTGAATTCCTCAAATCTTTCCTCAATTCCTTCAGTCCATTCTATCTTTTGCGTACCAACTTGTGGTTTCTTAAGTGCTTACAAAAGTGGTTTTGTATATGTGCTGTAGTCGAAAAACCAGGCCCTGCAACAATTGCATAAACCCAGAAATTGCTGCATGTGCCTGATTGTATTTGGCTTTGGTGTCTTCATGATAGCCACAGCTCTTTCAGGTGTCATTTTCTTTCCTTCATGTGAAAGTAACTGTCCTTTGTACAAAACCTCTTCCTGACAATAATGTAATTTCTCCTTGTCTACCTTGCATCCCTTGTCCACCAATATAGTCATTAACTAAACAGAGTCTTGCCTACATTCATCCTGTGTTTCACTGCAGATTAATATGTCATCTACATACTGAATTACCACACTCTTGAGTTCAATGTTGCCTAAATCCATCTGTAGGACCCTGTTAAAGATCGACGGGTATGTTTTAGTCTCTTTTGTCTGAATGTAAAGGAGGTAAGGTCTTATGAGTCTTTGTGCCACAGGATTAAGAAAAACACATTTTCCAAATTGATCACCATGAAATACTTAGCTTCAACGGGGAGGCTACACAAAATTGTTGCAGGATTCGGAACTAATTGGAATTCTGCTTCTACAATCTGATTAAGAGGGCGCAAGTCCTGGATAAATCTCCACAACCCTCCTTTAGATTTTTCAATCGATACACCACAGTATTGCACAGGGACTAGGATTCCCTGATTCGTCAATGCTGAAATAGCCTTAAGTATGCCTTCATCAGCTGCTCAAGACATGGGGTGCTGCTTTGCTTGGGGTAAAATTGTTCCTGGCTTAAGTTTTATTTTAACCTCTTCTATTCCCTTCAATGGGCCTACATCATATGGGCCATAGTCCGAAGGACACTTGGCACCTTTTCTAGGTCTTCCTGAAAAAATGCTGGTCCTTGCCGCATTAGTGCCATTTCAATATGCAATGCTTATAAAAAAACAATACCTCGTCTATACGTTCATCTCTGAACATATCTTCATCTGTTATGTCAGTCAATCTGTATCCCTCCTCAAGAGACATCACTGTCCTCCATGCTCTGCATTTGTCATCTACTCCTTCAGCTACAGCTGCTTCCAATTCTATAGGAATAGTCTTTCCTTCCATCCTCATCCATGGGAACTTGTGGTCTAAATAAAAATTTGTCAGGTATCCTCACAATTTTCCCTACTAATCCAGTTAGCCATGTTAATAAAATGCTCACTCCATACATGAAGACTTCTGGATCTACCGGAACTCCTTATACAGCCACTTGTCCTATAAATGCCAGTGTAAACTCTTGTACATTTAAATAGTGTTTTCCTGGAGTAGAGCACACTATTCCTTGATCACTGAATTAAATTGTCATGTTAAGTTTCCTCATCAAATCTCTACCCAAAATGTTAACTGGTGTTTGTCGCAAATATCACAAGGTCGACAGACATGTCACATTCCCTTATAGAAACAGGCAATTTATCAGTAAAAGAAACTAAATTCGTAGCTCCAGGGAACCCTTGAGCATTCATGGCAATGCCTGACATTGAGTATTTTCCCTCCCTTATATAAGAGCCAGTCACCCCAGTGACTACTAAAAAAAAAAAAGATGTGCCTCCTATCAGCACATCAACCCTTGTTTCATCTTGGGGGTCCGGTGTTACTGATAGAACTGAACACATCAAATCACCCTGTGAGCTGTCCTATTGAGGTTACAAATTCATTTCTGTCCCCGTAAAAAGGTTCTCTCCTACCACAGTAATAACCCCTATCCTAGGTATTAGTATTTGTCCTGTGTTCGCATGCTGCTGTGTCTGCATAGGTGCTTGTTGCAATTGCCCTTGCGGTGAGTGCATTTGTACTGACCGCTGCTTCTGTGCCTGCTGTGCTTGTGGTACCTGTGTCTGATAGGCTGTGTGATCCTGGGCAAAGCCCTCTCATGTTTGTGTACTGTATGGTGGTGGATGAGCTGTCCCCCCTCTTGAAGGTTGCCCATTTTGTTGCATGTTTCCTCGGCTTCTACATACATGCGCAATATGACCTGTTATCCCACAATTCCAACACACTGGGGGTGGCCCTCCTGAAAAACCACCATTATATCCTTCCTGAGTATTCTGACTCCCACCCTGGGCCTTTTGAAATCCACCTTGGGTGTTCTGAAATCCACCTCCTCTACCTCTAAATCCTCCACCTCTACTTCGTGGCCAAAACCCATACCCACTTTGATCCCCTGGGTGTACATTATTCACCTGTGATATACCCGTTATGTCTTGCATTCCTACTCATTCTACACTTGTCAATATTGCCCCTTAGATAGAACATTTTGACAATTTCTTCTCAACTAACTTCCATGATTTGTCTGTTCGCATCTTTCTTTCTGTTCTTCTCTTGTAATAATCGGCAATGATGCACAATAGTAAATTGCATCTCAGCCTATGGATTCGCTTCCATTCCTACTTGTTCTTTTATTTGTCGCTGTACCTGTTCTGGCAACCCCTGACACAAAATGTGATAGAATAGCGCCACTGTCTTTTCTCATGGTTCACGCGTCTCAACCTGCCCTCTCTCTTGAATATCCTGAATATAAGCAATAGGGTTCTCATCTTCTTTCATTGTATTTGTCATAATTGCACCCATATTGGACGTATCAGGATACTGTACCATGAAGCCCTCGAGGCATCTGCCCTGCAATTATCAAATGGCGTGCGTGCTGCCACACTCGCATATCCCACTTGTCTCCAATTGTCATCGGCTCTCTCTCCAAGAATAGCTGACAATAAACCTTGTATGTCCCCTATGGCTAACGTATTTTCTCCTGTCATTTTCTCTAATTCATATAACCACTTCCCAGCCCCGAAAGTCAAACTAAGTAATTTGCATTTTAAGTTATCCTTATCCATCTGAGGCCATGGAATATATTTCGGCCTTGCCCCCCCTTCTCTAGCAAGGGGAACTATGAGAACCCCATCCCATAACTGGATCCCATTATTCATTTACCCAATGCAGGAGTGATCGTCCCTATTCGTCTTCGTGCTGACAACGACCTTAACCAACTCACATAAGGTTGAGATTCTTCTCTCACACGACACGGTCGTCTTTGAGGAAGTTCGGGATATGCTATAGGATCTGGTGTTCTTTCCTTAGGGTATTTCAGTTCTAACCATCTTACCACCTTATCCAGATTTGGACTTCCCAAGAGGACACATGTACCCTGCCCTTCTATCCCATGACCTGACTCCCTTTCTTCGTCTGACATTGCTGTACCCCAACTAGTATAACTATCAAATTATGGAAAAAACTGCAATCTTGGCACATTCAACCAGGCCTATTGCAAATAATCATTGCTCTTCATGCGAAAAATTCCATACAGGTTACACTGAATCTACTTAGTGATCTATCATCTACTATACCGCTGGACATTGGCATTAGGCAAAGGTGCATTTTAGCAGCACTTTTATTCAATTTACACCTCACTGATCTTGCCCCGAACCTACTAAAACATACTTTTGCTTCATCTGTAATCAGAAAATCTAAAGTGCACATGTTGGCTATGCCGATGACAAAGCCCTTATAGATAACACCTCTTTGGGGTTAACCCATTTAATCGCAGAATTAGATGCGTACGCCAAGTCCAATGACCTGATAATCAACCCTACCAAATCCAACCTCAATATCTATGGGTCTCTGCTAAATAGAAAAACAAAATCTCTATGGAGAATCGCCAAACAGGAAATCCAGGTAGTTAAGAAGGCAAAATACTTGGGTCTCACTCTTAGAGCCAATGCATCCTTACACACTTTAACAGGTTCCATGTAATAATGTCGCCACAAAAATCTCGCCATGCAAAAATATCGCAGAAAAATGGCTGTTTTTTGTGGCCACATTATTGCATGGAACATTTTCCCGGCGATATTATTTATGGCGACCATATATATGGCGATATTATTACCTGATACCCTTTAACATCAGATTTGGAGTGTAAACTACATCAATATATGTGCCAACTAAAATAATTGCTAAGCACATATTGTCGATTTTCATTGATGCCATTAATTAAACTATACAAAGGTAAAATTATTCCTTCTCTCCTGTATTGAATGGAATGCACTCCTTGTGCTCGCAAGGTAAATTGGGATCGCTTAGAAGCACGACTGGGGAGGAAAACTTTAACTCTTCCACAGTCGTTGCCCGGTGTGCGTCTAAGATATGAACTTGGTCTACACTCACTTCCCTCTTATTATTGTTGGAAAGTGTTAGCAGCTTATAGATCAATTCTTCCTTTGGACCAGTCATTCTACCTAGACATACACAATCTTACCAACAGAGGCTCTAATTATTTTCTATTCACTCTTTAAGAAGATGCAGAAAATATATTTGCACAATGTGAGCGCACACAACAGATTGTGATAGAGTACCCTAACAAAGCTAAGCTTCTCTTAGTGAGGTATGATTGGATTAAAACTATAATGTCTCTAACCAACTTTAAAAGTTTTGAATCATTTCCTTTGTGCGAAAAGACTTGCTCATATGTTCTCCCATATATTAGACGATTCCCAAATCCATCTTGATGGCAAGAATTGCTACGTTTACGTTTAAACTTAGCAAAGACCAATGAGACAAACCATATATGGTTCAAACTAGATTACTCTGCCGGATCCTGTAATTTATGTGGAGAAGGCCTCACACAAGATTAGAAACATATTTTTGCAACTTGTTCTTCCACCTTAACTCTGAGCTAAAAATATTTTGCAAACTTTGTGCACAACATCTCACAATTTACTACACAAGACTTCTGGTGAAGGTTAGCCGCAGGTAAAGAAATTGCATTGTCAATTGCACTGTTAAAACTCTTAAATGTGTTGAATTTTATCAAGGTTAATTTATAATGATTGTCTTGAAATTCTGATGTCACACCCCAAGTTTGCCTCTATGTTTTGAATTATGTGGTTGTTAGTGAGAAATGTCATCTATTTTCAAACTAGCCTTAGTTAATTTCACACTGTGACGACCTTATTTTCTCTGTGAAATAACTTATTTTATCCAATTTTATTGATTAATTATGCATGAGTGTGCCTTTTTGTATAATAATTTTATTAGTATGAATTTATTTATATTTAAAAAAATGATGTAATGTGTAAAAAGTTATTTCCTTTTTTTCTATGTAACTAAATGTACAATAAAAATAAAATAAAAAAAGACTATCACCCTCCTCTTCTCTGTCTAGATTTAATCTACTGAAAGACAATGCTCGGCGTACATCACTGAATATGTTTTCCTCCTCATCCCGTGGTTTTGGTATCAGGGACCATTTGCCACTCCCTTGAGTTCCATACCCGCTGTTCTGCCTCATTTGCTGATATATCTCATCAATCCTTTCTCCAATACTTTCGCATCACAGTTTTCTTTTTCCAGTACTACTTTAGGTACTTCTTGAGTCATTTCCCTCATCGGGAAAACTTCACTTACTGCGTCCCATCCTCCCTGTATTTCGTCATTTGGTCTTATTCGTTCCTTAAGAACGAAGCTGGCATCAAGACCTTGCTGCCTTCTATTCTGTTCTATTCCTTCTGCCACTTTCCTTAGTATCACCCCGCTCCTATACTTTTGAGTATAGTGAGCTGGGGATGCAGAGGAAAGCCCTGCAGCTCCCGAAAAAAAGAAAAAAGGACCCTGCGGTGTTGGTTCCCGATCACGGAAGTGAAAGGGAACTGGCGCTGCAGGATCACAGCAGGAAGAGAAGGTAAGTAGGGTATGTTTATGTTGGGGGTGTTGGGTGGGTGTGTGTTGAGGGTGTGGGTGGGAGGGGTGTCATGGGTGTGTTGTGGGTGTTGGGGGGGTGTGGGTATGTAGGTGTTTTGAATGTGTTTTTGTGTGAGAAATGTACAAACCTTTTGTGGTTCGTACATTTCTAATGCAAACTTTCCGGCCGCTTCAAAATCAGCCACGGTCGGATCACGTAGATCCGTAAAAAACCCATCAGGGGTTGTGATTGGTTACGGATCACATCTAGATATATAATCATATAGGAGCTAGGTTTGTTATTGGCTTTCCGATATCAGGTGGACAACTTAAGCCTACCTCTTCATGGTGTACAGACATTTGGTCGACCTAAAACTGGTCGAATGACATTTGGTCGACGCAATTTGGTTGAAAACCAAATGGTCGAATTAATTTTTTTTAATTATATATTTATTTTTCGGGTTTTCGTTTTTTACAAAAATGGGTTTTTAGAAAAAAAAGGGGGTTGGGGGGGGGACCCCCCAAAAAAAGAAAAAAAAAAGGGGTGAAAATAAAAAAAATAAAAATTCGACCATTTGGTTTTCGACCAAATTGGTTCGACCATTTGTCTGGTCGACCAATTTTTTTCGACCAAATGTCTGGTAACCCCTCTTCATACGTGTCATTTTAAGACAAATCAGTCACGCAGTGTTTCATTGGTTTCTTAAGATGTAAGGTCCTTCATTATATGGACTAATATACTTGGTTGGCACACTTGTGCCATGTCTGGAACATTCGGTTCAATTAGCAGCATGTAAACCAAGACCCAGGTGAAAGTAGATAGGACACGAGGCTGCTCTACCACCCACTTAGCCCAGCATCTCTCATCACCCATGCCTTCTGCCATGAATTTCTCTATGTACTTGGCCTTGCAGAGTATTCTGGGAATGCACAGGAGTGAGGGCACTCGCTATCGTGTTTGAAACTCGAAATTCAAACTCTATTTCCATCCTTGACTCACGTGACAAGAGACCCCGATTCTGTTTATTAGGCAAGATTTTAAATGCTATAAATGAATTAAAACATGGTATCCTTTGTGTTCTTTCTTGCACATTAACGTGAGAGAATTCCTCCTCTGCACACTCCTTCTTCAGAGTAGATAGTTGACCTCAACTACTCAGTTCTTGACTTCAGGCCAGACAGCCTCTCAACGCAGCTCCACTAACTACGTGGCACAGCTTTTCGTTCTTTCTCAATGATTCTTTGACTTACTATTTCATGATACCAATGTCCAGTTTCTATACAATGGCGGCTTTGCCTGCATTCTATTCACTACTTATTGCTAGCCGATAGAATGACTTGATCTATTTCGTGTTTCAACACCTGTACATACATTAAAATTCTGATTTCTGCAGCACATTTTACCTTGTAATCTTCTCCTTTTCCATTTTAAGGTGCACTTGATTCTTCACTTCATAATTTCTCCTCTAGGATCCATACATCGTCTTCACTCAGTATCTCAGGACATTGTGCATGCTTTCTTATGGTGTCATCAATACATTTTCTTAGCTCTTTCTCATATTCCTTCAAGGAATTCTTCCTGCAGGCTGTCATCACTCAAGGTTACCTTCAATATGGTTGTCTTAATGGATACCGTCATCTATATGCTCGCTGTGTTATTGGTTCAGTAGCTGAGGTTAGACAGGGCATGGTCTCATGGCTCCAATACAGGAGAGGTGGGGGGTAGGATCTTCTGCGAATAGATACCTCTGCTCCTCTACACTCTCAAGAATGGCCTCCCACTCTCCACCATAGGACCCAGTCAGCATTTAGGCCTTCCTAGCAATAGATAGCTCTACCCAGATGCACTCTCAGCAATCTTATCGGGTGTTTCCTTGTAGCTGTTAGATGTAAGTTGCAGCAGCACTCTTTTGATGGTAAATTTCAGTATCTCTGTCCCTTTCTCCAAGTGCAGTCACCCATATATAGCAGCAATGACACCACTAATGGCACAATCTTGGGGACGTACCGTGCCAGAGTTCTTGCAACTAGGATTGGACAGTTACCGTCATCTCTCCTCCCAAATCCAGCCCATCCCAACTGATTGGTTAAAGAGTCTGGGGCAGACTTATGGCAGCCCCATTTTAATCCTTGACTCACGTGACAAGAGACCACGATTCTGTTCATTAGGCAAGCTTTTAAATGCTATAAATGATATAAAACTTGGTATCCTTTGTGTTCTTTCTTGCACATTAATGTGGGAGAATTCATCCTCCGCACACTCATTCTTCTTCAGATTAGATAGCTGACCTCGACTACTCAGTTCTTGACTTCAGGCCAGACACCCTCTCAATGCAGCTCCGCTAACCTGGTATCCTACTGCAACACAGCTTTTCGTTCTTTCTCAATGATTCTTTGACTTACTATTTCATGATACCAATGTCCAGTTTCTATACAATGGCGGCTTTGCCTGCATTCTATTCACTACTTATTGCTAGCCGATAGAATGACTTGATCTATTTCGTGTTTCAACACCTGTACATTCATTAAAATTCTGATTTCTGCAGCACATTTTACCTTGTAATCTTCTCCTTTTCCATTTTAAGGTGCACTTGATTCTTCACTTCATAATTTCTCCTCTAGGATCCATACATCGTCTTCACTCAGTATCTCAGGACATCGTGCATGCTTTCTTATGGTGTCATCAATACATTTTCGTAGCTCTTTCTCATATTCCTTCAAGCAATTCTTCCTGCAGGCTGTCATCAACTCAAGGTTACCTTCAATATGGTTGTCTTAATGGATACCGTCATCTATATGCTCGCTGTGTTATTGGTTCAGTAGCTGAGGTTAGACAGGGCATGGACTCATGGCTTCAATACAGGGGAGGTGGGGGTAGGATCTTCTGCGAATAGATACCTCTGCTCCTCTACACTCTCAAGAATGGCCTCCCACTCTCCACCATAGGACCCAGTCAGCATTTAGGCCTTCCTAGCAATAGATAGCTCTACCCAGATGCACTCTCAGCAATCTTATCTGGTGTTTCCTTGCAGCTGTCAGATGTAAGTTGCAGCAGCACTCTTTTGATGGTAAATTTCAGTATCTCTGTCCCTTTCTCCAAGTGCAGTCACCCATATATAGCAGCAATGACACCACTAATGGCACAATCTTGGGGACGTACCGTGCCAGAGTTCTTGCAACTAGGATTGGACAGTTACCGTCATCTCTCCTCCCAAATCCAGCCCATCTCAAATGATTGGTTAAAGAGTCTGGGGCAGACTTATGGCAGCCCCATTTTCATCCTTGACTCACGTGACAAGAGACCACGATTCTGTTCATTAGGCAAGCTTTTAAATGCTATAAATGATATAAAACTTGGTATCCTTTGTGTTCTTTCTTGCACATTAATGTGGGAGAATTCATCCTCCGCACACTCATTCTTCTTCAGATTAGATAGCTGACCTCGACTACTCAGTTCTTGACTTCAGGCCAGACAGCCTCTCAATGCAGCTCTGCTAACCTGCTATCCTACTCCAACACAGCTTTTCGTTCTTTCTCAATGATTCTTTGAGTTAATATTTCATGATACCAATGTCCAGTTTCTATACCATAGCGGCTTTGCCTGCATTCTATTCACTACTTATTGCCAGCCGATAGGATGACTTGATCTATTTCGTGTTTCAACACCTGTACATACATTAAAATTCTGATTTCTGCAGCACATTTTACCTTGTAATCTTCTCCTTTTCCATTTTAAGGTGCACTTGATTCTTTACTTCATAATTTCTCCTCTAGGATCCATACATCGTCTTCACTCAGTATTCCAGGACATCGTCCATACTTTCTTATGGTGTCATCAGTTCATTTTCTTAGCTCTTTCTTATAGTCCTTCAAGGAATTCCTCCTGCAGGCTGTCATCAACTCAAGGGTACCTTCAATATGGTTGACTTGATGGATACCGTCTTCCATATGCTCGCTGTATTATTGGTACAGTAGCTGAAGTTAGACAGGGCATGGTCTCATGGCTCCAATAGAGGGGAGGTAGGGGGTAGGCTCTCCTGTGGATATATAACTCTGCTCCTCTACACAACTCTCAAGAATGGCCTCCCGCTCTCCACCATAGGACTCAGTCAGCATTTAGGCCTTCCTAGCAAAAGATAGCTCTACCCAGATTGTAGGGATATATTCATGCATGAAATATTTGTGCAAACAAGAGCACATGTGTAAAGATTCAAAGGAAGTAAAAGTGGGTGTTTCATTGTTTAGTATGTAGATGCAGCTTTTTCGAAATGGGCGCAAGGGACTGCTTTTCAGCAACAAGCCAGTAAGCATTATTTTTGGAAAAGCATTAGTTTTAAAAGTATTTAGCAAAACGTTTTTTTAGCAGCATGCCAGCAAGCATTATTGTTAAAAGCATTCAGTAAAGGGGGCAGTCATTTTAAAATGTAGACGCGTGCATATTTACAAATTGGATACTTTTATATCTGTGTGGAACTGCATTGGAAATATGTAACCAACTAACAACTAATAAAAAAAATCTACTAACCAATTAACTGTCCCAATTAACTTTATAATGCAGTTCGGTAGGTACAGTTTGAAAGTCATTTCAGTTTGTGTTTTTCCAAGAGGAGATGCACAATAAAAAAAAAAAAAGCTGTTTGTTTGGTGCAAGTTTTTTTTATGCAGGCTGAGAACTTCTGTTGTCCTCGCAGGAAATGACTTGATACATTAAAATTCTTGTAATATGATTGGTGGGAATCAAGACGTGGTAGTGTTGATGTCAGAGAAGGCTGATCTGAGTTTGATAGACCGCCAGAGTTTTTTTTATCAGCTGAACTGGGAAGAGAAGGGAGTCCTTCCAGAGATTCGAAAGCTGTCAGCGTCTTCCTGGACGGGGCTCTGGGAATGCAGCTTTGAAAGCAGCTGGAAAACCATGCAGAAAGGGATCGGGTTGCTGGCATCGAAGTAGAAGGAATTCCGAAGGCTGTTAGGTTGTGCAGATAAAAAGCTCTGGCAGCAAAAGATTCAAAATTAGCCTTCCTTGGTGAGCCAGGTTCTAAGTGAGGGGTGCGTAAAACAAAATGAATGGGAGATGATGTAATTGTTGGCAGACAGTCTAGTGAGCTAGGTGTATAAATGTTTCATGTTTCTCTCTGAATTTCTGCACTGGGTAAGAAAGTGATACACACGAAGTTTATTTTGCGATGTGTTTTATTTTGATGTCTTTCTTGCTGCATTTGTTTCATAAACATTGCATACACTGTATTTATCTCTTCCATGTTGCCATGTTTTCTTGTCTTTCTATCTCTCAGAGAGTCAGAGCTGGGCTTGCTGTTGGTAAGAACATGTAATTCTGAGATTATGTGATGTATTGTTTTATCTTTCTATTGGTGCAACATAATGGTAGTAATCAAACCATAATAGCATAAAAAAGAAACAGAACGAGGCTGTTACTTGGTTTTTGTGTTTTATTTTTGCCTCTGATGATCATTCTGTCAGTGGGAAAGTCAAGGGGTGATCCTAGTGTTATATCAGTGTGGTAAAAATGTGTTACCTCATTTACCACCTAGGACAATGTTAGTAAAAAGAGTAAATATATACAAATAAGCAAGATAGAAGGTTATGTGTGTATGGATGTGTTTTCTCTGCATGCTGAAGAGAAGACAGTGCCCCAGAGCAATTAGGTTACTGAATGTAAATAAGTCAGTAACATGTGTTACATACAATAAGTGGCATTCCGAATAAACTCACTGGTTCCCTAAAGGTGTGCTAGGTCCACGGAGTACCTGCAGTCAGCCAAAGTTGGGTCACAATTGTAATGAGGGAGCGTTTGTTCTATGATGGGGCGATAGTATAAAAAACATGCTCACCACTATACCACAAAAATAAGATAATTCTAAAATACCACCAAAATAAGATATCACTTAAAATGACTACCAATATAAGCCAACACTATATTATCACCAAAATAGAGTAATACTGAACTACCTCTAATGGTAAGGCCAGTTTACGCCAAAATGCTGTGGTAAGAAAATACAGCCAAATCCAGAATTTGCCCCAAAAGACAAAACCCCCTACATATATGGTGGGTTGGCCTTGTGGGAACAGACTGTAGAATGACTACTGGGCATGGAAAGTGTGTCCCACACCGCTATACGTGCATTAAAGGGAACTCATTTTGTGAGATCAGTGTGACACTGAAAGTGGAATCTCAGGATGTCTCAAATGATGCCACATTCCCAGAATTGGTGAAATACTTCGGGGCAAAATTATATGAACATGGAACATGGTCATCGAATGATGCCATAGAATGGCATGACCGTATCTATAGGGAAGTTCAGAAAGAACCACTGGACAACATTTTTGAAGAGGGCAGCATAATTCAGGCCTGTCTTCTGAGAATATTTAATGCTGCTGACAAACATTCAGAGAGAGACTGTTTGATACGGCTCTGTGCCAAATCGTGGTTCATTTTAAATAGTTCTCTGTGAATGCAAGAAAATGATGCTAAGCGAATTAGCAGACTTAAAGTCGAATTAGATGGAGCTAGTGAACAGGAGAAAAAGTTAAAAGCAGAACTGGAGGTATGTCAAAAAGACATGCGATCAAAATGCAATGAATTTGACACCCAATTGTCTCAAAGAAGAAAACAGTTTGAGGACAGTGAACAAGAATTAAAACACCTGAAAGGGTTGGTAAGCCACATTGGACAAGACAAAGAGGAGACTATTTTAGAGATGCAAGCTTTACAAAGAGAGAATCTAGAAAAAGAAGGTGAGCTCCAAGCTGTTGAACAACAGATAGCTAAAATGTTTCAAGAAAAGGACAAGCGGGACAAAGAGTTTAATGAATGCCAAAGACAGATAAGCGAGATGCAGAATGTGATTAATAAAATGGGCGATGAAAACACTTACTTGTGTCAGGAGACAGACCGGCTCCTTAAAAAGTGCAAAGATTTGGAACAGCAGATATGCAATTTAAGGTCGTAGAACAAGCGACAAGGCACCACATTCAATGGGGTTGAGGTTAACTCCATTTCTACACGGGGAAATAGTGTCCCGGTGGCTGTACCGGTGTCTGGACCTGGTTGCAGCACCTTTGGGGGATTTGACTCACCCCTTGTGGGTTGCCACCAATCCCACACATCTGAGAAAAGTAATGGACAACAAAGTAATGCAACTCCAAACATAGCGCCGAGTAGCCCTATCAAGATAATGAAGTCAATCAAGGCCCTAATTAAACTGTTCAAAAAAGGAGGGGAGTGCTGTATAGAAGACCACCTAGAAGCAGTACACGATATATTTAAAGCCCTAAAAATACCTAAAGAACAATACAGACAATACTTTCACTTAACTCTGGATGCTCCCACAGCGAGCATCATCAGAGGATTGAATGAACAGGAAAACATGTCATGAGCAGAGTTTGAAAAAGAGGTTAGGCACCATTTTTCTCCATTTCAGTCATTGCAGGATGCGAAAAAAGCTGCCTATACGATGACAGCTAGGCCAAATATGTCGCCTCGCCAATTTCTCCAAGAACTAAAAGGAGACTTCTCTCGCTTTGATGTATCTTTTAATCCCAATTCCAATGAGTTTAAAACTGCCTGTTTCTATGGATTGCAGAAAGATATTATATCACAGTTAATTCGCAAGTTTGATCGTGAGACGTCCCTTGGATGGATTGTGAAACCAAACGTACTAAACTAAATGAGGTGCTCTATTGCCAGTGTGGAGAGGGAGATAAAATAAAATAAACAAGATCAAAATCTAAGGAATCCTCAGCAACAGTAATGGAGATCAGATCTGCTAAAATGTCACTTGAATCCGCTCAAATATCAGGCAAAAATAATCTGACATCCGAACAGAGGGGTACTCCACAGAGGCTGCCACCCCAGGCACCGATGTTTCAGTCACATGATCCGAGTAATAGAGAGAGTTACATTAGTCCTAGGTACCTAGGAGACAGACTCCCGGTAGGATACCGGCCCGATATGTCAGGCATGAACAACAATCAGAGACAAAATCAAGATCAAAGAAGTAATAGTCCCTACCAGACATTGGGGACACAGATCAGATTTGACCCCAACACCGTGGTATATGGTAACTAGGACAGACCACGGTATGTGGATTGATTTATTGAAAATGGGAATCAGCATAGGGAACAGTACTCACAAAATGAGAGACAGAGCATGAGGTAGAATATGAACTGTGCTCCACGTCAATACAATCAATCACAGCCAACAGGGGATCACAACCAAAGAATGGGCACACCCCGTTCCCCGCCTCACATGAATCAAGAGTTCAGAAACAATTCAAATAAAAATTAGTCTCCTTAGAGATACCAAAACAGATTTAACCAGGGGGAGAACAACCAATACCGGCCTAGGCCGCAAAGAGAAGGTTCTATAGAAATGGACAGGTTTGAATGTCTTGAGGCCGAGGTAAAGATGTTGGCTGAACAAATAGGGAAACTCTGTACAGTTCAAAAACAGTCATCAAATGAGGGGGTAGAAGGTCATAGAGGTGACATGGTGGCTTCTGATAATAAGTGACTAAATGCTCATGACACATGCAATGATAAAAAGACAGATTCCCATGAGCCAGTTTTGCGTAACGGTCCTGAGTTGCTTGATGATTTAAACATGAAAATGCCTGCAAATGAACATGAGGCAGAAATTGCAACTACACCTAAACAAGAGGTTTGGTTTAACCTAGCGTTGAATCAAATTTTGGAAGTCTGCACAAATGAAAAAGGAAAAGGAGAAAAATATGAAGTTCCAAAGGAGCAAAGAGACAGATTAAAAAAATACAACATATGCACTGTTAAAAAAACTGAAGGATGAGTAGATGTGACTGTTAAAACACCCTCCCTAGATAATCAAAATGCAGATAAAATGCAGACAGGAAAAATCAAGTACGAAAAAGGAGGGTACGGTTCAGTCACCTGAAGAGTTTTTTGAGCCACATATTTTTGAGGAAATGAAAAAGGCTGATATCATGCCAGATACCAATAGATGCCCAGAATTAGACAACGACAACCTATCATGTGATGTTTATGAGCATGTTCAATTGAAGAACTGAGGTGTGAATGATGATGATCCCCAAACAGAGGGGCGAACAGTGGCCACACTCTAAATGACCTCTGAACATGGGGAGATGGGCAAGGTTTATCAAAAGGAAATGGGAAAAAAGGAGGGAATAATATCCTTTCATTTACCAATGTGCTTAACCAAGAGTGAGAAGGGCCTGAGAAAAGTGAGTCCTGAAATCAGTAAAAAGTGCACTTTCTGTGTGTATTGGAGGAAGTTGAGGACAGATATCATGCTCCCATTACTGTGGAAGAGAGGTGCAATACATTTGCAATGATTAACAGGTGCACAGGCCACAATTATGCCCAAAGTATTGATAAAAAGTATCAATGAAGGGAGATCCCCACAGAATCAGATCAAAGTGAGACAAAATGAAGGTCCGGTACATAACTTTAATGGTGAGGAGATACCTATTGAAGGTGTCACTGAAGTTGACATAAAGATAGGAAAACACAAAATGAGACAGGACGTATTGATCACATCTATCAGTGAAATTCCAATCTTGGTGGGAACAGATTGCCTGAAAAGATTGTCGCCTCTCATTGATGGAGTAAATGGGGTTCTGTGGTCTTTAACCAAAAAACCATTAAAGCCTAAGAAAATAAAGTCACAAAACAGCAGTGTAAACGAATGCCATACTGATGCTAAATCCAATGATGCAGTGGAAGTATATCTCCAGAATAGCTGTGTGCCTAGTGTCACTGTTATTTTAATGTGTCAGGACAAAGTGAAAAGTGAAAAAGAAAAACAATCCGTGCAGATTTGTTTGGATCCTAGGAATAAATGGCAGACTGAAATAGATGAACACACATTACACTTCTATTTAAAAGAAGAGAAGTACAAACAAAACACCATCCCTAAAGCAGACACAGAAAAACATATCACAACCCTTGCTGAAATACATATGGAAGTGGAACAGCCAATAATTCATGTTGGTGTAAATGGCCATTCTGAAGTGATAACAGCCACTTTGGTACTTGAACAGGAAAGGAGTTTTATTAATGAGAAATTACTTCAGAGAATAATGGAAAGGAAGGAGATCCCGAAGTTTAGAATTAAAAACCAGTACATCTCTGGATTGGATAATCCAGATTTTGAAAATAGAATTGCAGGAAGGTGCATGCTAAAGATTACTGTTGGACAAAAAAAACATATACTACAATGTGTGTATAGTGAGTGGAACACAAAATGATTTTTACCTGGACAATGATTTAATGCACAGGAGGTGTATGATGTTAGATTCCCTAACCAAAAAGTATGGTCCCGGCTAGGTGGGCCTGCACCCAAATTTGAAGACAAAAGAAAGGCTTATCATTGTACACAATTGGTGGCATATGCAATTGAACTACAGGTGAAGAAGAATATTAATATTCCTGCATTCACCAGGCAGGTTGCTATAACAGTAAATTGAATCAATTGACAGAAAATGAAGGATTCTGATACATTTGAGTGCTTGAATGAGTCCATGAAACAGCAAGGGCTTGACTAGGAATATAACCCATTGGTAGTTATTGGGGAGTGGTCATCAAAATCATGGTGGATAATAAAGGGTGTCAAGATATTTATTTAGAAGAGAATTCTGTGCTAGGAATAGCAATACAAAGATCACATTATACTGCAGATTTCAACAATATGGTGATTGGGAATATCCCTAAGAGATATGTAGATGCACAGGGTGTGTTGCCAGAGTCCCTGGATTCTCAACCCAAACGGATGTTCAAAATTCCGTCTGTATACCCTTATGATTCCAATGAGACAGTGTGCTGCCACCAAGAGAATTGCATGATATTTCATTTAAATGGAAATGAAACAGGAAGTCAGCACATTGAAATGGAGACTGACATTCCAGAATATTTAAAAGTGGCAACTCTGCAGAGAGATACAGCCACACAGTTAGAAGAAAGCACAGAGGTTCCTTCATTGGAGGATTTCCCAGAATTTTCAAAAATGAAAGAGGAGCAAATTCTGTTAACAGATAGATGCCTGTGAAAGCGAAGAGGATAAGAATGAATTGACAAAAATATTTATGTAATTTAAGGAAGTTTTTGCCAAAGACACATATGGTTGCGGCCTAACTGATTTACATGTTGCCACATTACCAGAAGGCTGTGGTAGAAATCTGGTATATGTGCGCCAATATCGATTGCCACTGGCATGCTTGGAGTCATTGGCAGAAATAATTAAAAACTTAGAGTCTAGGGGAATCATCAGGCCCATTCATAGTACCTCCAACATTCTCATTTTCCCATTTTGGGTGTATTAAAGCCAAATGGTCAATGGCGTCTGTGTGCAGACCTGAGGGAATTCAATAAATGAGTGCCAGTGTCCAGATGGCCGCTGCCATTCATTGATCAAGGCCTTGATCGGTGCATGGGTCAAAGGTGTTTACCACGTTAGATCTTACATCTGGGCACTGGTGTGTGCTGTTGGCAGAAGATATTCATAATTTGTTTGCATTTTCATTTGATGAACGCAATATGCTTGGTCCAAAACACCATTTGGGTATGTCAATAGTGGGAGCGAATTTGGCATATTTTTCAGAAAAGCTATGACAGATGCGGCAGAAAGAGGGACCATAGTTTATGTGGATGATTTCCTGATAAAAAATGAAAGCCTAAAAAGTAATTTTGATGAGATTAGACATGTACTTGGCCAATTGCAGAAGGCAGGTGCCAAAGTATCTTTACAGAAAGCCCAATGGTGCAAAAAAAGGGAATTTCCTAGGCCATGAAGTAACTGAACATGGGCTAAATCCACAGAAGAAAAAGGTGGAGGTGATACAGAAATTGAAAAATCCTAAAAACATGAAAGGTTTAAAAAGTTTGTTAGAAATGACAGGATATAATAGGAAATGTATTTAAAGTTATGCTGAAATCACTCAACCCTTGACTAAATTATTGAAGCAAAATGTGCCCTGGAAATTGGAAAAAGAGCAGTCTGAGGCAGTTGCTAAATTGAAGGAATGTCTCATAAAGGCACCATGCTTGGCCTATCTCATAAAAAATACAAATTTCTTTGTAGAAATAGGATTCACTGAGCAGTGTATGTCAGCAGTATTATTTCAAAACATGCATTTTCTCAGGTTGAAATTAAATTCAGTGAATGTGAAAAGGCCCTTCTGACCACTGTATGGGCATTGCAACATGTTCATGCCATTGTTCAAGGGGACAAGGTGATCATTAAAACAAATCATCAACCATTGCCATTTTTAGAAGGTAAAATGATTAAATCAGGAAATCAAGCGCAGTCCAAGATTAATTCCTGGACATTGGCATTGCAGGGGTTCCCTGTAGAAGTAAGATATGGACAGACTAAAAAGAGCCCAATTGCTCAAAGGTTAGGAGATCTACATGACTGTGCAGCTGAGTGTGTCTCGGATGAGGTAGAGGTGGAGTCCAGTTTGCAGGAGTTTGAACAATCAACAGACAAAGCTTTTGATGAAAATACATGTAAAGACTTGCCAGTTGTGCATGTCGATGGGTGTGCTTTTGACATTGAAAATGACAGCAATAAACAGCTGGTATCAGATAGCCAGATAGCAGAGTTAGCTGCCATTTATAAAGCAATTACTACCGCAGTTGATAACAAATTCAGTGAAATTGTCCTGGTGACTGATTCTGATTATGCACGAAATAGCTTTGTCGAATATTTACCTAGCTGGAGAGCAAGAGGCATGCTCATATATAACAAAAAGCCCCTTAAACATGGGAACATTATTCAAGCTATAGACAAATTAGTGTCAGAGAATGGTTTAACAATACACTGGAGGAAAATTTGTGGACATTTGAAAGCACCATGAGTGGATAAGGAAGGAAATGATAGAGCAGATCAATTGGCCAAGATTGGGGCTGTTATGGGACAAATTGTTGCCCATTGAACACCTAATTGGTGAAATTCAAATAGATGCAGTTACACACTCCAAAGCTCCAAATGAAGTTGAACAACCTGTAGTGCAATGGAGTTATGATACGCCTCCAGATCAGGATTTGATTAAGGCACAAAAAGATGACCCAGTATTGGGGGTTTATTATAATCATTTGATAGATCCCGAACAAAATCCCTTAACTGAAAATGATTGTACAGGAAAAGAAGAGTTGAGAGTGTTATTAACGAACTAAAAATGAATTAAACTACAGGATGGTCTGATGATCAGGGATTCTGTAACAGGGCAGATAAAGTGGGTGGTGCCTCTTTCATTCAGAGGGCTAATGTAACACCATGCACGTGATGCGATAACTGCAGGACACAGAGGTTCACAAAAAACTTTAGAAATACTAAAAGATTATGCTTACTGGCCACATATGTTCCAGGATGTGGAATTATACACCAGGGGGTCTCTGGTATGTGCACAATTTAAACCTGCTTCACCAATGCATAGAGCTCCATTAATGAAAAGAGGTTTAACCCTTCCATGGTCGGATTTAAACATCGAATATGTAGGGCCTGTAAAGAGATCAGGTAGGGGAAACCGATATTTATTGACAATGGTATGTCTAATGTCGAAATGGGTGGAATGCATTCCTGCGCCAGATTGTAGTACACAAACAGCAGCTACAAATGTGTTACCTCATTTACCATTGGGACAATGTTAGTAAAAAGAGTAGATATATACAAATAAGCAAGATAGAAGGTTATGTGTGTATGGATGTGTTTTCTCTGCTTACTGAAGAGAAGACAGTGCCCCAGAGCACATAGGTTACTGAATGTAAATAAGTCAGTAACATGAGTTACATGAAATAAGTAGCATTCTGAATAAACTCACCATGTTCGCTAAAGGTGTGCTAGGTCCACGGAGTACCTGCAGTCAGCCAAAGGTGTGTCACAATTGTAATGAGGGAGAGTTTGTTCTATGATGGGGTGGTAGTATAAAAAAACATGCTCACCACTATACCACAAAAATAAGATAATTCTAAAATACCACCAAAATAAGATACCACTAAAAATTACCGCCAATATAAGCTAACACTCTATTATCACCAAAATAGGGTAATACTGAACTACCTCTAATGGTAAGGCCAGTTTACCACCAAAATACTGCGGTAAGAAAATACCACCAAATCCAGAATTTGACCCAAAAGACAAAACCTCCATCAAGATGCACTCTCAGCAATCTCATCTGGTGTTTCCTTGCAGCTGTCAGATGTATGTTGCAGCAGCACTCTTTTGATGGTAAATGTCAGCATCTCTGTCCCTTCCTCCTAGTGCAGTCACCCTTATATAGCAGCAATGACACCATCAATGGTACAATCTTGGGGACGTACCCTGCCTGAGTTCTTGCAACTAGTATTGGACAGTTACCCTTCTCTCTCCTCCCAAATCCAGCTCATCTCAACTGATTGGTTAAAGAGTCTGGGGCAGACTTATGACCGCCCCATATGCAATTTCCATTTGTTCTCCTGTCACATTTTGGGGAACTGCCACAACATATATATTTTCCTTTTCAGTTAATCAAGGGGAATTAAATAAGATGACAGCCAGGTTGGCACCATGTTGCACAGCCGTTTGGCAATTTTCTGCCATTCTCACAGAAAACATAACAGTTATGAACATGTAATTTTCTGTGTATATGCCTACTTTTACTCTTTACCAGTTCACCAACTCTTAAATTCAGGAACTTTTCAGATCAGCCAGGAACTTAGTTTAACTGACCATTACAGTTCTCTAACTCGTATGTGCATGAATTTTATATCTCCAAAATTGCCTGGAAATTACCGAAAAATTCTATATAAATGAAGAAAATTCACCTTATGGTTGTGCGGAAAAAGCCTAAGTTATAATAGTCCTTTTAAATGAATTGTAAATCTATATGTACATCAAATGGGAGCTCTGCTTCATCCAACCATCTGTCTCCCTGATCCAGCCTTTGACGAGAGTTTTTACGAGTCTCTTTGAAGTGGTTGTTTGCTCATTGAAGTTGCAGCCCCCATTTTCACACATATTGATCATGCTCCAGCCAAGGGGAACTGTCCTGCTACCACTGCCTTCAGAGCCAGCAAGCCTGGGGAACACTGGGGTTTCCACACCTTTAGCAAGACACATGCTATTGCAGTTGTAATTAGATGGGGATTTAACATCCAGACTTGCAGTGGGGATATCTTTATGAAGTTTACCCACCCAAAAGACAAAAGGTTTTGCCTTGGTCCAACAGGACCTTTTCCATGGAAAACAAAGTGGGCTTTTCTTTTTAAATGTTTGAAGATATTTTGTATGTGAAACATAATATACATTACATTTTGTCAACACGCACCGTGTCTTTATCCCTGATGTTTTTCCTGTTAGCAGTGGTACATTTTTCACATTTAAACTGTAAATACACATGTCAAGCTGTTTGTGGGGTCAGTGTTTATACATCCTGCTTTTCAGGTGAAAGGGACCTTCGGTTTTCACTTGCAGCCACAAGCAAAAACCGTTTTAGCTGCCAGTGTTTAAAAATCCTGCTTTTCATGTGAAAGGGACTTCAGTTTGGGGCCTTTGAATGCACCCCACAGGACGGTCCTTTAAAGTTCAGGCTACTAAACTTTGGAATGTGCTCCCACACAATCCCAGAGCAATAAGAAATCTACTAAATTTTTAAAAAGAGTCTTAAAACCTTTCTTTTTTAACTAAGTCATAGGGAGGGTAACATATTTCTGAACAATAGCGCTTAGATGGCATTGGCTGTAGGTGCTCTACAAATACACCTAGAATGAATTAATGAATTAATGCATGAACAAGGAAAAACACCTAATAAATACTATCACGGACCACGCAATTAGGGACTAACCTATCTGGCACGTTAGTGTGTAATGACCTCAGTCAAGAGGATGTATCGGCAGCTAGATTATGGTACTTGCTACCATTCCCCCTCAGGGTCACTGAGAATCATATGCAGTTCAGACGTCCGTTAAAAATGGATTTGTTTTAGTTGTTCTGTTACTGTCCGTTGTTTCTGTCCATTATTCTTTTGGTATCCCTAGCGTCAAGTTGCCTCTGGTGGTTGCATACTTTACAAGTATACTTGACATAATATAACAGCTAAATTGAGGGAATTATATGGAATGTGAATCAAAAACTGAAAAGGCAGATGAAAAGGAAAGATTCAGGAGTAAACTAATTGAATATGTAGATTCGGAGCCAACACCTTCTTCTCTCTATCCTCAAGTTGTAAAAGATATGAACGATGGGGAGATGGTGAATGATATCATATATTTCTTTATTTAACAATACTCAGACGGCCTCACAACAGTCTGCTGTCTACCCTGATGCATTCTGCCATACAACAGTCTTCCCAAGCATTAATCTACCACTCAATCACCTCCCACCCTGACCCCATTCCGCTCCACAGCTGCCTGTCATCCAACAGGCCCTTGCTCAATATCCACTGTCCTTGTGTATAAGCCATATTCCCCAACCAAACAAAGCCTTCCAACCTGCATTTCAAAATTGGTGATGTGGGCTGCCAACATGGAGTTTAATTATAACAAGAGGGTCCCTACTGCTATGAACTGAATTTGCAAGGATTCTAATCACAAATTATTTCTAAAGGCGTACCGGGACCAGCCCCCCCTTTTGATGGTACACTACGGACCTTATTGACCACTCCATATGCCACTGTGCAGGATCAACTACTTTGGATACTCCATTGTGAGTATTCTCCCAATAAAGACAGCAATTTTTCTACACGCTTCGCCTCAACTATTCCTATCCACACACTAACTCCATCCATTTCCATTTCCAGTGAGTGTTTTCTCCAATGTGACCTCAATTTTGATGCAGTCTCTCCGTGGATTACCCCGGTTCCACCCTTCCAGGCGCCTATCACTGGGCTTCCGAGCCCTCAACACGCCTGTTCCCTTCCATTTTACCCACAGCCCACCCACTAGGTAATTTCCTTTTTCCTTTTTCTCTTTTAAAGCAATAAGGGCAATTTTATTTCATGAACAGGGGACTGCCCCTATCATGTTTTATTTATTCTTTTCATGTCTGCTTCCCCACAGGGTCAAGTTGTTGTGAGGTATCTCGCCCTGAGGAAGGCAATCTTCTACTATGTTATGAACTCATGGCCAGACAGGTGGCACCTTTGTCGAAACGTTGTTTGATGATGTCAATTTGAACTTTCTTAGTCCATTATTTTTGTGACAAGTACACGTAGGCAGACCTGTCATTGTAATACAGGAAACATAGCAAATTTGGACTTTGCTATTTTCAGTAAAGGAAATTACAAAAACTTTATTTTGTTGGCTTACAATTAGGCAATTTTTCACCATTTGCAGTCCATGCATTTAGTTTCCACGAATATTCCCTCTTTTGCAATCAAATTGACAATTGAATTTTCTGTTTGCTTTCTCTCTAAAACCAAACGAATTGATGATTGAACTTTTGTGTGGTTTTGTTCTTTTCTTCTTGACTAACATTTCTAAATTATGAAACCATTTGTGTTTGCAGCTATTTGTTTATTGCATCATGTTTTTTATGTTTTTCATTGTGATTTTCATTGTTGATAAACCGTTCACATTTAGTCTATTCAAATTTCTCTTTGTGAAATAAACACAAAAAACTTTTTTACAAACTTGCCCTCATTGTTTTCGGAGAACTCTAAAAAAATAGGTGATACTGATCCCGGTACGCCTTTAGAAATAATTTTTGATTAGAATCCTTGCAAATTCAGTTTATAGCAGTAGGGACCCTCTTGTTATAATAGGATTTCCAGTCCCTTCCCTTACTGCTTTTGGGACATTCCCCCCTCTTTTTTGTATTTTAACATGGAGTTTAAGCCTAGGACAACTACTTCTCCCTTTTCACTGCCCTTTGACCTTTCTGTCATCTGGACAGGTGCACATTATGGGAGGAACTAATCAACACTACAAGCCTCTTTACTACAACTCCCTGGGAACTTAGACCAGGGGAACAATGTAGTTATTGTACCTGCACCATGAACTATAGGGGATCTCAGAAACTTAGTGAAAGACTTTCATCATTTGAGAAACACTACACCAGTTTGTTGAGGAACAGAAGACAGCGAAACAGTGATATCATTCTTTGTCGGCTGCTATTAACCAGCTGATATGAGTAATATTACCAGCTGAGGTTAGACACTGGCTCACAGTGGCTGGTCCTGGGATAGACACAGAACTGAGGTCTGCTCCTGAAACACAGATTGGTCAAAAATGATCAATGGCAAACAGAACAAAGGAGAGTCCCACTGGATTATCTAGACATACTTAAATCAGTGTTTTCACAGTTTTCAGGTATAATGAAGCCAGAGGACAAGGCCCAAGCGATTGCAGCTGATCTTTTGTTGAGGGTTTATTGAAAATAATAACTGAAAATGGTGTGGGGGGGTTAGTTGAAAAAGCTTTCAATGGAATTAGTTATAGTGGGGAATCACTGGGCCTCATTACGAGTCCGGCGGTAACTGCGGCGGTAAAACCGCCTGGTAACCGCCGGACTCGTCTTACCCTTCCGCCTCCGTGATTCCCGGAATTACCGGGGCATTACAACCCCAGTTTTCCGGGAATCACGGAGGCGGAATGGTGTTAATCCCCATTCCCATCGAGTCCTATGGGACTCGATGGGAATGGGGATCATGGAAACACCGGCAGCATCTCATAATGCTGCCGGTGTTTCCTCGTCCGCCTGCAGGCGGGCGGTGTTAAACCCGCCAGGTCAGACCTGGCGGGAACATCACCTCCCGCCTGCAGGAGTCGGGATCAGGCGGTCTGGAAACAACGGTGGCGGCGGGTTTACCGCCAACGTTATTTCCGGACCGCCTGAGTTATAATGAGGCCCACTGTCTGGTATGTGAAGAACAAAAGAATAAAAAATACTGAGATTACATTCATGGCTTTACAGTTGTAACAGATGACTTTTCAGACTGGAAGAGGTCAAGTTGTAACAGATGACTTTTCAGACTGGAAGAGGTCATCCACAAGAAAGTGGTAGTGGATCGGGCGGAGGAGATGTTGGGACACGAAACCCAAAATACAGGTAACAAGTTTTGGGAGTGCCACTGCTTGTCAGTAATGTAAACTGGTGCTTTAATTCAAAAATGAATCCTCATCAGACCCAAATTCAAAGATCCGCCTTCATTCATGGACCCACGTACATGTAACGCTCACCTGTCTGGGTCTTGTGGGGGCATCGTGGAGCGCCTTTGATGTAAGCCATCACCACTCCCGCCCCTATGGCACTGTAAGGTGCACTGTCAGGATCAGGGTGGAAAAGGTTGGTTTGAACGAGTGAAGGCTGCGCACTTTTTGCTGTCACCGGGGACGTCGATATATTGTCCCTACAAACCAAATAAGAGCAGCCAAGGGTCTGATGGGTGATTACCCCATCAGTGTATTCTTCCCAACAACCCTAGGGCTGTGTGGCTTACCCTGGTGAATGGTTGAGGTGGCACGGAAGCTACTTTGAGCCAGTTCCACATGAACTAATGACTCAATCCAGCTGCATCGGCTTCTTATGCCTTTACTTGAGCGGTTTGTTCTATGTTTCTTTCTTACATGTAACTGTTAGTCATTGCTCCCCAAATGCAGGACAGACTCCAGTGTGGTCCGGTGGCAGAATCCAAGGTAATTTGCTAGTATTCACCTTCTTATGCCATTCTGAGTTTTGCTCAAATCCTGATATTCCTCTTCTGTGTATTTCAGCAATACTCATAGTGAGTTCTGGTCGAGTGATAACTGCAGAAGTGCTCCCGGATATAACCCATGGTATACTGCTAGTATTCACCTTCCTATGCCATTCCACGTTATGCTCATGTCTTCATATTTCTCTTTTTTGTGTTTCAGGAATGCTCACAGTGACTCCCAGTCCTGTGAAAACTGCAGAACTGATCCCTAAAGTGTTTAGTCCTGGATGGTTCTTGGTAAAGCTCGAGAGGATCGCTGATTCAAGTGCAGCGTAGATGTCCGAAACGCTGAGCACAGCCTTCAGGATTGGTGGTGTTTACATAGTCCTGCCCATCCAAGATGGCATACGTGATTTAGATGATCCTGCAAGATTTTATAATCAAGTTCCTCTGCAGCACAGCCATTGGTAGGCTGTGGCTGTGCTTCACAGCGTCAACTCTCGCACCAAGGTTGCCCAGCTCAGTGATCCACCCGTTGGTGGGCGATGTTATTTGCTGTGTGAGGGCTGATGATCCTTGTGAGGACTGAACGTTTATGCAATATGTGGGCCTACATCCCCAATAATGACCGTGCACAAGCCTTCATACTAGACAATATGGTACCCAGTGCTGCAAATGTATTAGGACCATTATTAGGAAAATCTGAGAGATGATAACCTATTCATGAACCATCTGAAACTATTGATCAAGGGGATCCCTATGCTCAATGAGTTACAAAGGAGAACTCTGACTTTTCTGTCACCCAGGGAGGTACAAACTGGTATGAAATCTGTTTTATGTATTGTTATCAGAGCTAGTAAGCCAGCAATACAATCTGAAAGCGTACCCAGTATTCCTCTTTCCTCCAATACAAAGCTGTTGGTATTTCTAATATACCAAATCCGATCTCCATGGCTGCGTTGGTCCCTTTAGGCCCCATAATAGACAAGCATGCATTTTTACAAAGTTTATCATCTCCTGGTAATTTGTTAGGATGAGATATTTTGATACATTGAATTGTGTCATGTATTACACACCTCAAAGGGTATTTCTCAAGGTTTCCAATTATAACACCAAAACTGTACTAGCAGCTCTGCAGAAGAATCTGGGACCCCAATGATGTTAACTTGTCCATGGAACTCACAGAATTATTATCCTAGGTTCCTGACTGCCTGTGGTCCTCACATGGCAATGAAGTAGACTGTACATGCACAACAAAGATCCCGTCCAGTTACAGATGGGTCCCTCCACACAATTACCAAGAATCCCCCATCCTCAATTACACCCAGAATCAGCATTAGCTAATATTCCTTGGTGGCTGCGTTCTGCCCTACCTAGAAAAATATACATCTGTGTGATCAGGGTGGGTTGGGGTATCTTTACTATAACTTTAGTGTGAGTATTTTTAAGCAGGCAATATTCTGCAGTAATGTTGTTCCCTAAATAATTAACCATTTCTAAGCAGAATTGTAATTACTTTTTGGGTGCTTAGTGACCATTCTGAGCAAGTGCAGTTATTAATATCAAGTAGTATCTTGACTACATGCAATGTAAGAGGGCAAAGCTATCAACAAATCACCCATATGCTGTACATATACTGGTGAAATAAATTTAAATCCTTTTAAAACATTCCTACAATGTTTTTGTGCAAGTTAACTAAAAGGGACTATTGTTCCCAGAAACACCTTAGCACTGCAACGAAGAAGAGGAGTGGAGAAATGCAGAGCAGAAAAAGCCCTTAGCACAGGCAAAGCTCTATTTTTTGGGAACAAGCACCTGTGTCTGGGACATTTAAAACAGGACCACCAAAAAACCATGGTAGACTGCTGGTGGGAGCAGGGCCCCTCTTCACTATGCGACCGACAGGCTGAGAGAAATACGGTGGAACCAACTGGATCAGGTGTCTAGAAGAGGAAAGCTGCACAAGGAAGACTGCACAAGGTGGGAATGTAAAAGTCAGGGCAGGACTCCTGGGCTTTCGTCCATAGGAAGAAGCAGTGCAAAATTTACCGGAGACCCGTGCGAAGCAGAGAAGCCCAACTGGAACCACAGGAAGCAGCAATGCGAGACGCCGAGCTGTGCAAGGAAAAAATCATCCGGTGGCTATTATCAGCAAGCTGCGAGACGGACCAGGGATGCTGGTGAGTCCATGTTGGGACAAAGGGAACACCAGTGCGTATTAGCAAGCACACTGCATGTTAGTAATTGAACAAAGCAGAGCAGAGAAAGAAAGAAAAACATTTATTAAAGCCGAAAGAGAGAAAGTAAACGTACAGCAGTTAAAGAAGGGAACCTTTGGAGTTTGCCCAAATGTATAAAGCATTCATATAACAAACAGAGACAAGTTAGTATAAAACGGACAAAGTGAACTAGCCAATAAGGCTATGGTGGTAAATTACCAGGAACGGAAGTATGAGCAAAACACTAAAGAATCACTATACCATGGACAGAATGAATTAGCCAAAAGGGCTAATGTGGTGAATTGTTGGAGTTGCAGGCAAAGGCAATTACAAGTTATTGATATTTTATTTCTATCGCGCTCCTAGACAAGTGTTTCAGAGCGCAACAAGGCAAGAGAGGGGAACAGGGGAGAACAAAACCGCGATCCTACTAGGCCCAGTGACATTGAGAACACGCAAGTGCATGGGAGAGGGGGAGGTGAAAAGTGCATGGAAGGGGGAGAAGTGGAAAGTGCGAAGCAGAGGAGAAACAGATAAATAATAAATAAATAAATAATAAAGGCAACAAACAGTGATAGTGCAGCCATCAATTTGCAAGTGCTAGGTTTAAGACAGCAGACAGGCTAGGTTTGATAAATGCAGTAAGAAGGACAAGTCTCGCAGTCCTGTTCTGGATTAGTTGCGAAGGGCGGAGAGCAGAGGCAGGTAGATTTAGAAAGAGGCTATTACAATAGTCCAACCTAGAGACAACCAGAGCTTGGGATACCATGAGCTAATGGGGGAAGGAGGTGAAAGTCAGAGTACCTATGAGGAGGTGCAGAAGGAAGTTTGACTTTTTAGAGACCTCAGAGATGTGGGCGGAGAAGGAAAGGGTGGAGTCAAAGATGACCCCGAGGTTCTTAGCTCGCAGGTGGGGGTAGGAGGATGCCAAGGGAAGCTAGCCAGAGAGTGAGGGGAAAGGATGGTGAAGGTGTGCCGATGAGGAGGATATCCGTCTTGCTGGCATTGTAAGTGATTTCAATCCTGCACACACCCAAGTCAACGCCTAGCCTGTAGTGCACAACTGAAATCCTTATTTATTTTTGTCTAAAAGATTCTGAACGATATACCACTCATATCACACCATTCTCCTGGAAACCCCCACCCCCGGTCACACTGAACCAGGAATCAGGCTGGTTTGCAAAGGTACATTTTTATTTATGTATTTAAAATTGAATCACAATGTGTTTTAATAGGTACACAACAATCAGCAATGGGGTGATGTAACACTGAATAGTCTCTTTAATACACAAGTAGTAAGTATTGAGCAAAACAATTCAGCACAGAAATGAATACTTTTGTGTGGGTTCAGATCAGATAGCACTGTGGTTAGAGGTCCCCCCTGCACGCCCCTCAACCCCCAATAGGTAATGTAAAGAGATAGGAGGAGAGAACAGGTTTTCAGGAATGGCAGAATTCAAACAGAATATCAATCCCCTCTCCCCCTTTCAAACACAACGGAATTGACTGTCAAGCTGCCAAAATGGCTTTTAAAGTTATCTTTAGGATGAACTGGGCAAAAACACCAAATATGGTCAAAATTGCAGAAATTGTTATAAATTCTTATGGGAGCTTCTTTGGCACACAAACACAAGCAATGATTTACTACAAAGAAAACATTTGAAATCTTAAAATTCAAGTCGGAAGCAATTAAAAGCTGTTTTACATGTGTAAAAATTTCTCAAAACAAAAATTCACTGCAAGCTTTTCACTGCGCGATATTTGCGATAACGGGAGAATCACATTGATTTGGAATGCGAGGGAAAGCTGTGGATGTTAGCTACAAGCAGGAGTTGAAATTGTGTTTCTAGCACAAAAACTGAGGGAGCTACAGACGTTTTAGTAGAGGTCATTTTTTTCAAGATAGGCGCAAGAATGGAACACAGGAATGCACTTTTAAAAATGACAAATGGGTTTCTTACACTAGAGGATGACTATGAACAAAACGAATACCACACAGGAACACAGTCACTTGATCAGGGTGACTGCCTACTAAGGAAACTCGCCTTCTTCAATTGAGAAAAGGATTAGCGCCAAGATAGTTTTAACAATACTAGTTCTGGAGGAAGATAGGATGGGTTGGAGAGAGGTTTCAGACAATGCAAAGATACTCCTAACAATACAGGTTCTAAATACAAGATAGGATGGGTCTAAGATTATGCAAAGTACATATGCTAGTGACACAATTCTTCCTATTTATACTCACTGGATACATTTTTAAATGGGACCTTCAGTTCTGGTCAGGGGATGGATCTGGTTTAGGAAAGACATCTTGGCACATTGGACTGGGCAGTGTCAGCAGGCGCTCTGGTCACAGCACGGCACAGGACTTTATCGGGTCTGCCCTTCTTGGTTCTGAGGATATTTATTTTCAGGAGGCAAGCAGTAACAGCACAGCCCGGCTGTAATATGATGCTTCCCCTTAGGCTTGTGGGGTTCTGTTCTGGAATTTGAGGCCTAGCTGAGAATGGTTCAGCTATGCAATGGGCCTTTTGCTTTGCCAAGTTTCTGGAGTCTGGAGCAAGGAAGATGTAGAGTTCAGCACAGGGTGTTCCGCCAGCATCAGGATAGTGAGTGAATCTATCTGTCCTCATGTGTGGTGAGCTGTCTCTATTTATGCCATGAAATGACCTCATAAAGGGGGTGTGTGGGCTGGTTTAGCATACGATTGCCTCTTTGAAAGGTGAATGGGTCAGAGTCTACTCTCTGGCTGAGAATCCACCCCTAGCCCCTGGAACACAAAATCTACTTTTGACACAATACATATTTACACATGTGCAACCTCTATAAAAATCACATTTACAGATCACATATTTTACATAGCAGCTATTCCTCAAAACTGTGTAGCTTTGCGATCTTGTCTCTACTTTTCACAGAATGTTTCCCTTTTCACTATGAACCCAATGTCCAATTTTTAGGAAAATTTCTGCAAGTGTGCATGTTTAACATGGGAATAAGTGTATAAAGTTTCACAATTCTAGCGGAAATACATTTTGCGTAAAATCACATTTCTTGCCTTTGATGTCCAGAACATGTCCCACAGTTGTGCCACTTCTTCACTCATGCAGCCAGAAATTACATTAACAACTCTGTTATTTTTATATTTTTCACAATTTTAAACAGAAAGTTATCAGTCTTTTTAAAATATGTTCTTTGTCCTTGTTAAGCAACAAATTGGTTGTTTGGCTCCAACCCTTGGTCTCTCCCTGGAAGCCCAGGAGCCATCCCCCAAGTTTGTTCCTTGCAGAGGCGATTTACGACTGTCTTCACACTTCAAATTTCCTGCTCTGCAGCTTGTCTTGCCTCTGTAGACCAGGTTCTTTCCTAGCCTGTAATTAACACTTCTCTGTGATTTCCTGCTGGGAGGAAAAGACCTTCCTTCTGTGAGAAGAACCTGTTATTCAAGTTCTGTTGCTTCAGCCAGGTTTAAATTAATTGTTAAATTCTGTGGCCTTTTCCTTAGCACAAAACAAACTTGTTGTCTCAAATAACAGCTAGAATTCTCATTCAAGATTTTAACCCATGGGATCAAAACAATTACAATATGAGTTACTATCAGTAACAGGCCTCTTAGATTGCAAACATTTGATTTTCAATTTATACATGTTAAAGTTTAATCAGGCAGGTCACTGACAGCTGTCATCACAGCAGCCCTCTGCTGCACAAAGATTTTTGACAGATCCACAGATAGGCCACCTTTGCTGTGGAAATCTCTTTATGCTCTCCGCTTTTCAGGACCTTGTAAGTTCACAATGATTTCTTAAACTAAGTGAATTGTAGCAAACGGCGAGAATTTTGAATATTTGAAAGTGTTCTGTACCTGCATTCTGAAGTTTCAGCAACAAAGAAAAAGTGATTTCAAGCAATCTTTGGAGTTTCCTTTAGCAAAGCAGTGCTTTTTCCTTCTGCACTCCACTTTCAATGGTTGTGGGGCCCAATGACACATTTCAGTAGTGAGAGCTCTGTTACACCACTGACAACATGCGTGGCAGATTTGGCAGCCATCTTTTTGTGCATTGAAAGGTGCGATTTTCAGGGGTTTCGGCGCGCACAAGGGTTTTGCAGCCATTTTGCTGTTTCTGGCACCATCATAACAGAGTGATGCAGCATAGCAGAGCAAATGTGGGTCAGTACATCCCACAGAGCTCCCATCCCAACTTGACATTGACCGCCCGTCAATGGGAAGTCGGGGGATTGGGATGTTCTGTTTTTCTTTAGTCCAGGTGGAGAAAGTCATCTGCTTCTCCGTCAGTGCTGGAGGGACACGCTCTCCTCGTCGGTTCTGGTTAGGAGTATGGAACGGCACTCCGGTCTCCTTGGGTCTTTCCTCCCAGTCCCCGAGTGGTCCTCCTTGGTAATTAGAATTACTTAGTTCCAATGCTAGGAGACAGAACAGAGCATGGTTATGGATATTTCCCACTACTACTCCGAGGGTGTAGTGGGGCAGATGCATACATTGAATACAGTTTACAATATTCCCGCCTATATTTACTAATGGTTTTAACAGGTGGTTTCTTCTAGGTTGCTGGAATTTCCCCCTCTGGGTTTCCGGTTGGCTCCTCTATTTGCCGCAAAGTATGCCTGGAATGGCAACTCTTAAGTTTATTTATGTGGACCCACTTGTCTTCCCCTTCTGCCAAACTGCCCTTGGGGATGCAGATTCTGTAGGCGACTGATGAGATTCTATCTACAATTTCAAAAGGGCCCGCCAGGTTGGGAGGAATTTGCGCTGTTTGGCTTGGTTCCTTTGGAAATTGTACAAGTAGACCCGGTCTCCTACTTGATATTCTTTTCTAGTTGTCTTAAAATCATAGTGGGTCTTCATACTGTCTGCAGATCTTTCTAGATTCCGCTGAGCATAGGCAAAAGCATGTTGAAGGTGTTTTCTCAGATTCTCAACATACTCATGAGTTGTGGAGCCATTTATCAATGCGAGAAGATGTGATTGATCATCAGGACAGCTGCTGTTTCTGCCTTGCAATTTGGGGTCGGGAGACATTCCACCCATTTAGTGAACAAGCATGTTACGGTCAACATATACTTGTTCCCCCTAGAGGAGCGAATCACAGGCCCAATAAAATTGACTTGTAAATCTGACCAAGGCAGTGTCATCCCCCTCTTTTGGAGGGGAGCATGGTGTGCGAGTGATGTTAGCTGAAATTGTGCACACACAAGACACCCCTTCAAGTATTGGTCGAGGTCCTGCCCCATGTGTGGCCAGTATGCAACCTCTCGCAAGCTTTCTAATGTTGTATGAAACCCCCGATGACTGGCTGTGGCCGCATCATGGGCGTGACTTGGCATCTGGCTTCGGAATGAGGCAGGGACCACTCACTGGTCATGGCCAGCTATGGATCTCCTCACCAACAACCCGTCTTGGATTAGGAACATTTTTGGACATTTCATCAACACTCTGAGGTCCTCTTTCCCTATGTAATCGGTATCCGTCAGGGGAAGGTTCTCAGGGTCCTCAACGTGTTGATAAAACTTACCAATTATTGGATCTCCTTTTGAGCCGTAATCAAATCAGCATCTGGGGCCTCCTTACTCATTGTGCAGTTGAGAGTTCATTGTGAGCATTTGTCTGGGACCTAGTGATAGCAGTGACCTGGATTTCCCCAACAGGTACTCGATCTAAAGTAGATCCCCTAGGATGGCTCCGGTTTTAGCCAGCTGATCAGCTAGATCATTTCCAGTTTTGTCTGATCCCTCTACTTTAGAATGACCCATAATCTTTTTCCAGTAGATGATCATCCCATTCGAGGTGACCAGATCATCAATATTTTGTATTAATTTTCCATGTTTTAAAGGTTTATTATTAGCACATATTATGCCTCTGGTTTTCCAGTTAACCAGGTGCTCCACAAACCCGTTCTGTACATAATCTGAGTCTGTGATTATGACCAGTTCGTGGAGTTGGTGTTGGACGGCAGTGAGGATGGCTTGATGCACAGCCATCAGCTCTGCCACTTGTCTACTTCGGGGACCGATTTTGTATCCAGCGGAGGGTTCTGAGGCATCATTCATCCATGTATTTCCTACACCGGCCACAAGTTCCTTTTCCCCGTTGTTGTCAACATGGTAGGAGCACCCATCCACATAGACAGTGGGCATTCCCTCACATTGGTCTTCTTCATAGACTTTGTGTGGGGAATCAAGGTAGGCCTCCATATTGTCCTTGATTTTAAGACTTTCGTCCTCGAGACAGTTTTCTCTGGCACAATCATGCAAGTCAGCCAGACCTTGTGCGAGGGGACTCTTCTTGTTTTGGCCATATCTGACCTCCACATGAAAGCCTGCATTGACAGAATTCAGGAAGTAATTCGGGAATTACTCACATTTCTGGCCCGGATTCTGTCACTTTGAAGATATTGCAGAAGGTTGGTGTGGAGTCTCCACTATGATGTGTTCCCCCTGGATAAACGGGAGGTAATTCTTCAATGCCTACACCGTTGCCAGGAATGCCTTCTCACAATGTTGATTTTTTCTCCACAGAGGATAAAGTCTTACTCGCATAGGAGATTACTTTATTGACCTTGTCATGCTTTTGATATAATACTGCAGTCAAGCATGTATTTGAGAACCCTGTCTCCAAGAAGAACTCCTTGTTTTTGACTGGGTAAACTAAGCAAGGCGCTTGTGAGAGGTTTCTTTTGAGTTGTCTTACTGCCTCGGCTTGTTCTGGACCCCACTCCCAATTGACCACCCCCCTCCAAAAGATGGATCAGAGGTCTTGTGATCTCTGCGTAATCCTCAATGAACTTTCTGCTGTAATTAGTTAGCCCAAGGAGGCTCCTTAGTTCCCGCAGAGTTGTGGGAACTTTTATTTTCTGGAGTGCTTCTACTTTCTTTTCCTGGGGGCAGAAACCCTGAGGCATTAGCTCATGCCCCAAGAAATTGACATGGGTTCTGCACCACTGTGCCTTTTGGAAAGAGAGTTTTTCTCTGGCAGCCCTCAACTGTGTCAGGACATAACAGATCTCCGCTATGTGTTCCTCCACAGTTGAGCTTTTGACTAGAACATCGTCTACATAGGCCAGGTTACCCCTTTCACCCAAGTCGGGCATGGCCTTATGCAGAAATATGTTAAATTCATTGCCGGTGGTGATGTATCCGAAGGGAGTCCGGGTCCATGTGTACTGCTGGCCCCAAAGGTAAAAGGCCAGCTTGTATTGGTCCTCCCTACTGACAGGTAGGTCCAGTACCCATTGGTCAGGTCAATGGCAGTGAATACCTTCGACCCTGGATCTGGGCCAGCCTTTGGTCAATGTAGGGAAGAGGCCATCTGGAAGTATGGACACGTTTGATGAGCTCCCTTAGGTCAGCACAGAGTCGCCACTGGCCGTTTGGTTTCAAAATCCCCAGCAGCGGATTATTGAAGGTGCTGTGGACTGGACGAATTATCCCACGGGACACTAGGTTCTTAATTTTTTCAGTAATGGACTCCATTGATGCGAGAAGCAAGCAATATTGCTTTACAAACACTGGAGTCATGCCAGGGTCCATGGAATTGTTGTTGTGTAGGTGTCGGTATGACCACAGTCATATGAGTCCACCGCAAAGAGATCTTGAAAATCTAAGAAAACTTGTTTCAATGTTTGCTTTTGCTCAAGAGTCTGGCAGGCATCAGCTATGTTGACTCTCTCTTCAACCATCTGCCTGAAGCCTGGAAAAGACTTCTGGTTTGGCTATCTCAGCGGCTCCCCAGGTCAGGGTATTGACTTGGACTAATGGCTTCAGGTGGGGAGGCAGTCCTTGTGGACTTGAAAATCACCTCATCCCTCCTGAAGTCACAGGTCACATCTTCCTTACCATAAGGGCAGGAAGAGTACACCAGGAAATTCCCCCATGCCGGGTGAAGATCCTGTCTGGTGTTTGTGTCATCATCGCTATCACTGTAAAAACAGTCCTTGCGGATTGGTCCTAACAGTTCGTTACCTAAATCTATGGAAAAACATCGGTCATCAACCGCCATTCCAATAATGGTGCCTGCACCAGAGTGATACTCTTTAGGTCGCTGGTATCCACCTCTATTGGAATGGTGTTGTGTTCTATATTGACTAGTGGCTTGGGTTTACCCCAACCCTTGCTGTTGGAAGATGAGCATTAAGATGAACATAGGCATCAGGATTTTCAGTTTCTGTCGTCTTTTAATTTTACTTCCAGTGAGAATTGTCGGTCTGTTCTGGATGGTGACTTCCTCTTAATCTGAATTTCAACTGCATAAGGTAGCAATTGAGCTGACCTAAATGCTTTTTCTGGATCATCAAAGCCCATGGGATTATCCGCTAATCGGGACCAAGCTTTGAAGTTTATTAGGTCCAAACTAATGGCAAAGCGATTGACGAATGTCACTGCCTAAATAAATGCAGGAGGGACATCTCGCACGACCCAACAATTATGGACTATGCTCTGTTGCCTATGGAAATTTTGAGCACACACCACAGTCCTTCCCTCATTTACTGAATAGGATGAACAACTGCTCTCCAATTTTCTGAATATCAGCCAGCTTTGAGCTGATTTCACATCTTTCTGGACTATAGGAGTGGGAGTTTCTGATTGTGGAATTAGTATAGAATTCAGAGTGTTTCCTTCCAGTGTGGAATACCACCTTAAACTGGAAGGAAGGTTGATTTTCAGAAATAGAGAGGACCCCCATCACCAGTCTGTTGTCCTACTGCTATTACTGTCACGTCTGGATTTGGTTGTTCTGGAAGTGAAATTCTACTTGGTCAGATTTTTGTTCAACCATGTGGCAGGTGCCGTTTAAACTAACATGGTTGACACTCTGTTTTAATTTTATTGGTCGGTTAGTCTGGGTCCAGAGGACCTTGTTTACACAATCTATTAGGGGAGACAATCTATGCAGGATGTCATTCCCTAGTAAACAATGGTGTGCCCTCTGGAGTCACTAACTATGACCGGGTGTTTCACCTTGTGTCGCCCAATTTTAATGTCCAAATCTGCAGTCCCCTCGACAGGAATTTCCTTCCCGTCAAAGTTCTGAAGTTGTCCAGGAAGAGGGGTGAGAGGAATTTGGTATTTCTCCCCCTTCCTGAATTCAGTTTCAAAGGCCCTTTTTGACAGAAGGGTAGCTTGGGATCCAGTGTCCACCAGTGCCAAAATTGTACATGCCCCTGTATTTGGACCGGGGCATAAATCTTCCCTCCTTTTCCTCAAGGGGGCACAGATAATGCACATTTTTGGCAACTGGTGGGTTAATTTCTTTGCTTTGGATACTGACAGAGAGGTGATTTGGGAGGATTCTGTTTGGAGCTTGGGAACCTGTAAGAAAAAGGTGACAAGCTAGATATGGGGAAGTTTTGGGTTCCCTGGTTCTGATTCTGGGCTGCCCCCCCTTTTGGAGGCAGTCACCAGGATGGGTTTGAACAGGGGATTTTTGTGCTGGTCATTCTGGGGTTTGATGATGGGCGGTTTAACTCAGTCCCCACATCTACCCAGTCTGGATTTGGATCTTTGGGACCCATTTTTCTTTGGGAGGAGTTCCCCATCTCTGAAGGAGAAGATCCTTTTCCCAGGATCCTCTGAGGATCCCTCTCCTTCAAATTGGAAGATTGTACCTCCTCCACAAATGGGTCTTTGGGCTCTTTATTTCTCCTACCCCCCTCTGTTCCTTAGGTGCAGACTTTCGGGGGCAGGAGATTTTGGTTCCGTTCCTGGGTTTCCAGGGGCTTTTACAAGTGAGGAAGGAAGCTTCCTCCAAGGCTTTACACCCCCCTTCCCCTTGTGCCTCCTCCCTGGGAACCGGTGAGTTATCGGGGTGCTGCCCCGTCATTGTTCTGGAGCACCAGGTCCAGAGTTGGGTGCGTTCTGCGCCGGCACTGCTCATCTGAGGGTTCTGTTGAGCCTCAGTATGTGACCCAGATCCCGTGCCATGTTCTGGACCTGGCGCTCCAGTTGGAACACCCGCTCTGGCTGAGTACGGGGTCCTCTGTTCTACCCTGGGTTGATCCCGGAAGGGTAACTATCCCTTCTCTCATAATACCCCGGTTGGGAAGATTTGGGTACCCCTCCACCCTTGGCCTCCCCTCTCCCGGATTCAGTTGTCTGGGCTCAGGGAATTGGGGAAAGAAGGATGGATGATTTTGGGCTGGAAGTCGGGTGGATACCTGGGGAAAAAGTTCTGCCCAGGATTTGGAGAATTTCTGCCCTCCTGTGGGAAGTTTGGAGGGAAGTTCCCTGGGTTCCTGCTGTCTGGTTGGATCCCCCCCCTTGGGCTGGAGGAGTCCACACATAACCCAGGATGGGTCTGTTTCCCTTGTAGCATGGGCTGATGTAGTCAGGGGAGTTAGGGTCCCATTTGTGGGTTACCTCCCTGACTCCCTGTTTGGGATTGGCCGAGGGCTTCTGGGTCTGGGTTGGTTGGATTCTGTGCGGGAAGTTTTTTAGGCCCCCCATCTCCAGATCTAAAATGGGTGACCTTCACCTCTGCCACCTTGGCAGCAGCAGGGGTGTTGGTTGTTTGGGGTTTTTGCTAATATTTTTACTTTCTATGGGCTTCTGCACCTCATAGATTGCGGTGGCTTGTTCAATGACCCAGTCTAGTGATCTTTTCTCATGAAAATCTCTCACTAGCTGGGTCATGATGTATTTGGGAGAGCATGAAAGAAGGTGTTCACAAATTCCTTACTGTCAGTGCGCACCCTTCTAGTGGTCTGCGCAAAGGCACGTTTCAATTCCTGAACAAATTCTTGTGGCCTGTCTTCCCACATTGCAAATTGTAGGCTGCCTTGCGAGCCTCTTGAGGATTTCTGTGAACAGAAAAATGTTTCAGGATGGCCGCCTTATAGGTGGACCATCTGGAATGGTTCTGATCCTCCAGCCCCGCAAAGAAGCTGGAGTACTCAGGAGAAAATGTCCACTTTACATACTGAATACAGCTTTGGCTGTCCTTCAGATGGAAAGTCTCCATCATCTGCTCAAATAATTCAAGGTGCTCCCAAACCGAATATTTGGCATTTTTGTGGTAGGGCGTGATGACGCTCCTAATAGCTTTTATTTGTTTTAGGGGATCCTTGAGTAAAGCCCTCTTGACTTTGTTAGCCTTTTTAGTTCTTGTCACCCTGGTCCACTCATCCTCTGACTCAGAGGCACTGCTACCAGAGGTGGCTGTCTGGTCTTCTAGACTCTCCCGGATTCTGCAAGCTTGGGAATGGCTGGCAGAATGTGGGGGCCTAGTCTCTTGGGACCTGTGGCGCTCAGAAGAGTCTTCTGACTCTTCCTTGCTCCCAGGATTGGCTGAGTACCCCCCCCCACTGTCCTAGCTGGGAAGAGGTTTTTAGTATGCTCTTAGTGGGCCTAGTCTCATGGAATTCCCACCAAATTTCACTGCCTGATCTCTTGGTAAGTGATATTTCTGAGGATCCAGTTCTCTGATTCTCCCTCACTGGAGTCTCCCTGATCAGAGAAGATGGCCCTAGCACTTGGGAACCTGTACATAGATGCCCGCCCATCCATTTCTGGGAGGTGCTGACCTATTAGCCCCATATTTCCCATTGTGTTGAAGTCTACCATCCCCGTGGCCCTTGGTTCATGTGAGCCAGTGGACATGGGGGTGGCAGAGTCCATGGAATTGAAGGGATTAAAGTCCCTGATGCCAGGGTTCCTGAGGTTATGCTCAGGGGTTTCCCTCTCCCATCTGACCTCATCTCTTTCAGCCCCTATTCCCTGATGACATGCAAGAATCTGACCCTTTTGTTCCTCTATTAAGGCCTTACTGGTCTCTATGAGTTGTTCCTGCATGGCTATCTGTCTATGGAGCCTGTCATTTTTTCACAGAGAGCCTCATTGTCTCTCTGTGCTTCCTGCCTGCATTGGGAGTATTGGGCCAATTTTTGCTGCAGGAGACTCACCTCCTGAGTTTGGTCCTTACTGGCCTGATTATTCTTTGCCAGAGCATCTTCCACCCTCCTGGTATGCTCTAACAGCTTTTCATAGTCCATTTTGAGTTCACCCAGTCCCTGAAGGGCCAGGTGATTTTCTTCTAGCTTGGTTTTTAAATGGCTGACTTCCTGGCTAAGGCGTCCCTCTCCTGACATAGAGTGCCCCTCTGTGCAGCCAGGTCGTCCCTTTGTTTCCTAATGGCATATCATTTCTGGCGCTCCTCATCAAAATCTGTTTGAGTGTGGAGATCCTTCACTATTAATTTATTATTTTCCTCCTTTAGTTCATCAATCTGATTTTCTAGGGCAACTATCTGCCCTGCGCAGGCTCTATTATAATTTAATTGCTGCTCCAGCTTTTGTTGGCTCTGTTGTAGAGAATCCAACCTTTCTTGACACTCTTTTTGCAGTGTCAGTAATTTGGTATCTTGCTCTACCTTCTCTTGCTGCAGGAGATCCAGATCTTCCTTTACTTTTGTCAGGTACTGTCTGGTTTCTCTCTCTGATTCTTGGCTCTTTTGTAGCCTTTGCTCTGCAGAGTCCAGATCAGTTTGGGTTTTCTCTAGGATTGTACTTGCCTTTTTGCCAGATCTAGGTTTTCGCATATTTTTCCTGTATTACTCCAATGTGGAGGTACAGGTAAGCCGCTATTTTGGCAATTTTACATTGCTCTTCTTTTACTTTTGGGGCCATATACAATTCACTAAGTGCCTGGTGTAATGGACCCTGGTCCTGCCATGTATCTAATTCTGTGGCAGTGACTTGTTGTTGATTTCCTGCAGCCAGACTTCTCATCCTCACCTCTGACAAACAATTGTGCAGTAGGTGTTCCCTTGCAATATTGATTTCCACTGGGGTCGCCATTCCGGAAATATTAATTTCCTTCTGACTTATCTCAGGGTTACTTTACTTTTGCAAAACAGGCCCAACTCCTTTGAGTATTTCTATGAAGGGTGTTTTTACAGTGTAGCACAGTATGGTAGCCCAACAAGGTGTATGTACCCCGTCAGTTAGCACGCTGTGTTAGACTGTCACAAGTGGTATGTCTAATTCAGGATCTCGTGACGAGCCCCCAAGCTGTAAGTGATTTCAATCCGGCACACACCCAAGTCAACGCCTAGCGTGTAGTGCACAACTGAAATCCTTATTTATTTTTGTCTAAAAGTTCTTATTCTGAACGATATACCACTCATATCACTCATCTCCTGGTACACCCCCTCTCCTGACCCCCCCGGTCACACTGAACAGGAATCAGGCTGGTTTGCAAAGTTAAAATATTTATTTATGTATTCAAAATTAATCACATTGTTTTAATAGTACACAATAATCACCAATGGGGTGATGTAACACTGAATAATCTCTTTAATACACAAGGAGTAATAGTGAGCAAAACAATTCAGCACAGAAATAATACTTTTGTGTGTGTTCAGATCAGATAGCACTGTGGTTAGCGATTCCCCCTGCAACACCCTCAACCCCCAATAGGCAATGTAAAGAGATAGGAGGAGAGAGCAGGTATTCAGAATGGCAGAATTCAAACAGAATATCAATCCCACTTTCCCCCTTTCAAACACAAGAGAAAAACGGAATTGACTGTCAAGCTGTCAGAATGGCTTTTAAAGTTATCTTTAGAATGGACTGGGCAAAAACACCAAATATGGTCAAAATTGCTGAAATTGTTATAAATTCTTATGGGAGCCGCTTTGGATAGTTGCACACAAACACAAGCAATGATTTAATACCAAGAAACAATTTGAAATCTTAAAATTCAAGTCGGAAGCAATCAAAAGCTGTTTTACACGTGTCAAAAATTTCCCAAAACGATAATTTGCGGCAAACTTTCACTGTGCGATATTCCCAATAACGGGAGAATCGCATTGATTTGGAAAGCTGTTTTAGGTGCGATGGAAAACTGTGGATGTTAGCTACAAGCAGGAGTATTTTGTTTCTAGCACAAAAACTGAGGGAGTTACAGACGTTTTAGTAGGTCATTTTGTTCGAGATAGGCACAAGAATGGAACACAGGAATGCACTTTTAAAAATGACAAATGGGTTTGTTACACTAGAGGATGACTATGAACAAAACGAATACCAAACAGGAAACACAGTCACTTGATCAGGGTGACTGGCTGCTAAGGAAACTCGCCTTCTTCAGATGAGAAAAGGATCAGCGCCGAGATAGTTTTAACAATATTAGTTCTGGAGGAAGATAGGATGGTTGGAGAGAGGTTTCAGACAATGCAAAGATACTCTAACAATACAGGTTCTGAATACAAGATAGGATGGGTCTAAGATTATGCAAATTACATATGCTAGTGACACAATTCTTCCTATTTATACTCACTAGATACATTTTTAAATGGGACCGTCAGTTCTGGTCAGGGATGGATCTGGTTTAGGAAAGACAGCTTGGCACATCGGACTGGGCAGTGTCAGTAGGCGCCCTGGTCACAGTATGGCACAGGACTGGATCGGATCTGCCCTTCTTGGTTCTGAGGATATTTATTTTCAGCAGGCAAGAAGTAACAGCAAAGCCCGGCTTATTGTGATGCTTCCCCTTAGGCTTGTGGGGTTCTGTTCTGGAATTTGAGGCCTAGCGGAGAATAGTTCAGCTATGCAATGGCCTTTTACTTTGCCATGTTTCTGGAGTCTGGAGCAAGGAAGATGTAGAGTTTAGCAGCAGAGTGCTCCATCAGCATCAGGATAGTGAGTGAATCTGTCTGTCCTCATGTGTGGTGAGCTGTCTCTATTTATGTAACGCTCACCTGACTCCCACGGAGGCGCTGGCCTGGTTCGCGCTGCTGTGACCTCTTCTAAGGTGATGCGCAGGGTTCGGAAGACGGACTGGACCGGGCCCCCAAATCTGGCTTGTCTGGCTCGCAGAAGTATCCTTCTGTAGGCGAAAATAGGGGATTAACTGTCTGCGGGGTAATGCAATCAGCCTCCCACTTTCCCCTCTCACCCTCCTCGAAACCCTTCTGTGATTCCTCGTAGCGTCTCACCTTAGGGTCTGGAAGGACGAGCTCTCCATCCTGCTTCTGATGCAGGGGCGCGTTGGTATCCAGTTACTTCACTGGATTTTCGGATTGGTGAGAACCAAACTTGCTTGGCTTCCAGGTAAGTTTTTTGATAAGAGGTTCCCCTTGTGTCCATGCATTAATGTACTAATGCTAGTGTCTTTTTCCCCATAGGGTCCGGGGTACGGAATGCCGGGGAACAGGCACCGACCCGAGATGAGAGGTGAAATCCTTGTAGAAATCAGGTAAGTCTTTAATGAGCGTTTTTTGGTAATGTCTTTTCATTCGCTCATTAACGCTGATGTCTCTTTTTCCCTTAGGGGCCGGGGTCCGGAAATGCCAGGATGCGGCGGCGCGGACCCGAAATGAAGAGGGAATGAATCAACAGGTAAGTCTTAACATGGAGATTTAGCTTTCCTTATTCCCTTCTCTCTCTCACCTTTGTTCTGGTCTTTTCTCCCTAGGCGCTGGGGCGTGACTGCGAATCCGGATGATCGCTGCTAACATGGAGGCGAACATGGAGGCGCCTGTAAAGGTGAGTGGAATGCGGCGCTGCAGCGATCGACGCGATGAGCTTTTAAATAAAAGTCTTCCTTTTCAGGATTGTCGGCGAGATGTCTCCGGGATGCGGATTTAGCAGGTAAGGACTTTTCCTTCTTCTGTTCTCTTCTTCTTTCCTTTGCAGGTGATCCAGGATGCTGGCAGGCGTGGCAGAAGTCAGGATGCAGGAGCAGACACGGTGAGCGTCCAGCTGCTAGATGCAGAACAACGCGAAGCACGTGTGGCTGTTCGGGTGGGGTTAAATAGCTTGGAAGAAGTTCCAGGTATGTATCCTTCCTCCAATCAGGTATGTATCCTTCCCCGACCACGCCCGGATGGTAAATTAGTCCCACAGGTAAAGTAGTTCCTTTCAGGCCTCAAGGAGGCCGGGATCCTGCAGCATGGTCTGCATCAGGTAAGTGCACCCAAGCACTTCCATAATGAGCCTGGCGCCTATGGCGCCAGGACTGATGTCTTTTATGAGCCTGGCGCCATAGGCGCCAGGACACTGTCCAAAGGGCCCCTATAGGAGGAGAGAAACAGAGTGTCATCTTTATGGTGTGATTTTATGAGGCTGAGAATCCACCCCTAGCCCCTGGAACACAAAATCTACTTTTGGCAAAATACATATTTCCACATGTGCAACCTCTATAAAATCACATATACAGATTACATATTTTACATAGCAGCTATTCCTCAAAACCCTGTAGCTGTGGGATCTTGTCTCTACTTTTCACAGAATGTTTCCCTTTTCACTATGAACCCAATGTCCAATTTTTAGGAAAATTTCTGCAAGTGTGCATGTTAACATGGGAATAAGTGTATAAAGTTTCACAATTCTAGCGGAAATACATTTTGCGTAAAATCACATTTCTTGCCTTGATGTCCAGAACATGTCCCACAGTTGTGCCACTTCTTCACTCATGCAGCCAGAAATTACATTAACAACTCTGTTATTTTTATATTTTTCACAATTTTAAACAGAAAGTTATCAGTCTTTTTAAAATATGTTCTTTGTCCTTGTTAAGCAACAAATTGGTTGTTTGGCTCCAACCCTTGGTCTCTCCCTGGAAGCCCAGGAGCCATCCCCCAAGTTTGTTCCTTGCAGAGGCGATTTACGACTGTCTTCACACTTCAAATTTCCTGCTCTGCAGCTTGTCTTGCCTCTGTAGACCAGGTTCTTTCCTAGCCTGTAATTAACACTTCTCTGTGATTTCCTGCTGGGAGGAAAAGACCTTCCTTCTGTGAGAAGAACCTGTTATTCAAGTTCTGTTGCTTCAGCCAGGTTTAAATTAATTGTTAAATTCTGTGGCCTTTTCCTTAGCACAAAACAAACTTGTTGTCTCAAATAACAGCTAGAATTCTCATTCAAGATTTTAACCCATGGGATCAAAACAATTACAATATGAGTTACTATCAGTAACAGGCCTCTTAGATTGCAAACATTTGATTTTCAATTTATACATGTTAAAGTTTAATCAGGCAGGTCACTGACAGCTGTCATCACAGCAGCCCTCTGCTGCACAAAGATTTTTGACAGATCCACAGATAGGCCACCTTTGCTGTGGAAATCTCTTTATGCTCTCCGCTTTTCAGGACCTTGTAAGTTCACAATGATTTCTTAAACTAAGTGAATTGTAGCAAACGGCGAGAATTTTGAATATTTGAAAGTGTTCTGTACCTGCATTCTGAAGTTTCAGCAACAAAGAAAAAGTGATTTCAAGCAATCTTTGGAGTTTCCTTTAGCAAAGCAGTGCTTTTCCTTCTGCACTCCACTTTCAATGGTTGTGGGGCCCAATGACACATTTCAGTAGTGAGAGCTCTGTTACACCACTGACAACATGCGTGGCAGATTTGGCAGCCATCTTTTTGTGCATTGAAAGGTGCGATTTTCAGGGGTTTCGGCGCGCACAAGGGTTTTGCAGCCATTTTGCTGTTTCTGGCACCATCATAACAGAGTGATGCAGCATAGCAGAGCAAATGTGGGTCAGTACATCCCACAGAGCTCCCATCCCAACTTGACATTGACCGCCCGTCAATGGGAAGTCGGGGGATTGGGATGTTCTGTTTTTCTTTAGTCCAGGTGGAGAAAGTCATCTGCTTCTCCCGTCAGTGCTGGAGGGACACGCTCTCCTCGTCGGTTCTGGTTAGGAGTATGGAACGGCACTCCGGTCTCCTTGGGTCTTTCCTCCCAGTCCCCGAGTGGTCCTCCTTGGTAATTAGAATTACTTAGTTCCAATGCTAGGAGACAGAACAGAGCATGGTTATGGATATTTCCCCACTACTACTCCCGAGGGTGTAGTGGGGCAGATGCATACATTGAATACAGTTTACAATATTCCCGCCTATATTTACTAATGGTTTTAACAGGTGGTTTCTTCTAGGTTGCTGGAATTTCCCCCTCTGGGTTTCCGGTTGGCTCCTCTATTTGCCGCAAAGTATGCCTGGAATGGCAACTCTTAAGTTTATTTATGTGGACCCACTTGTCTTCCCCTTCTGCAAACTGCCCTTGGGATGCAGATTCTGTAGGCGACTGATGAGATTCTATCTACAATTTCAAAAGGGCCCGCCAGGTTGGGAGGAATTTGCGCTGTTTGGCTTGGTTCCTTTGGAAATTGTACAAGTAGACCCGGTCTCCTACTTGATATTCTTTTCTAGTTGTCTTAAAATCATAGTGGGTCTTCATACTGTCTGCAGATCTTTCTAGATTCCGCTGAGCATAGGCAAAAGCATGTTGAAGGTGTTTTCTCAGATTCTCAACATACTCATGAGTTGTGGAGCCATTTATCAATGCGAGAAGATGTGATTGATCATCAGGACAGCTGCTGTTTCTGCCTTGCAATTTGGGGTCGGGAGACATTCCACCCATTTAGTGAACAAGCATGTTACGGTCAACATATACTTGTTCCCCCTAGAGGAGCGAATCACAGCCCAATAAAATTGACTTGTAAATCTGACCAAGGCAGTGTCATCCCCTCTTTTGGAGGGGAGCATGGTGTGCGAGTGATGTTAGCTGAAATTGTGCACACACAAGACACCCCTTCAAGTATTGGTCGAGGTCCTGCCCCATGTGTGGCCAGTATGCAACCTCTCGCAAGCTTTCTAATGTTGTATGAAACCCCCGATGACTGGCTGTGGCCGCATCATGGGCGTGACTTGGCATCTGGCTTCGGAATGAGGCAGGGACCACTCACTGGTCATGGCCAGCTATGGATCTCCTCACCAACAACCCGTCTTGGATTAGGAACATTTTTGGACATTTCATCAACACTCTGAGGTCCTCTTTCCCTATGTAATCGGTATCCGTCAGGGGAAGGTTCTCAGGGTCCTCAACGTGTTGATAAAACTTACCAATTATTGGATCTCCTTTTTGAGCCGTAATCAAATCAGCATCTGGGGCCTCCTTACTTCATTGTGCAGTTGAGAGTTCATTGTGAGCATTTGTCTGGGACCTAGTGATAGCAGTGACCTGGATTTCCCCCAACAGGTACTCGATCTAAAGTAGATCCCCTAGGATGGCTCCGGTTTTAGCCAGCTGATCAGCTAGATCATTTCCAGTTTTGTCTGATCCCTCTACTTTAGAATGACCCATAATCTTTTTCCAGTAGATGATCATCCCATTCGAGTGACCAGATCATCAATATTTTGTATTAATTTTCCATGTTTAAAGGTTTATTATTAGCACATATTATGCCTCTGGTTTTCCAGTTAACCAGGTGCTCCACAAACCCGTTCTGTACATAATCTGAGTCTGTGATTATGACCAGTTCGTGGAGTTGGTGTTGGACGGCAGTGAGGATGGCTTGATGCACAGCCATCAGCTCTGCCACTTGTCTACTTCGGGGACCGATTTTGTATCCAGCGGAGGGTTCTGAGGCATCATTCATCCATGTATTTCCTACACCGGCCACAAGTTCCTTTTCCCCGTTGTTGTCAACATGGTAGGAGCACCCATCCACATAGACAGTGGCATTCCCTCACATTGGTCTTCTTCATAGACTTTGTGTGGGAATCAAGGTAGGCCTCCATATTGTCCTTGATTTTAAGACTTTCGTCCTCGAGACAGTTTTCTCTGGCACAATCATGCAAGTCAGCCAGACCTTGTGCGAGGGGACTCTTCTTGTTTTGGCCATATCTGACCTCCACATGAAAGCCTGCATTGACAGAATTCAGGAAGTAATTCGGGAATTACTCACATTTCTGGCCCGGATTCTGTCACTTTGAAGATATTGCAAAGGTTGGTGTGGAGTCTCCACTATGATGTGTTCCCCCTGGATAAACGGGAGGTAATTCTTCAATGCCTACACCGTTGCCAGGAATGCCTTCTCACAATTGTTGATTTTTTTCTCCACAGAGGATAAAGTCTTACTCGCATAGGAGATTACTTTATTGACCTTGTCATGCTTTTGATATAATACTGCAGTCAAGCATGTATTTGAGAACCCTGTCTCCAAGAAGAACTCCTTGTTTTTGACTGGGTAAACTAAGCAAGGCGCTTGTGAGAGGTTTCTTTTGAGTTGTCTTACTGCCTCGGCTTGTTCTGGACCCCACTCCCAATTGACCACCCCCCTCCAAAAGATGGATCAGAGGTCTTGTGATCTCTGCGTAATCCTCAATGAACTTTCTGCTGTAATTAGTTAGCCCAAGGAGGCTCCTTAGTTCCCGCAGAGTTGTGGGAACTTTTATTTTCTGGAGTGCTTCTACTTTCTTTTCCTGGGGCAGAAACCCTGAGGCATTAGCTCATGCCCCAAGAAATTGACATGGGTTCTGCACCACTGTGCCTTTTGGAAAGAGAGTTTTTCTCTGGCAGCCCTCAACTGTGTCAGGACATAACAGATCTCCGCTATGTGTTCCTCCACAGTTGAGCTTTTGACTAGAACATCGTCTACATAGGCCAGGTTACCCCTTTCACCCAAGTCGGGCATGGCCTTATGCAGAAATATGTTAAATTCATTGCCGGTGGTGATGTATCCGAAGGGACTCCGGGTCCATGTGTACTGCTGGCCCTCGAAGGTAAAGGCCAGCTTGTATTGGTCCTCCCTACTGACAGGTAGAGTCCAGTACCCATTGGTCAGGTCAATGGCAGTGAATACCTTCGACCCCTGGATCTGGGCCAGCCTTTGGTCAATGTAGGGAAGAGGCCATCTGGAAGTATGGACACGTTTGATGAGCTCCCTTAGGTCAGCACAGAGTCGCCACTGGCCGTTTGGTTTCAAAATCCCCAGCAGCGGATTATTGAAGGTGCTGTGGACTGGACGAATTATCCCACGGGACACTAGGTTCTTAATTTTTTCAGTAATGGACTCCATTGATGCGAGAAGCAAGCAATATTGCTTTACAAACACTGGAGTCATGCCAGGGTCCATGGGAATTGTTGTTGTGTAGGTGTCGGTATGACCACAGTCATATGAGTCCACCGCAAAGAGATCTTGAAAATCTAAGAAAACTTGTTTCAATGTTTGCTTTTGCTCAAGAGTCTGGCAGGCATCAGCTATGTTGACTCTCTCTTCAACCATCTGCCTGAAGCCTGGAAAGACTTCTGGTTTGGCTATCTCAGCGGCCTCCCCCAGGTCAGGGTATTGACTTGGACTAATGGCTTCAGGTGGGGAAGGCAGTCCTTGTGGACTTGAAAGATCACCTCATCCCTCCTGAAGTCACAGGTCACATCTTCCTTACCATAAGGGCAGGAAGAGTACACCAGGAAATTCCCCCATGCCGGGTGAAGATCCTGTCTGGTGTTGTGTCATCATCGCTATCACTGTAAAAACAGTCCTTGCGGATTGGTCCTAACAGTTCGTTACCTAAATCTATGGAAAAACATCGGTCATCAACCGCCATTCCAATAATGGTGCCTGCACCCAGAGTGATACTCTTTAGGTCGCTGGTATCCACCTCTATTGGAATGGTGTTGTGTTCTATATTGACTAGTGGCATTGGGTTTACCCCCAACCCTTGCTGTTGGAAATGAGCATTAAGATGAACATAGGCATCAGGATTTTTCAGTTTCTGTCGTCTTTTAATTTTTACTTCCAGTGAGAATTGTCGGGTCTGTTCTGGGATGGTGACTTCCTCTCCAACCGGAATTTCAACTGCATATGGAAGCAGTTGAGCTGACTGAAATGCTTTCTCTGGGTCATCAAAGTGCATGGGATTACCCACTAATCGGGACCAAGCTTTGAAGTTTATTAGGTCCAAACTAATGGCAAAGCAATTGCGAATGTCACTGCCTAAATAAAATGCAGGAGGGACATCTCGCACGACCCAACAATTATGGACTATGCTCTGTTGCCTATGGAAATTTTGAGCACACACCACAGTCCTTCCCCTCATTTACTGAATAGGGATGAACAACTGCTCTCCAATTTTCTGAATATCAGCCAAGCTTTGAGCTGATTTCTCATCATTTTGGACTGTAGAAATGGGATTTTCTGATTGTGAATTTGTATGGAATTTCAGAGGTTGATTTTCAGAAATAGAGAGGACTCCCCATCACCCGTTTTTTGTCCTACTGCAATTACTGTCACGTCTGGGATTTGGTTATTCTGAAAGTGGAATTCAATTTGGTCAGGTTTTTGTTCAACCATGTGGCATGTGCCATTTAAACTAACATGGTTGACACTCTGTTTTAATTTTTTTGGTCGGTTCGTCTGGGTCCAGAGGACCTTGTTTACACAATCTATGAGGGAAGACAATACATGCAGGATGTCATTCCCTAGTAAACATGGTGTGCCCTCTGGAGTCACAACTTTGACCGGGTGCTACACCTTGTGTCGCTCAATTTTAATGTCTAAATCCGCAGTCCCCTCGACAGGAATTTCCTTCCCATTGAAGTTCTGAAGTTGTCCAGGAAGAGGGGTGAGAGGAATTTGGTATTTCTCCCCGCTTCCCGAATTCAGATGATCAAAGGCCCTTTTTGACAGAAGGGTGGCTTGGGATCCAGTGTCCACCAGGGCCAAAATTGTACATTGCCCCTGTATTTGAACTGGGGCATAACATCTTCCCTCCTTTTCCTCAAGGGGGTAAATATAATGCACATTTTTGGCTAATTGGTGGGTTAATTTCTTTGCTTTGGATACTGCCAGAGAGGTGATTTGGGCAGGATTCTGTTTGGGACCTTGGGAACCTGTAAGGAAAAGGTGACAGCTAGATATGGGGGAAGTTTTGGACTCCCCTGGTTCTGATTCTGGGCTGCCCCCCCTTTTTGGAGGCAGTCACCAGAATGGGTTTGGACAAGGGGATTTTCGTGTTGGTCATTCTGGGGTTTGATGATGGGCGCTTTTAACTCGGTCCCCACATCTACCCAGTCTGGATTTGGATATTCTGGGACCCATTTTTCTTTGGGAGAAGTTACCCCATGCCTGAAGGAGAAGATCCTTTTCCCAGGATCCTCTGATGACCCCTCTCCTTCAAACTGGAAGATTTGCACCTCATCTACAAAATGGGCCTTTTTAGGCTCTTTATTTCTCCTACCCCCCCTGTTTCCTTGGGTTGCAGACTTTCGGGGGCAGGAGATTTTGGTTCCGGTTCCTGGGTTTCCAGGGGCTTTCCACAAGTGGGGAAGGAATCTGTCTCTATGGCTTTACACCCCTCTTTCCCTTGTGCCTCCTCCCTGGGAACCGGTAGGTTGTCGAAGTTCTTCCCCTGTCATTGTTCTGGAGCTCAGGACCCTGGATTTGAGGAGTTCTGGGCCGCCGTGCTCATCTGAGGGTTCTGTTGAGCCCTCAGCATGCAACCCAGATCCTGTAGCATGTTCTTGACCTGGCGCTCCAGTTGGGACACCCGCTCTGGCTGGTATGGGGTCCTCTAATCTACCCTGGTTTGATCCCTTGAAGGGTAACTATCCCTTCTCGCATAATACTCCTGGTTCGGATAGTTTGGGTACCCCTCCACACTTGGCCTCCCCTCTCCCGGATTGGGCTGCCTGGTCTCAGGAAAGTGGGGAAAGAAAGAAGGTATGTTTTGGGGGTTGCAGTTTGGCGGGTACCGGGGTATGAAATTTGGTCCGGCATTTGGGGGATTACTGCCCTCCTGGGGAAAGTGAGGAGGGAAGTTTTCTGGGTTTCCAGCTGTCTGGTTCGACCCCCCCCCTTGGGATGGGGGAGTCCACACATAGCCCAGGATTGGTCTGTTGATCTTGTAGCATGGGCTGATGTAGTCAGGGGAGTTAGGGGTCCCATTTGTGGGGTTACATCCCTGACTTCCTGTTTGGGATTGGCCCGAGGGTCGTCTGTGTCTGGAGTTGGTCGGATTCTGCGTGGGAAGGTTTTTAGCCCCCCCCATTTCCAGATCAAAAATAGGGGCAACCTTCACCTCCGCCACCTTGGCGGCAGCAAGGGTGTTGGCTGGTTTGGGGCTTTTGCTAATATTTTTACTTTCTTGTGGATTTTGCACCTCACAGATGCGCGCGGCTTGTTCAATGACCCAGTCCAGTGATCTTTTCTCATGAAGGTCCCTCACTAGCTGGGTCATAATGTATTTAGGGAGAGCATGAAAGAAGGTGTTCACAAATTCCTTACTGTCAGTGCGCAGCCTTCTAGTGGTCTGCGCATAGGCGCATTTCAATTCCTGGACAAATTCTTGTGGGGTCTAGTCTTCCACACATTGTACGTTGTAGGCTGCCTTGCGGGCCTCTTGAGGGTTTCTGTGAATAGAAAAATGTTTCAGGATGGCCGCACTATAGGTGGACCATCGGGAATGGTTCTGATCCTCCAGCCCCGCAAAGAAGCTGGAGTACTCAGGAGAAAATGTCCACTTTACATACTGAATATAGCTTTGGCTGTCCTTCAGGTGGAAAGTCTCCATCATCTGCTCAAATAATTCAAGGTGCTCCCAAACCGAATATTTGGCATTTTTCTGGTGGGGTTTGATGACGCTTCTAATAGCTTTTATTTGATTTAGGTGATCCTTGAGTAAAGGTCTCTTGACTTTGTTAGCCTTCTTAGTTCTGGTCACCCTGGTCCACTCATCCTCTGACTCAGAGGCACTGCTACCAGAGGTGGCTTTCTGATATTCTAGACTCTCCCGGATTCTGCAAGCTTGGGAATGGCTGGCAGAATGTGGGGACCTAGTCTCTTGGGACCTGTGGCGCTCAGAAGAGTCTTCTGACTCTTCCTTGCTCCCAGGATTGGTTGAGTTCCCCCCTACCCCCCATTGTCCTAGCTGGGAAGACGTTTTTAGTATGCTCTTACTGGGCCTAGTCTCATGGAATTCCCCACCAAGTTTCACTGACTGATCCCTAGGTATGTGATATTTCTGAGGATCCAGTTCTCTGATTCTCATCTCACTGGAGTCTCCCTGATCAGAGAAGATGGCTCTAGTATTTGGGAACCTGTACATAGATGCCCGCCCATCCATTTCTGGAAGGTACTGACCTATTAGCCCCATATTTCCCATTGGGTTGAAGTCTATCATCCCTGTGGCCCCAGGTCCATATGAGTCAGTGGACATGGGGGTGGCAGAGTCCATGGAATTGAAGGGATTAAAATCCCTGATGCCAGGGTTCCTGAGGTTATGCTCAGGGGTTTCCCTCTCACATCTGACCTTATCTCTTTCAACCCCTATTCCCTGATGACATGCAAGAATCTGACCCTTGTGTTCCTCTATTAAGGCCTTACTGGTCTCTACGAGTTGTTCCTGCATGGCTATCTGTCTATGGAGCCTGTCATGTTTTTCACAGAGAGCCTCATTGTCTCTCTGTGCTTCCTGCCTGCATTGGGAGTATTGGGCCAATTTTTGCTGCAGGAGACTCGCCTCCTGAGTTTGGTCCTCACTGGCCTGATTATTCTTTGCCAGAGCACCTTCCACCCTCCTGGTATGCTCTGACAGCTTTTCATAGTCCATTTTGAGTTCACCCAGTCCCTGCAGGGCCAGGTGATTTTCTTCTAGCTTGGTTTTTAAATGGCGAACTTCCTGGCCTAAGGCGTCCCTCTCTTGACATAGAGTTCCCCTCTGCTCAGCCAGGTCGTCCCTTTGTTTCCTAATGGCATATCATTTCTGGCGCTCCTTATCAAAATCTGTTTGAGTGTGGAGATCCTTCACTATTAATTTATTATTTTCCTCCTTTAGTTCATCAATCTGATTTTCTGGGGCAACCATCTGCCCTTCGCAGGCTCTATTATAATATAATTGCTGCTCCAGCTTTTGTTGGCTCTGTTGTAGAGAATCAACCTTTCTTGACACTCTTTTTGCAGTGTCAGTATTTTGGTGTCTTGCTTTGCCTTCTCTTGCTGCAGGAGATCAGATCTTCCTTTAATTTTGTCAGGTATTGTCTGGTTTCTCTCTCAGATTCTTGTCTCTTGTGTAGCCTTTGCTCTGCAGAGTCCAGATCAGTGTGGGTTTTTTCTCGAAATTGTACTTGCCTTTTGCCAGATCTAGGCTTTTCGCAAATTTTTCCTGTATTACTCCAATATGGAGATACAGGTAAGCCGCTATTTTGGCAATTTTACATTGCTCTTCTTTTGGGGGCATATACAATTCACTAAGTGCCTGGTGTAATGGACCCTGGTCCTGCCATGTATCTAATTCTGTGGCAGTGACTTGTTTGATTTCCTGCAGCCTTGACTTCACCCCTGACAAACAATTTGTGCAGTAGCTGTTCCCTTGCAATATTGATTTCCACTGGGGTCGCCATTTCGGAAATATTAATTTCCTTATGACTTATCTCAGGGTTACTTTACGTTTGCAAAACAGGCCTAACTCCTTTGAGTATTTCTATTGAAGGGTGTTTTTACAGTGTAGCACAGTATGGTAGCCCAACAAGGTGTATGTACCCCGTCAGTTAGCACGCTGTGTTAGACTGTCACAAGTGGTATGTCTAATTCAGGATCTCGTGACAAGCCCCCAAGCTGTAAGTGATTTCAATCCGGCACACACCCAAGTCAAAGCCTAGTCTGTAGTGCACAACTGAAATCCTTATTTATTTTTGTCTAAAGGTTCTTTATTCTGAACAATATACCACTCATATACCATTCATATACCACTCATATCACGCCCTTCTCCTGGACCCCCCGCCCCCGGTCACACTGAACCAGGAATCAGGCTGGTTTGCAAAGGTAAATATTTATTTATGTATCTAAAATTGAATCACAATGTGTTTTAATAGGTACAAAACAATAACCAATGGGGTGATGTAACTCTGAATAATCTCTTTAATACACAAGGAGTAAGTATTGAGCAAAACAATTCAGCACAGAAAATAATACTTTGTGTGGTTTCAGATCAGATAGCACTGTGGTTAGAGTTCCCCCTGCACACCCCTCAACCCCCAATAGTAATGTAAAGAGATAGGAGGAGAGAACAGGTTTTCAGAAATGGCAGAGTTCAAACAGAATATCAATCCCCCCTGTCCCCCTTTCAAACACTAGAGAAAACGGAATTGACAGTCAAGCTGTCAGAATGGCTTTTAAAGTTATCTTTAGGATGGACTGGGCAAAAACACCAAATATGGTCAAAATCGCAGTTATTGTTATAAATTCTTATGGGAGCCGCTTTGGATAGTTGCACACAAACACAAGCAATGATTTAATACCAAGAAAACATTTGAAATCTTAAAATTCAAGTCGGAAGCAATTAAAAGCTGTTTTACACGTGTAAAAATTCCCAAAACGATAATTTGCGGCAAACTTTTCACTGTGCGATATTCCCAATAACGGGAGAATCGCATTGATTTGGAAAGCTGTTTTAGGTGCGATGGAAAACTGTGGATGTTAGCTACAAGCAGGAGTATTTTGTTTCTAGCACAAAAACTGAGGGAGTTACAGACGTTTTAGTAGGTCATTTTGTTCGAGATAGGCACAAGAATGGAGCAACAGGAATGCACTTTTAAAAATGACAAATGGGTTTGTTACACTAGGGGTTGACTATGAACAAAACGAATACCAAACAGGAACACAGTCACTTGATCAGGGTGACTGGCTGCTAAGGAAACTCGCCTTCTTCAGATGAGAAAAGGATCAGTGCCGAGATAGTTTTAACAATATTAGTTTGGAGGAAGATAGGATGGGTTGGAGAGAGGTTTCAGACAATGCAAAGATACTCGTAACAATACAGGTTCTGAATACAAGATAGGATGGGTCTAAGATTATGCAAATTACATATGCTAGTGACACAATTCTTCCTATTTATACTCACTAGATACATTTTTAAATGGGACCGTCAGTTCTGGTCAGGGATGGATCTGGTTTAGGAAAGACAGCTTGCACATCGGACTGGGCAGTGTCAGTAGGCGCCCTGGTCACAGTACGGCACAGGACTGGATCGGATCTGCCCTTCTTGGTTCTGAGGATATTTATTTTCAGCAGGCAAGAAGTAACAGCAAAGCCCGGCTTTATTATGATGCTTCCCCTTAGGCTTGTGGGGTTCTGTTCTGGAATTTGAGGCCTAGCTGAGAATAGTTCAGCTATGCAATGGCCTTTTACTTTGCCAAGTTTCTGGAGTCTGGAGCAAGGAAGATGTAGAGTTTAGCAGCAGAGTGCTCCATCCAGCATCAGGATAGTGAGTGAATCTGTCTGTCCTCATGTGTGGTGAGCTGTCTCTATTTATGTAACGCTCACCTGACTCCCACGGAGGCGCTGCCTGGTTCGCGCTGCTGTGACCTCTTCTAAGGTGATGCGCAGGTTCGGAAGACGGACTGGACCGGGCCCCCAAATCTGGCTTGTCTGGCTCGCAGAAGTATCCTTCTGTAGGCGAAAATAGGGGATTAACTGTCTGCGGGGTAATGCAATCAGCCTCCCACTTTCCCCTCTCACCCTCCTCGAAACCCTTCTGTGATTCCTCGTAGTCGTCTCACCTTAGGGTCTGGAAGGACGAGCTCTCCATCCTGCTTCTGATGCAGGGGCGCGTTGGTATCCAGTTACTTCACTGGATTTTCGGATTGGTGAGAACCAAACTTGCTTGGCTTCCAGGTAAGTTTTTTTGATAAGAGGTTCCCCTTGTGTCCATGCATTAATGTACTAATGCTAGTGTCTTTTTCCCCATAGGGGCCGGGGTACGGAATGCCGGGAACAGGCACCGACCCGAGATGAGAGGTGAAATCCTTGTAGAAATCAGGTAAGTCTTTAATGAGCGTTTTTTGTAATGTCTTTTCATTCGCTCATTAACGCTGATGTCTCTTTTTCCCTTAGGGGCCGGGGTCCGGAAATGCCAGGATGCGGCGCGGAGCCGAAATGAAGAGGGAATGAATCAACAGGTAAGTCTTAACATGGAGATTTAGCTTTCCTTATTCCCTTCTCTCTCTCACCTTTTGTTCTGGTCTTTTTCTCCCTAGGCGCTGGGCGTGACTGCGAATCCGGATGATCGCTGCTGAACATGGAGGCGCCCTGTAAAGGTGAGTGGAATGCGGCGCTGCAGCGATCGACGCGATGAGCTTTTAAATAAAAGTCTTCCTTTTCAGGATTGTCGGCGAGAATGTCTCCGGGATGCGGATTTAGCAGGTAAGGACTTTTCCTTCTTCTGTTCTCTTCTTCTCTTCCTTTGCAGGTGATCCAGGATGCTGGCAGGCGTGGCAGAAGTCAGGATGCAGGAGCAGACACGGTGAGCGTCCAGCTGCTAGATGCAGAACAACGCGAAGCACGTGTGGCTGTTCGGGTGGGGTTTAAATAGCCTTGGAAGAAGTTCCAGGTATGTATCCTTCCTCCAATCAGGTATGTATCCTTCCCCGACCACGCCCGGATGGTAAATTAGTCCCACAGGTAAAGTAGTTCCTTTCAGGCCTCAAGGAGGCCGGGATCCTGCAGCATGGTCTGCATCAGGTAAGTGCACCCAAGCACTTCCATAATGAGCCTGGCGCCTATGGCGCCAGGACTGAT
>CM030321.1:856168528-856297641 GCA_002915635.3 Ambystoma mexicanum | reverse complement strand
CTTGTGATCTCTGCGTAATCCTCAATGAACTTTCTGCTGTAATTAGTCAGTCCAAGGAGGCTCCTTAGTTCCCGCAGAGTTGTGGGGTCTTTTAATTTCTGGAGTGCTTCCACTTTCTTTTCCTGGGGACAGAGACCCTGAGGATTAATCTCATGCCCCAAGAAATTGACACGGGTTCTGCACCACTGTGCCTTTTGAAAGGAGAGTTTTGCTCCGGCAGCCCTCAACTGTGTCAGAACATAACAGATCTCCGCTATGTGTTCCTCCACAGTTGAGCTTTTGACTAAAACATCATCTACATAGGCCAGGTTACCCTTTCACCCAGGTCGGGCATGGCCTTATGTAGAAAAATGTTAAATTCATTGCCGGAGTTGATGTATCCGAAGGGAGTCCGGGTCCATGTGTACTGCTGCCCCAAAGGTAAAGGCCAGCTTGTATTGGTCCTCCCTACTGACAGGTACAGTCCAGTACCCATTGGTCAGGTCAATGCAGTGAATACCTTGACCCTGGATCTGGGCCAGCCCTTGGTCAATGTAGGGAAGAGGCCATCGGGAAGTATGGACCCGTTTGTTGAGCTCCCTTAGGTCAGCACAGAGTCTCCACTGGCCGTTGGTTTCAAAATCCCCAGCACCGATTATTGAAGGTGCTGTGGACTGGACGAATTATCCCACGGGACTCAAGGTTCTTAATTATTTCAGTAAGGACTCCATTGATGCGAGAGGCAAGCGATATTGCTTCACAAACACTGGAGTCATGCCAGGGTCCATGGGAATTGTTGTTGTGTGGATGTCGGTGCGACCACAGTCATATGAGTCCACCGCAAAGAGATCTTGAAAATCTAAGAAAACTTGTTTCAATTTTGCTTTTGCTCCAGAGTCTCACAGGCATCAGCTAGGTTGACTCTCTCTTCAACCATCTGCCTGAAGCCTGGAAAGACTTCCGAGTTGGCTACCTCCAGCTGGTGGAAGACGCCTGGTCAGAGTATCTGACTTGGACTAATGGCTTCAGGTGGGAAGGCAGTCCTTGTGGACTTGAAAGATCACCTCATCCTCCTGAAGTCACAGGTCACATCTTCCTTACCATAAGGGCAGGAAGAGTACACCAGGAATTCCCCCATGCCGGGTGAAGATCCTGTCTGGTGTTGTGTCATCGTCGCTATCACTGTCAAAACAGTCCTTGGGGATTGGTCCTAACAGTTCATTACCTAAATCTATGGAAAAATGTCGGTCATCAACCCCATTCCAATAATGGTGCCTGCGCCCAGAGTGATACTCTTTAGGTCGCTGTTATCCACCTCTATTGGAATGGTGTTGTGTTCTATGTTGACTAGTGGTGTTGGGTTTACCCCCAACCCTTGCTGTTGGAAATGAGCATTAAGATGAACATAGGCATCAGGATTTTTCAGTTTCTGTCCTCTTTTAATTTTTACTTCCAGTGAGAATTGTCGGGTCCGTTCTGGGATGGTGACTTCCTCTCCAATCTGAATTTCAACTGCATATGGCAGCAGTTGAGCTGACCGAAATGCTTTCTCTGGGTCATCAAAGTCCATGGGATTACCCGCTAATCGGGACCAAGCTTTGAAGTTTATTAGGTCCAAACTAATGGCAAAGCGATTGAGAATGTCACTGCCTAAATAAAATGCGGCAGGGACATCTCGCACGACCCAACAATTATGGACTATGCTCTTGTTGCCAATGGAGATTTTGAGCATACACCTGCTTGGCAGGAGATGTTTGGAATTAGGTGCTTCCAGGTCCATTTCCCATTTGTCTATCAGTTTGAATGTGGGAATGGCTGGATCTTTTGGGAGTTGGCGGAACATGGCTTCGCTGATGAAGCTCTTACCGTTGTTCACACACACTCGAGCGAGAACAGAGTCCTTCCCATCATTTAACTGAACAGGGATGAACAACTGCTCTCCAATTTGCTGAATATCAGCCAGGCTCTGAGCTGATTTCACATCTTTCTGGACTATAGGAGTGGGAGTTTCTGATTGTGAATTTGTATAGAATTTCAGAGTGTTTCCTTCCAGTGTGGAATACCACCTTAGACTGGAAGGAAGGTTGATTTTCAGAAATAGAGAGGACCCCATCACCCGTTTGTTGTCCTACTGCAATTACTGTCACGTCTGGGATTTGGTTATTCTGAAGTGAATTCAATTGGTCAGGTTTTTGTTCAACCATGTGGCATGTGCCATTTAAACTAACATGGTTGACACTCTGTTTTAATTTTTTTGGTCGGTTAGTCTGGGTCCAGAGGACCTTGTTTACACAATCTATGAGGGAAGACAATACATGCAGGATGTCATTCCCTAGTAAACATGGTGTGCCCTCTGGAGTCACAACTTTGACCGGGTGCTACACCTTGTGTCGCTCAATTTTAATGTCTAAATCCGCAGTCCCCTCGACAGGAATTTCCTTCCCATCGAAGTTCTGAAGTTGTCCAGGAAGAGGGGTGAGAGGAATTTGGTATTTCTCCCCTTCCCGAATTCAGCTGATCAAAGGCCCTTTTTGACAGAAGGGTGGCTTGGGATCCAGTGTCCACCAGTGCCAAAATTGTACATTGCCCCTGTATTTGAACTGGGGCATAACATCTTCCCTCCTTTTCCTCAAGGGGTAAATATAATGCACATTTTTGGCTAATTGGTGGGTTAATTTCTTTGCTTTGGATACTGCAGAGAGGTGATTTGGGCAGGATTCTGTTTGGGACCTTGGGAACCTGTAAGAAAAGGTGACAGCTAGATATGGGGGAAGTTTTGGCTCCCTGGTTCTGATTCTGGCTGCCCCCCCTTTTTGGAGGCAGTCACCAGAATGGGTTTGGACAAGGGGATTTTCGTGCTGGTCATTCTGGGGTTTGATGATGGCGCTTTTAACTCGGTCCCCACATCTACCCAGTCTGGATTTGGATATTCTGGGACCCATTTTTCTTTGGGAGAAGTTCCCCATGCCTGAAGGAGAAGATCCTTTTCCCAGGATCCTCTGATGGACCCCTCTCCTTCAAACTGGAAGATTTGCACCTCCTCCACAAAATGGGCCTTTTTAGGCTCTTTATTTCTCCTACCCCCCCTGTTTCCTTGGGTTGCAGACTTTCGGGGCAGGAGAATTTGGTTCCGGTTCCTGGGTTTCCAGGGGCTTTCCACAAGTGGGGAAGGAAGCTTCTCTCAAGGCTTTACACCCCCTTTCCCTTGTGCCTCCTCCCTGGGAACCGGTAGGTTGTCGAGGTTCTTCCCCTGTCATTGTTCTGGAGCTCAGACCCTGGATTTGAGGAGTTCTGGGCCGCCATGCTCATCTGAGGGTTCTGTTGAGCCCTCAGCATGCAACCCAGATCCTGTGCATGTTCTTGACCTGGCGCTCCAGTTGGGACACCCGCTCTGGCTGGTATGGGGTCCTCTAATCTACCCTGGTTTGATCCCTTGGAAGGGTAACTATCCCTTCTCGCATAATACCCTGGTTGGATAGTTTGGGTACCCTCCACCCTTGGCCTCCCTCTCCCGGATTGGGCTGTCTGGGCTCAGGAAAGTGGGAAAGAAAGAAGGAGTTTTTGGGGTTGAAGTTTGGCGGGTACCGGGGAAAGAAATTTGGTCCGGCATTTGGGGATTACTGCCCTCCTGGGAAAGTGAGGAGGGAAGTTTCCTGGGTTTCCAGCTGTCTGGTTCGACCCCCCCCTTGGGACTGGGGGAGTCCACACATAGCCCAGGATTGGTCTGTTGATCTTGTAGCATGGGCTGATGTAGTCAGGGGAGTTAGGGGTCCCATTTGTGGGGTTACTCCCTGACTTCCTGTTTGGGATTGGCCCGAGGGCGTCTGTGTCTGGAGTTGGTCGGATTCTGCGGGGAAGGTTTTTAGCCCCCCATTTCCAGATCAAAAATGGGGCAACCTTCACCTCCGCCACCTTAGCAGCAGCAGGGTGTTGGTGGTTTGGGGCTTTTGCTAATATTTTTACTTTCTTGTGGCTTTTGCACCTCATAGATGCGCGCGGCTTGTTCAATGACCCAGTCCAGTGATCTTTTCTCATGAAGGTCCCTCACTAGCTGGGTCATAATGTATTTAGGGAGAGCATGAAAGAAGGTGTTCACAAATTCCTTACTGTCAGTGCGCAGCCTTCTAGTGGTCTGCGCATAGGCGCATTTCAATTCCTGGACAAATTCTTGTGGGGTCTAGTCTTCCCACATTGTAGTTGTAGGCTGCCTTGCGGGCCTCTTGAGGGTTTCTGTGAATAGAAAAATGTTTCAGGATGGCCGCACTATAGGTGGACCTTCTGGAGTGGTTCTGATCCTCCAGCCCCGCAAAGAAGTAGGACTACTCAGGTGAAAATGTCCACTTTACATACTGAATACAGCTTTGGCAGTCCTTCAGGTGGAAAGTCTCCATCATCTGCTCAAATAATTCAAGGTGCTCCCAAAATGAATATTTGCCATTTTTGTGGTAGTGTTTGATGACACTCCTAATAGCTTTTATTTGCTTTAGGGGATCCTTGAGTAAAGCTCTCTTGACTTTGTTAGCCTTCTTAGTTTTGGTCACCCTGGTCCACTCATCCTCCGACTCAGAGGCACTGCTACCAGAGGAGGCTGTCTGATCTTCTAGACTCTCCCGGATTCTGCGAGCTTTGCAATGGCTGGCAGAATGTGGGGGCCTAGTCTCTTGGGACCTGTGGCTCTCAGAAGAGTCTTCTGACTCTTCCTTGCTCCCAGGATTGGTTGAGTACCCCTCCCACTGTCCTAGCTGGGAAGAGGTTTTTAGTATGCTCTTAGTGGGCCTAGCCTCATGGAATTCCCCACCAAATTTCACTGACTTAACCCTAGGTAGTGATATTTCTGAGGATCCAGTTCTCTGATTCTCTCCTCACTGGAGTCTCCCTGATCAGAGAAGATGGCTCCTAGCATTGGGAACCTGTACATAGATGCCCGCCCATCCATTTCTGGAAGGACTGACCTATTAGCCCCATATTCCCATTGGGTTGAAGTCTATCATCCCTGTGGCCCCTGGTCCATATGAGCCAGTGGACATGGGGTGGCAGAGTCCATGGAATTGAAGGATTAAAATCCCTGATGCCAGGGTTCCTGAGGTTTATGCTCAGGGGTTTCCCTCTCACATCTGACCTCATCTCTTTCAACCCCTATTCCCTGATGACATGCAAGAATCTGACCTTTGTTCCTCTATTAAGGCCTTACTGGTCTCTATGAGTTGTTCCTGCATGGCTATCTGTCTATGGAGCCTGTCATTTTTTCACAGAGAGCCTCATTGTCTCTCTGTGCTTCCTGCCTGCATTGGAGTATTGGGCCAATTTTTGCTGCAGGAGACTCACCTCCTGAGTTTGGTCCTACTGGCCTGATTATTCTTTGCCAGAGCACCTTCCACCTCCTGGTATGCTCTGAACAGCTTTTCATAGTCCATTTTGAGTTCACCCAGTCCCTGCAGGGCCAGGTGATTTTCTTCTAGCTTGGTTTTTAAATGGCGGACTTCCTGCCTAAGGCGTCCCTCTCTTGACATAGAGTTCCCCTCTGCTCAGCCAGGTCGTCCCTTTGTTTCCTAATGGCATATCATTTCTGGCGCTCCACATCAAAATCTGTTTGAGTGTGGAGATCCTTCACTATTAATTTATTATTTTCCTCCTTTAGTTCATCAATCTGATTTTCTGGGCAACCATCTGCCTTCGCAGGCTCTATTATAATATAATTGCTGCTCCAGCTTTTGTTGGCTCTGTTGTAGAGAATCAACCTTTCTTGACACTCTTTTTGCAGTGTCAGTATTTTGGTGTCTTGCTTTGCCTTCTCTTGCTGCAGGAGATCAGATCTTCCTTTAATTTTGTCAGGTATTGTCTGGTTTCTCTCTCAGATTCTTGGCTCTTGTGTAGCCTTTGCTCTGCAGAGTCCAGATCAGTTGGGTTTTTCTCGAAATTGTACTTGCCTTTTGCCAGATCTAGGCTTTTCGCAAATTTTTCCTGTATTACTCCAATATGGAGATACAGGTAAGCCGCTATTTTGGCAATTTTACATTGCTCTTCTTTACTTTGGGCATATACAATTCACTAAGTGCCTGGTGTAATGGACCCTGGTCCTGCCATGTATCTAATTCTGTGGCAGTGACTTGTTTGATTTTCCTGCAGCCTTGCACTTCATCCCCTGACAAACAATTTGTGCAGTAGCTGTTCCCTTGCAATATTGATTTCCACTGGGGTCGCCATTTCGGAAATATTAATTTCCTTCTGACTTATCTCAGGTTACTTTACGTTTTGCAAACAGGCCTAACTCCTTTGAGTATTTCTATTGAAGGGTGTTTTTACAGTGCAGCACAGTATGGTAGCCCAACAAGGTGTATGTACCCCGTCAGTTAGCACGCTGTGTTAGACTGTCACAAGTGGTATGTCTAATTCAGGATCTCGTGACAAGCCCCAAGCTGTAAGTGATTTCAATCCGGCACACACCCAAGTCAACGCCTAGCATGTAGTGCACAACTGAAATCCTTATTTATTTTTGTCTAAAAGTTCTTTATTCTGAACGATATACCACTCATATCACCGCCCTTCTCCTGGACCCCCCGCCCCCGGTCACACTGAACCAGGAATCAGGCTGGTTTGCAAAGGTAAATATTTATTTATGTATCTAAAATTGAATCACAATGTGTTTTAATAGGTACAAAACAATAACCAATGGGGTGATGTAACTCTGAATAATCTCTTTAATACACAAGGAGTAAGTATTGAGCAAAACAATTCAGCACAGAAATTAATACTTTAGTGTGGGTTTAGATCAGATAGCACTGTGGTTAGCGATCTGCCCTGCACACCCTTCAACCCCCAATAGGTAATGTAAAGAGATAGGAGGAGAGAACAGGTTTTCAGAAATGGCAGAGTTCAAACAGAATATCAATCCCCCCCTGTCCCCCTTTCAAACACTAGAGAAAACGGAATTGACAGTCAAGCTGTCAGAATGGCTTTTAAAGTTATCTTTAGGATGGACTGGGCAAAAACACCAAATATGGTCAAAATCGCAGTTATTGTTCTAAATTCTTATGGGAGCCGCTTTGGATAGTTGCACACAAACACAAGCAATGATTTACTACAAAGAAAACATTTGAAATCTTAAAATTCAAGTCGGAAGCAATTAAAAGCTGCTTTTACACGTGTAAAAATTTCCCAAAACGATAATTTGCGGCAAACTTTTCACTGTGCGATATTCCCAATAACGGGAGAATCGCATTGATTTGGAAAGCTGTTTTAGGTGCGATGGAAAACTGTGGATGTTAGCTACAAGCAGGAGTATTTTGTTTCTAGCACAAAAACTGAGGGAGTTACAGACGTTTTAGTAGGTCATTTTGTTCGAGATAGGCACAAGAATGGAGCACAGGAATGCACTTTTAAAAATGACAAATGGGTTTGTTACACTAGGGGTTGGCTATGAACAAAACGAATACCAAACAGGAACACTGTCACTTGATCAGGGTGACTGGCTGCTAAGGAAACTCGCCTTCTTCAGATGAGAAAAGGATCAGTGCCGAGATAGTTTTAACAATATTAGTTCTGGAGGAAGATAGGATGGGTTGGAGAGAGGTTTCAGACAATGCAAAGATACTCGTAACAATACAGGTTCTGAATACAAGATAGGATGGGTCTAAGATTATGCAAATTACATATGCTAGTGACACAATTCTTCCTATTTATACTCACTAGATACATTTTTAAATGGGACCGTCAGTTCTGGTCAGGGGATGGATCTGGTTTAGGAAAGACAGCTTGGCACATCGGACTGGGCAGTGTCAGTAGGCGCCCTGGTCACAGTATGGCACAGGACTGGATCGGATCTGCCCTTCTTGGTTCTGAGGATATTTATTTTCAGCAGGCAAGAAGTAACAGCAAAGCCCGGCTTTATTGTGATGCTTCCCCTTAGGCTTGTGGGGTTCTGTTCTGGAATTTGAGGCCTAGCGGAGAATAGTTCAGCTATGCAATGGGCCTTTTACTTTGCCATGTTTCTGGAGTCTGGAGCAAGGAAGATGTAGAGTTTAGCAGCAGAGTGCTCCATCAGCATCAGGATAGTGAGTGAATCTGTCTGTCCTCATGTGTGGTGAGCTGTCTCTATTTATGTAACGCTCACCTGACTCCCACGGAGGGCGCTGGCCTGGTTCGCGCTGCTGTGACCTCTTCTAAGGTGATGCGCAGGGTTCGGAAGACGGACTGGACCGGGCCCCAAATCTGGCTTGTCTGGCTCGCAGAAGTATCCTTCTGTAGGCGAAAATAGGGATTAACTGTCTGCGGGGTAATGCAATCAGCCTCCCACTTTCCCCTCTCACCCTCCTCGAAACCCTTCTGTGATTCCTCGTAGTGTCTCACCTTAGGGTCTGGAAGGACGAGCTCTCCATCCTGCTTCTGATGCAGGGGCGCATTGGCATCCAGTTACTTCACTGTATTTTCGGATTGGTGAGAACCAAACTTGCTTGGCTTCCAGGTAAGTTTTTTTGATAAGAGGTTCCCTTTGTGTCCATGCATTAATGTACTAATGCTAGTGTCTTTTTCCCCATAGGGTCCGGGGTACGGAATGCCGGGGAACAGGCACCGACCCGAGATGAGAGGTGTAATCCTTGTAGAAATCAGGTAAGTCTTTAATGAGCGTTTTTTGGTAATGTCTTTTCATTCGCTCATTAACGCTGATGTCTCTTTTTCCCCTTAGGGGCCGGGGTCCGGAAATGCCAGGATGCGGCGCGGAGCCGAAATGAAGAGGGAATGAATCAACAGGTAAGTCTTAACATGGAGATTTAGCTTTCCTTACTCCCTTCTCTCTCTCACCTTTTGTTCTGGTCTTTTTCTCCCTAGGCGCTGGGGCGTGACTGCGAATCCGGATGATCGCTGCTGAACATGGAGGCGCCCTGTAAAGGTGAGTGGAATGCGGCGCTGCAGCGATCGACGCGATGAGCTTTTAAATAAAAGTCTTCCTTTTCAGGATTGTCGGCGAGATGTCTCCGGGATGCGGATTTAGCAGGTAAGGACTTTTCCTTCTTCTGTTCTCTTCTTCTCTTCCTTTGCAGGTGATCCAGGATGCTGGCAGGCGTGGCAGAAGTCAGGATGCAGGAGCAGACACGGTGAGCGTCCAGCTGCTAGATGCAGAACAACGCGAAGCACGTGTGGCTGTTCGGTGGGGTTTAAATAGCCTTGGAAGAAGTTCCAGGTATGTATCCTTCCTCCAATCAGGTATGTATCCTTCCCCGGCCACGCCCGGATGGTAAATTAGTCCCATAGGTAAAGTAGTTCCTTTCAGGCCTCAAGGAGGCCGGGATCCTGCAGCATGGTCTGCATCAGGTAAGTGCACCCAAGCACTTCCATAATGAGCCTGGCGCCTATGGCGCCAGGACTGATGTCTTTTATGAGCCTGGCGCCATAGGCGCCAGGACACTGTCCAAAGGGCCCCTATATGCGGTTGCTGGGTCCTTCCTTGGGGACTGGATGTCTGCTTTCGGGGACGCAGGGCTTGAACCGGCTCCCCGGGAGCGGGCATCATGACAATTTATGCCATGAAATGACCTCATAAAGGGGGTGTGTGGGCCGGTTTAGCCTAAGCTTGCCCCTTTGAAAGGTGATTGGGTCAGAGTCTACTCTCTGCCTTGATAGGAGGAGAGAAACAGAGTGTCATCTTTATGGTGCTATTTTATGAGGCTGAGAATCCAACCCTTAGCCCCTGGAACAAAAAATCTACTTTTGACACAATACATATTTACACATGTGCAACCTCTATAAAAATAACATATACAGATTACATATTTTACATAGCAGCTATTCCTCAAAACCCTGCAGCTGAGGGATCTTGTCTCCGCTTTTCACAGAATTTTGCCCTTTTCACTATGAACACAATGTCCAATTTTAAGCAAATTTCTGCAAGTGTGCGTGTTTAACATGGGAATAAGTGTATAAAGTTCACAATTCTAGCAGAAATACATTTTGCGTAAAATCAAATTTCTTGCCATTGCTGTCCAGAACATGTCCCACAGTTCTGGCGCTTCTTCACCCGTGCAGCCAGAAATTACATTAACAACTCTGTTATTTTTATATTTTTCACAATTTGAAACAGAAAGTTATCAGTCTTTTTAAAATGTGTTCTTTGTCCTTGTTAAGCAATAAGAGGTTATTTGGCTCCACCCCTTGGTCTCTCCCTGGAATCCCAGGAGCCATCCTCCAAGTTTGTTCCTTGCAGAGGCCATTTGCGACTGTCTTCACACTTCGAATTTCCTGCTCTGCAGCTTGTCATTTTTCCTTTTGCCTCTGTAAACCAGGTTCTTTCCTGTCCTGTAATTAACACTTCTCGGTCATTTCCTGCCGGGGGGGAAAGACCTTCCTTCTGTGAGAAAAACCTGTTATTCAAGTTCTGTAGCTTCAGCCAGGTTTAAATTAATTGTTAAATTCTGTGGCCTTTTCCTTAGCACAAAACAACCTTGTTGTCTCAAAAAACAGCTAGAATTCACATTCAAGATTTTAACCCATGGGATCAAAACAATTACAGTATGAGTTACTATCAGTAACAGGCCTCTTAGATTGCAAACATTTGATTTTCAGTTTACAAATGTTAAAGTTTAATCAGGCAGGCCCCTGACAGCTGTCATCACAGCAGCCCTCTGCTGCACAGAGATTTTTGACAGATCCACAGACAGGCCACTTTTGCTGTGGAAATCTCTTTATGCTCTCCGCTTTTCAGGACCTTGTAAGTTCAAAATGATTTCTTAAACTAAGTGAATTGTAGCACACAGTGAGAATTTTAAATATTTGAAAGTGTTCTGTACCGGCATTCTGAAGTTTCAGCAACAAAGAAAAGTGATTTCAAGCAATCTTTGGAGTTTCCTTTAGCAAAGCACTGCTTTTTCATTCTGCACTCCACTTTCAATGGTTGTGGGGCTCAGTGACACATTTCAGTAGTGAGAGCTCTTTTACACCACTGACAACATGCGTGGCAGATTTGGCAGCCATCTTTTTGTGCGTTGAAAAAGCACGATTTTCAGGGGTTTTGGCATGCACAAGGGTTTTGCGGCCATTTTGTTGTTTCTGGCACCATCATAACAGAGTGATGCAGCATAGCAGAGCAAAAGTGGGTCAATACATCCCACAGCATTCAGACAATGATCATTGGCGGCACACCAATCTTGAATGACAGTTAGGCAATCAGAGATGAGAGAGGGAGAGGAGGTGGCCCGAGGGCAGCTTGAAAATGAGTTGAGTGTCGTCAGCGTAGCACTGGAAATTTGAGCAGAAAATGGCAATGCAGTGGGCAAGAGTTGCCAGGTATTGGTTGAAAAGCCAGGGCGAGAGGTTAGACCCCTGGGGAACACCACAGGCAGAGAGGAAGATAGATGTTAGGAAGGACCCAAGTTGAACCTGGGAGGGTCAATCAGAGAGAAAAGAGGTCAGCCAGGCCAGAGCCTTTTCAGTGATACCCAGGTTTTCACGGAGATGGTTGAGCAGGATGGTATGGTTGACCGTGTTGAAGGCAAAAGAGAGATTGAGGAGGATGAGGACAGAGGGAATGTTAGAGTCAAGGTTGGGGAGCAGATCTTCACAGATGTTCAGGAGAGCAGTTCCCATGCTTCTGGCAGCTCTGAAGCTAGACTGGTGGTCATGGAGACAGCCAACAGAATTGTAATGAAGGTTAAGCTGAGAGATGGCCAACTTTTCCAGGAGCTTGCCCAGAAAGGGAGTAATGGAAATTGGACGATAGTTAGCTGGACAAGAAGGATCAGCTGTGGGTTTCTTGAGAAGAAGATGCACAAGGGAGTGCTATGGGGGGGGGGTTCCTGAGGCAAAGAAGTGGTTGCAAAAATCAGCAAGGGCCGGAGCAAGGATGACAATGTGGTCCTTGATGGTTTTAGAGGAACAGGGATGAACCTGTTTGACAAGGCTTTCATAGATCAGACTTGTCTAGCGACCTCGTCAGGGGAGAAAAGAGGAAAGGATGAGTAGGATGGTGGGGGGATGGCTAAAAGAGGGTCAGCAAGCACAGATGGAGAGGGGAGAGGAGGGCTGAGGGTGGAGAGGGTGGACAGGATGTCCTGGGTTTTTTAAATGAAGTGAGAGGCAAGGGCATTGCAAAGAGCCTGGGAGGCAACAGGAGGGGTAGAGACCGCAGCAGGGTTGGGCAGCTCCTTGCAGATTTTAAATCATTTGGCTAAGTTGTTAGATGCCGCAGAGACACGAGCTTGAATGTGGACTCACTTCCTGGTGAGGACAGAGAGTCGGTATTGCCTTTGTAGCAAGCGACAGGCCAGTTTGTCAGAGGATGAACAGGAAGCCCTCCATTTCCTCTCAGCCATCCTACACTTACGTTTAAGTGTAGGTAGGTCAGAGTCATACCAGGAATTGAACTTGGCTTTGGACTTCAAACGGATCCTCAGGCCAGGGGCAAGAGCATCAAGAGTATCAGAAATTGAAGAATAGAGCAGAGACAGGGCTGTGTCAGGATGTGAGACAGCCAGAGGTGGGGGTGGGGGGGTGAGTGGCAGCAAAAGCCTCAACTGACACACGCTTCATTGGCCGGATGTCCGAGAAGGTAGGTGGCAGTGTTGGGGTAGGCTTGGCTTGGGGGAAGAGAGGGAGAGATGAGAGGAGAGGAGGGAGTGATCGCTCCAGGAGAGAGGAGTGGTCAGAGGGATGGAGAGGGGGAGGTCAGAGGAGTTCAAGACATTGAGTGTGTGCCCTGCAGAGTGAGTCGGGCCAGAGGGGAGGATGGACAGGGAGAGGGAGTCGCAGAGGTCACAGAAGAGTACAGAGGAGGAACAAGGAGAGTCTAAATGTACATTGAGGTCACTGAGGAGGAGGAGTTCAGTGGTAGAGACCAGGAGGGAGGAGCAGAGATCCACCCACTCTGAGAGAAATGAGGTGATTTGACCAGGAGGCCGGTAGATGGTAGCCACAGTAAGAGAATGGGTAGGCGAGAGAGAAAGCCTACATACAAGATATTCAAAGGAGGAGGAGTTCTGAGTGGGAATGATAGAGGCAGGAATCCACTCAGGAAAGATCAGGGTTACCCCCCCCCCCCACCGGACCGGGAGGATCTGGGTGCAGAGAGGATCTTGTAGCCATCAGGGAGGAGAATGTCAAAGCTTGTGACAGAGCTGGCCGTGAACCATGTCTCAGTAAGACCAAGGACATCAAGGTCTAGTTCTTCAAGGAGGTGGCAGATGTCAGAGGAGTGTTTGAGAGCAGAGCGAGAGTTGAGAGTGGCAATATGAAGAAGGTTGCTAGCCTTAAAGACCTTCCGGGGAGGGGTACAGATCAGAGGTACGCCCTGCGGAGGCGAAAGAGCCCTAGGAGGTTCAGAGGAGGAGGAGGAGAGAGAGGCAAGGTAGCCAAAGGGGGAGAGGAGGGAACAGCAGGAGATGAGAGGAAAAGTGTGTGAATACAAGAAACCCTGGTGGGAGAGTATACTAGGCAATAAAAAGTTTGTTAATACAAGAAGCCCTGGCAGGAGAGTATCCCAGGTAACTACAAGTGTGTGAAATTAAGAGGGTAGAGACAACCCTGGCAGGAGAGTACGTAAGTATCCTGACAACTCAAAGGACAAAGATAACAATGTATTGTTGTTGAGGTATTGATCAAGAGGAAAAAACAGAACTGTTATTTTCAAGAGTATATGAAGATGGGTCGTGGGTAAGGGAGACACCTTCTCAATTAAGGAGCAATATCCTTGAGAGATTTTTTGTTGTAGTTACTTATCGCTTTATCCAGTTGAATATTTGTAAAACACTGAAGGCCAAAGACATTATCCTTTTCACTTTAAACTTCATTTCCTTAGAATGTGAGCATCATAATAGTAGTTCGGATACACAACGGTTTTGCTTTGGACATTCTGATGCCGACAGATCCTTTGTTTTGAGTTTAGGTTGGGAAACACCTCTATTGCAGGGCCAGCCAGGCATTTGCCCAACCCCTTTAATTTATCTATTAAAGTCTTTAGCCACATCCATCGCTAACTTGTGTCTGGGTTTCATTCCTGACTCCTCACAGGTAGCAGGTTCAGGGATCCCTGGAAAGGATGGTAACAATACTGAGTTAACTGCACAGAGAACCTGCACAACATTATGCATGTTCTTGCCCAGCTTCTTCACTGGGACACTGTGATGACAGAATTATTCCAAGGGCTAGTTGTAAGTGCTACTATTGCCTTCTGCAGTGATGACTGAATCACTAGAGCAATTCCTTCTGTTTCTGAGTTTAAATGTTACCGGGTAATTCTTGGTCATTGTTTGTAGGAATCCATCCATATACAAACAAACTCTGCATTGTGTATACACCTTAATTCGTGTTGTCTGTAGACCAGAGTTAATCTGGGAGCTGGGTTAGAATTAAGTGAGTTTTGGGGGCAAGTGAACATTGTTGGAGTATGGGTAGTGGGGTGGAGCCTCCTGTCGAGTCGCTAGAACAGCATCAGTATTGTTACCAGGAACTGCAGGAAACACTCCATAAAGGTGTGCAATATATGGAACAATTCAATGATATGATATGGCATTTATAATGTGCCTATACACAAGTGCTTCAAGGTGCGACGAGGCAAGGGAGGGGAAATAGAGGGAAGACAGACAGTGGCCCTACTAGGCCAGGTGACATTGAGATCGCGCAATGTAAACAACAGATCTCATCCTGGAAAACTAACATGAGATGAGGGACACAACAGAAATGTAATTGAGTCTGTTATGAGACATAACATTACCATCAGAGGCTTTGGTAAAAGTATGTTGTAAAGACTTATTGGAAATGCCAATAGCATTGATAGTGGTGGTGGAAAGAGGAACATTTGGGAAGCTTTCAGATGACATGGCTGACTTACTAGCTACACAATGTGACTCCGATTTCCCCCTTTAAGCACAGTGCAAATAGGGTCTTTCTTGATCAATAGGTATCAAAGGCTTCATGATGAGGTTATGATCTCTCAGGGTCTCCCAATAGTGGTCATCAATTGGGACATTGGGTGCCGTACTGTCTTACCTAATGGATGGTGCACCTTGGTTCGGTAACAAGGTGTATCTGGGAATGGGGAATAGAAGTTCATTTGATGTCTATTGGGACATTCATTTTTCCAATCACTCTCCAGTTTACAATAATAACAAGCGGTGGGGCTCCTAAAACCTGTTCCCTGAATATTCTATGCAATTCATTGAACGTCTACCTGTGCGGCGTCCTCCCCAGTCTCCTCGCTGAAGACCTCTTTCCCAGTCCTGGATATTCTGCCCTTTTATGTTTTGCAACCGTAATGCTTGAGTTTATTTACAGTATTTGCTTTCCTCTGCTCCTGACAATCCAGCCATTGGTTGCCCCCCCATAACCAATCGAGATTAAGGTTTCATCTTTCATCTCACACATATTATTTTCAGTTGCCACTGCACTTTTGACAGTAACTCTTGAACAAAAGTGTTAGCTACAGCCTCTTGTGCAGTGTTCACAGCTCCATTATCACTGAATGCTGCGTAAATACCACCTTAAACCTGTCGAGGTAGTCAGTGAGGGACTTGCTTTGTTTTGTTTACAAAAGTGAATTTTTCTCAGATCTGTCTTTTGGGGGCAAACCTCAGGAACCAATTTAACAAGGCACCTTGGGTACATGATATGTCAGTTCTCCTTCTATGCAAATTAACAAGGGGGGTCCTGGGAGTCTCTCTGCCAGACATTAGTCCTGGTTACGAGAGACTTACCCAGAGTCTTTAGCTCACTATCTTTCACAGAGAAGAAATATCCCAAACATATCAGTCTTTGTCCTGCCCTGGGGCAGTCCAGCACCGAAATGCTAAGCAATTCTCCTCTGAACAAGAGTACCAACAGAAACCCCAGACACGTGTTTCGGTCTGGTTGGACCTCATCAGTAGGGTGGATCTGTGCCTCTCTAAGAATAGTGAGCAAGGGGTCCACGTCTGGATTCCCCTAGTAATTTAGGGCGAGACCCAAAGTTATGTAAATATGCAAATTAACAAGGGGGGTCCTGGGAGTCTCTCTGCCAGACATTAGACCGAAACACGTGTCTGGGGTTTCTGTTGGTACTCTTGTTCAGAGGAGAATTGCCTAGCATTTCGGTGCTGGACTGCCCCAGGGCAGGACAAAGACTGATATGTTTGGGATATTTCTTCTCTGTGAAAGAAAGTGAGCTAAAGACTCTGGTAAGTCTCTCGTAACCAGGACTAATGTCTGGCAGAGGGACTCCCAGGACCCCCTTGTTAATTTGCATATTTACGTAACTTTGGGTCTCGCCCTAAGTTACTAGGGAATCCAGACGTGGACCCTTGCTCACTATTCTTAGAGAGGCACAGATCCACCCTACTGATGAGGTCCAACCAGACCGAAACACGTGTCTGGGGTTTCTGTTGTACTCTTGTTCAGAGAAGAATTGCCTAGCATTTCGGTGCTGGACTGCCCCAGGGCAGGACAAAGACTGATATTTTGGGATATTTCTTCTCTGTGAAAGAAAGTGAGCTAAAGACTCTGGGTAAGTCTCTCGTAACCAGGACTAATGTCTGGCAGAGGGACTCCCAGGACCCCCCTTGTTAATTTGCATATTTACGTAACTTTGGTCTCGCCCTAAGTTACTAGGGGAATCCAGACGTGGACCCTTGCTCACTATTCTAGAGAGGCACAGATCCACCCTACTGATGAGGTCCAACCAGACCGAAACACGTGTCTGGGTTTCTGTTGGTACTCTTGTTCAGAGGAGAATTGCCTAGCATTTCGGTGCTGGACTGCCCCAGGGCAGGACAAAGACTGATATGTTTGGGATATTTCTTCTCTGGAAAGAAAGTGAGCTAAAGACTCTGGGTAAGTCTCTCGTAACCAGGACTGATGTCTGGCAGAGGACTCCCAGGACCCCCTTGTTAATTTGCATATTTACGTAACTTTGGGTCTCGCCTAAGTTACTAGGGAATCCAGACGTGGACCCCTTGCTCACTATTCTTAGAGAGGCACAGATCCACCCTACTGATGAGGTCCAACCAGACCGAAACACGTGTCTGGGGTTTCTGTTGGTACTCTTGTTCAGAGGAGAATTGCCTAGCATTTCGGTGCTGGACTGCCCCAGGGCAGGACAAAGACTGATATGTTTGGGATATTTCTTCTCTATGAAAGAAAGTGAGCTAAAGACTCTGGGTAAGTCTCTCGTAACCAGGACTAATGTCTGGCAGAGGGACTCCCAGGACCCCCCTCGTTAATTTGCAGTTCTCCTTCTATTCCAGGGTCTGCTACTGGCTGGCCCGCTTTGCTGTGCAAGTCATTGCCTTAACTCAGATGGCATCATTATTCACATGAGTTGGTTCATATCAGCCCACAAGTGATTATAAACCTGTATCACTGTCTCCAGTTCCTCATCAAATTTTTGTGGTTCTTCTCGAATGCTGGGAAAGTATTTCAGTACGTTTCTGAGATCCCCTGCATTTACACTCACTATGCATTCCTATCTTCTAAATTCCCTGAGATGGTCTTGCAGTGTTGGCTGGGTGCTCCCATAGTTTTTACCTTTCTGGATTAGAGAAAAATCAAAGAGCAGCAAAAAGGGAAAGCTAGAGGTGATAGACCTGAGCCTCAGGACGGATGTTCTCCCATTATCCAAGTCTGGAGTTTATGGTGGATGGATCTGTTGGGCTGGGCAATGCAGCTGTAATGGGATGAAAGAGTTGGGTGCATATTGGCAAAAGGGTTACTGAGTGACAGGCAGTTGTGAAGGTCTGGGTGGCAGGGTATTACATGAGGGATTAAGTCTGAGCTGGGACAGACTATCAGGATGTATTCCCTGTATTATGGATTACACAAAAGGACCCTGTTGGTGTACAGGAGTTAAAATATTCATTGGAAGGCTGTCCTATTTATTTTATTTTATTTATTTTATTTATTATTTAGTGGGCTGCTTACAATGGGGTGAGTTTGAGGGACATTCTGACCAGGTTGGGTAGGGGATTAAATGGAACAGCCACTGGGGACAATACATAAGTGGAATACATAGATGAAGGACAACCAACCTATGGCATTTTTAAGTGCAGGTAGGCAGCATGACCAGCTGTGCTCGAGATGTGACCATAATGGGTGAAGTGCTACAGTGGAGGCAGAGGAAGTGAGGGTGAGAGGTAGGATAGAGGCGAGGGGACAAATGTTAGCTAGCAGGCACATGAAAGGTAGGTTAAGAGGGTAACACAGAGGTGAGGAGGTAAGCTTTTACTTTGGTTTTAAACAAAGACATGTGGACTGTTTTTCGGGTGTCTGATGGAAGAGAATTCTATGCAAGTGGAGCAAGAAGAGAGAAAGAGCCGAAGTGAGAGGAAGCACAGGGAGGAGGAGGAGCTGCAACGGTTGTCGAGGAGGCAGAGCAGAGATTATGAGAAGGTTTGTAGAGTTCAATAGAGGAAGATAGATACAGTGGTTCCTTACCGTGGATAGATTTGGGAACCAGGTGAAGACATTTAAATCTGGCCCTGTTTTGCACCGTCAGCAATCCAGCCTGGTGACAGTACAAGGAAGTAGGTTTGAAGTGAGGGAGGCCAAAGAGCATTCTGGCACAGTAGTCCAGTTCAGAGAAGAGATGTGTGGTTAAGAGATGCTTGGCAGTGTTGAAAGGAAGGAGGTGCCTAGTTTTCCTAATATTTAGGAGGTTGAAGTGAGCTGCTGTTCCAGTTTTGGAGATGAGAGTAGAGAAGGTGTCAGAAGGGTCATAGATCACACCGATGGTTTCTTATCCAGTTTCCAGTGGGAAATGGATAAGCAGAAGGAGAGATGAGAGAGCGCTTTTGGTAGGGAAGAAGAGCAGCTCGGTTTTGGTAGAGTTTAAGATCTGAGAGTGAAAAGCCATCCAATATTTATTGGCAGAGAGACAGTTTGAAATTTAAATATAGAGATCAGTGGAGAGTCCAGGAAAATAGAAGAAGAGTTGGGTGTCATCCACAAAGAGTTGGTGCAAGAACCCAAAGGAGTGGAGGAGATTTGTGCCCCAAGAGCAGATGTGTAGAGAGTAAAGAGGAGCAGGCCCAAGACAGAGCCTTGTGGAACACCAACAATTAGAGGAGTGAGTTGAGAGGTGTTGTTGCTCCAAGAGATAGATAATTGCCAAGGTGCAAGGCAGGATTCAATCCAGGCAAGGGCTTGATTATAAATCCAAGAAATAAAGAGAGTTCTAAGGAGATCAGAGCGATCAACAGTGTCAAAGGCAGCAGACCGATCAAGGACGATTAGGACAAAGGATACGTTGGCTTGCTTAGCAGAGGCAATGAAGATGGAGACATTCATGAGAGCAGTTTCTGTGCAGTGACAGGAGTGGAAACCTGTTTATTGGAGGTCTCAAAGTTTGTGGATGTCTAAGAAATTGGTAAAACGGTTGAACACACCCCTTTGGAGCACTTTAGAGTAGTGTGGAAGAGGGACACAGGACAAAGGTTAGCCGGTAGTTTCGGGTCAAACCCAGGCTTTTTGGGAGGGGGTGACCGTGGCTGCTTTGAAAACAGTGGGAAAGCAAACAGAGTTGAAGGACAGGTTGAAGAGTTCAGCAAGGGGAGAGGCCACTAAATGGGTAATGGACTTCAGTTTCTGAGGAGCAAGAAGGTCTGATGAGGCACAAGAGGACTTAGGGTTTATCAGTAGAGATGGGACTTTGTCAGTATTAGTGTGACTAAAGTGTGAGATAGAGGCAGAGGATGACGGTAGGGTCGGCGGAGTGTAACATGTAGGAAGAGGGAGTGTGAGGAAGGTCAGGAGAATCTCTCTAATTTTGGAAATGTTGGCAGTGAAGTATTCAGCTAGGTCGTTTGTTGTGAGAGTGGAGCTGATAGTCATAGATTTAGGAGGAGTGGGTTTAGGGTGCCCTGCGAGTTGTGTAGAGTTCCCTTTTCGCTTTATCAAGAGTGGACTTAGAGTGTTCAAGGCAGAGAGGTAGTGTTACAGGTCCTCATGAGAGGGGGGTACGCCTCCATTTGTGAAGCAGCCAATGCATGTCTGTACGGAGAGAGCGTGTGAATGGGGTGACCCATGTTTGAGGATACTGTGATTTAGGGATGAAAGTAAGCAGTGGGAAGTGAAAGGAGAATAAGTCAAATAGTAGGAATTAGAAGCAGGACAATGCAGTGTTAGTGGAAGAGGCAGTGGGTGTGAAGGGGCAGAGTGAGAACTGTAGGTCAGAGGGAATGGGGAGGAATGGCAGAAGGTTTACATTTCCTTTTAGTAATATTTGAAGCGTGTAGTGAGCAAAGGTCAGAGGGTCTGAAGGTGTTGAAAACAATTGAGTGATCAGATATGGATGATGTGACAGTGGTATTAGTGGCTGAGAGAGACGTGGAGATGAATAAGCAATCCAAAGAGTTACCTCCTGTGTGGGTGGGTAGGTTGGTTATGGATAGAGTGGAGTGCAGAAAACACTGAAGTTCAGATTTCTGAGAAATGATTGGAGAGGGAAGGTTAAAGTCACCTAAGAGAATGAGGTGATGTTTAGTGGAAAGAGAATCAAGGAGTTGCTCAAAATCATCAAAGAAAGGCCCAGTGGGACCAGGAGGGCGATAAAAGGAGATGAGTGAACTGAGTGAGGCATAACAATAGTAGAGAAATAGGAGAGGATGTGGCATTGGAAGTGTGTGAGGCATTGAGGTGGGACGAGAGTAGGGGTTCGACGCCTTCACCTCTGTCAGTCAGTGGAAGAGATTTCATAAAGTATTTTGGAGAGGTAGGGCCGCCAGAAAGGCAGTGTCGGATGGAGAAATCCAATTTTCATTGATAGCCAGAAGATCTAGAGGAGGAGAGCAGGAGTGAAAATAATCAGTGAAAAGGGAGGTTTGTTTTGCATAAAGACTGAGCATTACAGAGTGCAATGCTTAGTTGATAACATGAATCTTCCTCTGGAGTAGTGGGTGCAGCGCTTTGCTGTGAAGGGTAGGGGCTTTTGGGTTGGGAAACAGCAGTGCATTAGGGAATTGAGATAAAAATGTTGCTGTGGTCTATTAGGACAGTCAAAATTTTAGTGACACTCCTGTTTACAAAACGTGCATGCAGTACCACTACTTGGTGCTAGATCTTTGAAGGTGTTTGCAGACTCTCTCCCTCAGCCCCTCCCCACCCTAGCACATTTCCTGCGACAGAGCCCACCCCACTGTCCTGACAGCTTTGTAGCTGTAATGCCATACGTTTCACTTCACCATTAGGTTTCCTTTGCCCTTGGAAGCCACACAAGGATTTGCTACAGTCAACAGTTCAGCCAGTGGTTTTGTCAGGAAAACTATGCATAATGCTTTTAAACGTCAGCAGAGCTGTAGTTTAGGTTGCAACACTTCAATGAAGACCACAGTTATCACCTTCTGTGTGGATTTGTTAATGCCATAATGTTGCGCAAATGGAATCTGCAGTCTGTCTGAAATGTCCGTGGGAAACGAGCCTTGGTTTTGCGTGCAGTTGTGTATTTTCACTAGTTTCTTAGGGGAAAACTCGGGGACAGCAGCTACTAAATTGACTCTTGCATTTGTTCAACAGCCAGCCAGATTAATCTCATAAGCAAATTCATATCTGCCCAAGATTGTCTGCCACTTTGCGTAACAGCCTGTAGTTCTTGTGTGAATTGTTCTTCCCTTATGTTTGGAAAGTCGTTTTCCACATTTCTAAAATGCGCTGTGGTCAATAGGGCATGTACAGTGACTCCATGTGTCTCATCCTTAGTATGTCCTAGAACTTGCTTGATAGGGGCTTGGGCCTTGGGCATTACGGGACTGTGCTGCACCCTGCTTCTAGCGGTCGATGGGCCCAATGGGAGTGGCTGAGGAATTGCAGCCGCCTTCTTCCCAGCCTCAGTAATGAGCTAGCGGGATTCACAGCAATCGCTGCTACTGCTGTAGCACCTGTGGTGGCTGAGCGGGGAGGTACGGCTTGCGGTTGTGGGCCAGGCTGTTCAGATGTGGCAGCTTGCTGTGGGTGTACTTCAACATGTAGCAGACATAGTCAATTACAATGTCTGCAGCTTCTCCCTTCTTTGCTTCCTTAACTGGAAAGGGATAAAGTGAAGTAGATGGTGGAAGCAAGGAGGTCGTGTGTACTTTGAGTTTTGATGGTAGATTGCGAGCCCGAATATTTTTATTTTTTTATAATATCAGGTAAGCTCCTCAATCGAGGTGCAGCATGTCTTTTGAAGGATTCCTCAAACCAATCAATATAAGATCCCCATTGCAGACATTTCAACATTCCAACTCACCTGGGCCAGAGATTTCATCAGAGAAATCAGGAGTTGCATATTTTCCCATAGGGATGCATTGGGGCTAGAAGTATTTTAGGTGGGAGAATGTGAAAAATAGCGATATTTTTTCACGAAAAGTCGCGAGTCTCCTGCCTAAATCGGGACGGTTGGCATGCATGCCATTGATTCTAACCAATCTACCCCTTTTTTGCATCGTGTGCTCGTTTCCCTAGGTTCCAATGACCCCCTCCTCTTTCCACCACCCATTGCTTTCAGAACCCACTCACATGGGAGGGCCCCGGTGTAACCTGCTACTGCCCCTTTAAGAAGAGGCAGAGCCTGGAGAGGAGAGTGGAAAGGAAAGTGAGGAGCCTGGGGGAGGAAGTTTAGTACACAGTTGTAATCTAATAAAGATAGATGTTCCAAAAGTGCTCTGGTGTCGCGTCCTTGATTTTCCGCAGACCTCAGGCCCAACACCCGGTGTTGTTGGAGTCAACTGAAGTCCCAGACCCTATCTGTGGCTTTTTAATTCTTATTAATGTCATTATTTCAATTCCCAGGATGCAGCATAATGTAACGTTTTCCAGATACCATACAAGTACATTCAGTCCTGACCTGACCTGATTTTGTATGTTTTTATTACGACGCCAAGAATACCCCATCTGCGTCTGACCCCTGTTGCTAGTTAAAATATTGGTTTGGTGCAAGCCTAAAGAGACTAACTTTACAGGTAAAGTAAACCCTTCTCTGAAAGCCCTGATAAGAAATTGCAAAATGTCTCCTGCCTATCAGGTGTGGTCCCAGGGGCTTAAGAGGCAAGCAGACCGCACTCCAGCTGCTCTGTCACCAGGCGTTGCAATCCGACACCCCGGCATAAAACTGTCGAACAGAGCAAACGCGACTCTTCAGGTTCAGTTTTCAAAAGGGCACAGCGTCAGAATGTTTCACTACAACACAAAAAAACAATCCAGAAAGAGCACCCCCGTCAGAGAAAGTGGACGCCAACAGAGAAAGTGAACCCCCATCAGAGAAAGGGAACCCCCATCAGAGAAAGTGAACCCCCATCAAAGAAAGTGAACACCCAACAGAGAAAGTGAACCCCCATCAAAGAAAATGAACCCCCATCAGAGAAAGTGAACCGCCATCAAGGAAAGTGAACCCCCCATCAGAGAAAGTGAACCCCCATCAGAAAAAGTGAACGCTGATCAGAGAAAGTGAACCCCCATCATAGAAAGTGAAGCCCCATCAAAGAAAGTAAACCTCCCATCAGAGAAAGTGAACCCCGACAGATGAAATCAAACCCTTTAGACTTTTTGACACACTAATGAACTAGAAGCAGTTCATCATTTCACTTAAGATAGGGCTTCTCATGAACTTGCACAGTAATATTTTATCAACACAACACTACCTCCTCTCTGAAAATCCTTACATGTTCCCGGACAATGGCACCATCACTCGCCTTCACATCCTCGCTCTATCAAGGTTATATGCACTTTTATAATTCACCATTCCCGCTGTGCCTTACTGGCCCTGCCACCTGCCCTGTGGGTTTTACAGCTTGTTAGGGCCAAGATATGCCTCATAATACCAATATAAGCTTCTGCGTGCCAATAAACATAGCCGCGCTCCCGACACCTTCATTATTTCACGGTTTATAACATGGCCAGCTACGGAACTCCTTCCCCTACAATGGATGTGGCGCACTATAAAAGGCTGTTCATTTTTAATATACTACGGATTCTTTTTGAGTAGGCCTCCAACCCGTCTCGCACCCAACCTCCACAAACACCCCGTGTCATAATGGACTAGGAACCAGGCCGGTGTGCATCAATAAGATATTTATTAATGTATTGTTTATTATTTAATGGAAAAGGAAAATCAAACAATTTCACAGCTACCAATGTTGTGGCAACACTACTGCAGTGATCGATACAGAACAATTAGGTTAAGATGTCCTATTGCAATTCACACAGTTCTTTAATGGCAAAACATGAGAAAAAAAATCAATTTTTACAAATTGATGGCACCAACGGTTTAGCACTACCCCCGCAACACTCACGCCCAAACATCAGCTAAACAAATTCCTTTTAATGGAAGGCAGTGGCAAGGAGTAGGAATAGAGAGAGAAAATCGGATTTGGAGTAAAGCCCACCACCACAAGATGGGAAGCTAGCAAAGAAAGTGAAAACCTGTTTTTGGAGCAAAATGCAAGAATGGGATTTTGATTATTACTCGCAATTGCTATGTGACAGAATGAAAGGAAATTCAAATTGCTTACACTTTAGGAGATTTGAGAAAGTTTATAGAATACTAATCAGCACACATAGGCAAACATAGAAATTAAGGGGGAAAAAATCGGTTTTGGGAAAAAGCAAATGCAAAAGGGAAAAATACAGTGGCAAATGGAAATTTGTTTACACTGAGTTTACAATGACAGGCAGTTCAGCCAAGGGTTTAGATTAAAATAAGAAAATCGGGTTTCAATGACAAGGATAGAGGCCCTTAACAGGTAGACTTCTAGGCAAAAGGGATTGCTCACAACGGAGCAACGGTTTGGGTTTTATAAGACAAATGCAAATGGAAACTTGTTTGGTAATGCACACAATACTCTGACAAATTTGGTTGTCAGTTACTAGGAAACTAATTCTTTTGAGGCCACTTTAATGACTATAATAATTAAATACAACACCAGGGACACGATGGTTAATTTCGAATTTCAACAATCTTGAACCGTGAATTTCAATGGGGAATTCATTGATTTACTTAAAAAATATACTAAGGATTTACACAGAGAACTGAAAGGTTTTTAAAGGAGATATGCTAACATACACAGGCTACTAATAGATTCTTCTATGTGAAGGTGACTGAATTACACTAGCATTTTTGGGGTTTTCAATGGGGGTTTCAATGGGGGAAATTGAATGTAATGCTACAAAAATGAAGGGCTTATGCAATTTAGGGCTGAGGTGTATGCTCCTTACAAAGCAAGCCTTGGTTTGGGATTCAGGAAAGCAAGCTGGATCTCAGGACACTCTGGACAGTTAGGGTAAGGGGTCTGGTCACTGCACTCTCAAGGATGTTAAGGTTGAGCCGCCTTCTTTCCGTCCTCCTTCTGTCTCCTCGGATTTTGGTTTCTGTCCTAGTACAGTCCCCCTTATTTAGCAAAAATGACATCATTAACTTTAAAATCTAGGGGGAGTACCCTGTCATTATCCCTGCCACTCAGATAGACAGTTTACCATTCCTCTCTCCACCCCCTGGCATGATTGGTTCAAGAGAAGAGAGCACCAACTGTCTGTTTGCATTTATTACACTGCTTTGTTCTCAGCTCAACTTTTTGGTAAAAACTAGTTATGTATCATAACTTCATACTCATACTAGCCACCACCATATGAAACAGATATGTGGTTTTAGCTGGTCATGGGGAATTTTGTAAGCTAATCGCCAAATCCGTGCAATGTAGCATGGCCATTTGGCACATTTTTGTCCTTTTCATAAAATGCACAAAAGTTATGAATCTGCAAATGATCAAAAATGTTCCTAATTTCAATTTCCACCTTTTCATCAAATTTCATAATTGTCACATGTTCCGATCAGCCCAAAACTAGTATTAACTGGCCCTTTCAGTCCACAAAGTCCTAGGGAAATGAAATTAGTTTATTTAAAACCGCCTGGAAATTACATTAAAAAAATAGGATAAAGGAAATTAATTCTCATTCTGATTGCTGCGAAAAATGCCTAAAATGAAATCAGTGTTTTAGTATCAATTAGGAGTGTCGGTCCGCACTGTGGGAGGGCTGTTTCATCCCCCACAGCTATCTGTCTTCCTCTGGGTTCAGCCACTGACCAGAGATTGTATTAGTCCCTTTGAACTTTTTAGTTTGCTCTTTGAGGTGGGTGCAGGAAGGGCTCACACCTCCTGGTCTTGCTTTAGCCACACTTTGCTTCCTTTGAATTCTCTGGGCTCCTGCCTTCATGTCTGGCAGAGCAGGGAATTATGACGCCCTCAGCAGTATCACATTTTATGGCAGGATGGTTATAGGATACATGTGATATTCAGTGGGAAGTGGGGCTTTGTCATTTGAAGATCCTGCCTCAGCCCAAACTGTTTTTTCCGGTAGTAAGGGTCTCTGAAAAGGTGATTGGAGTTTTGTGAGTTGGAATATAATCTGCATTCACTTTGTTCAACCTCCCCCCCCATCATATTCCGCTGACGTTTCTCTGTGAGAGCAGTGCTATCTTTTTCCACTTCGGCTTTTAAAGTCGTTTTGCTTTTTACACGTGTGCAGTGCGTTGTCTGCTTTTAATCTTTAAATCCTGTTTTGCAGGTCACAGGCTTCTAAGTTCTCCTTCTTGGGTGAATTTACATTTGCTGTGGGTCCCTTGACAATGATGGGTAGGCCCCCTTTCACATGGTTCTTTAATTTGACATGAACACAAAGAAAAAGTCAAGCCGTTTTTCGTTTGCCGTGTTTAAAGGGCTGCTTTTCATGTGCAAGGGAAAGCAAAAGCCATTTTTGGGTGTAGTATTGCAATTTTTGCCCTTCATATGAAATACAAGTAAAGCAATGTGGTTTTTGGTTGCAGTGTATAACATCTTGTCATTCGGATGAAATAAAAGTCAAGCAAGGCCGTTTTTGGTTGCAGTGTATAACTTCTTGTCATTCATGTGAAATAACAGCAAAGCAGGGCCGTTTTTCTTTATCGTATTCCAATGCTTGCCACTCATGAGACAGGGAAAGCAAAGCAGGGCCGTTTTTGCTTGCATTGTTTAAATGCTGCAGTTCAGGTGAGGGGGTTCTTCTGTCTAGGTCATTTAAATGCACCCCACAATTACATGGTGCTTCAGATGGGAATTGTGCTCACACACATTAAATCAGATATACTGATTTGAAAAACCTCTCGATTTTGATCCGAGGTTAAAATGTTTTTCATATCTGGTCCAAAGGCCATTCAGAGGTAATGTTTCTGTTCCATGCACAGAATTGTAGCCAGGTTTCGGGGTAAGGATGACTGTACACATGCCCAATCCACAATACAAAGACATCGTAACAGAATTATACCTTACTACCTGAACCCAGCATATCATATCAAGGGTGCTGTGCGTCCTGTGGGGAAAACAATCCTCTACTTTGGGGTGGCAGACATTGTCACTGCACTGCTAATGAACGTCAATGGAGGAACACATATCACAGCCACACTGTTCAAGATTTTTAAGATCAGTATATATGGTTCAATATTACAAATATTTTAACATTAGGGTGATTGTTGTGAATATGAAATGAGCACTAAGCCCAGTGTGCAATATGTACTTATGATGAAAGCATACACCCTTTTATCACACACATTTGTCAAATATAAAGATTTGTGGTCATTCTTCTTTCCACAAAATGCTCTTTGGTTTTATGCAAAGCAGTCTGGAACCCATGCTGGTGTCCTTTATCCCCTTTCTCATCAGGGTATTCTGAAAGAATACAAAATAAGTTTAGCAGGCTGTTCACATTTGAATGACAACCTTCCATCAGAAAATTGTGTACATGTGTGTTATACGTTTGATATAGTGCTTTGCTCAATCTCAATAAGACAAATAAAACATTATTATAATGAATACAATATTTACTTAAAGTGATCATTAGAAACATTAGAATATTTGTCATATTTTACAGGGAGCCGGTTTACAATGTCATGCAATTATATAAATTTGTTTTATTGCTGCTTTAGCAAAAAACCCAGACAACAGGCCCACAAGCTATATGTTTTTTTGCTCTGTCTGCAAAAGGTCGATTGGCTTTAGCAAACACATATCCGACTGCACAACTCTCACCCACGAAGGAAATAGAAATATAGATTGAGAAATAAAAGAGTGGGGACACCGGTTACAGGCATTAAGCAGGATATGATGTATGCATTACAAAAGACCTCAAAGTATATAATTGATGCATTTCACTATACAGCATATAGATGAAAAAGCCATGAAAGTTTTCCCTAAATGCTCACATAAAACTCAAACACTAGACACTTTGGCATCATTCCTGAAGAAAAGGCAGTTGTTTTCTGATTTGTCACTATCAACTTGACAAGCCGATCTTCTTAAGTCCTTCGGGTGGAAGGGTCAATTGAACAAGTCACACCTGGCAAAGGAAAATTTGCAATGCGTTAGTTAGATTTTTATATTGTAAAGGGCTGCCAGAAAACTCCAGCGCAAGCGGAACGGACAGGCTGGAAATCCTGCACCCAAATAACGGAACTAGTCAAAGTAATGCAAAGTCTGCTTTATTAATAATCCAGATAAAGCAGGGACAGCGGTAAGGGCACAAGTCTGCAGAGTTCTTGAAAGGCTTAATACAAAACAATGAACCGTAAATGTAGAACACGTCATTGCTGATGTAATACCACAATCTTAGTTGCAAAATCCTACCGGGTCAAGGGATTGGTTGAGGTAATAGTCTACATATACATTGTATATGGGTTAGTCTTTTCATTGTGCATAACTATTTGCTGGCCCCCACCTTGGTCCACCACTAAATTGATAAAAGTAAGAAAGACATCATCTTGGTAATAACTAATTGGCTTATGCAACAGTTGCAGGGTGGCATCCCATTGAGAGTTTTAATTGATTCGAATCTGTCTTTCCAACGATGAGCACTTGGCAGACCATTAGCACTTGAGCAAAAATAGTGGTAGGGGGAGTGAATCCAAGGAACAGCTTCTTCTCATTAAATAAGACACAATCCCTTATTTCCTAGGCCACAAGCCAGGGCATCTAGCTTTGTACTTGGCCTTGTCAGGCGTCTCTGTTCTGAGAATCTGGGGGGAGTTGAGGCAGGCGCATATCTGTATCTAGAGTCAATGAATAGACAGTGGGCCTCATCACGAGGTCGGCGGTAACCCGCCAGTGCGACCGGCGGGCTGCAGCTAACCCCGAAAGACCAAATTGGGCTCCTGACATCCCGGTGACACAGGGACATTCCAAGTCCCGCCGGCACAGGAAGTCAGGCACCGGATTGAAGTCAGGCACCGGATTTTGTAACTCCCCATTTCTGGGAATGGGGAGATGGAAGCACCGGCACCATTTCTAATGGTGCCATGCTTCTGTGACAATTCTGCCTACTGGGGCCGCTTTTGGGTGCAGTGGCCCCGTTAGGCAGACTCAGAGTGTGGTGGTCCAGAAACAAGGGTGCCGGTAAACTTACCGCACCCTTGTTTCCGGACTGCCACACTCATAAAGAGGCCCAGTGTGTCAATTATAGGTCATGTGTTACAAGACCACGTCTTGAATTAGTTTACTCTGCGTTTACTATGTTTTTATCTAATATCAATACCGATGTTATTACCCTCTCTACCACTGGAGACTTAGTCGATCTGTTCCTCGTACGACAATAAACCTTTAATTAGTCGGCACCAGGCATTCAAAGGCAGTCTGTTCTCTACTTAATCCAAGAGAATTATGTCTTACGCTTGGGAATTATTATCTTCTGTTCTTCTTCAGAGCTATCCAAACGTACCTTATTTCACAGTAATCTTGGAAGGGGCCGCAGAGCCACTGTCTGGCCTGCATGGATCTGTATTTCAGATAATTCAGCAAATCAAAACTCTCTGCAACCTCAAGGCTTCTCATTCACTCTAACTTGGCTCCGCCATCCATTTTATACAAAATGGCCACTTACTGCTGTTGCGTTTGTACATTTAACAAGCTATATGTTTATGTTATTTGTGTTGCATTTCAGCGTATACATTGGTTATGTTATGTCTATATGGTGAGTGCAATTTTGTTCATGTCTAAATGAATGTTTGACCAAGTGTTCATGTTTCCTCATGGTGAGTGCACACATGCTTCATGTGTATTGTAATCGCGTGCGTCAGTTAGCAGTGACACCACTTGCTCTTGCCATCTTCGGTTACATCAGGTCTATCTCTTCTTGTAGTGTTTTGGACTAAGGGTGGCACGGTTTCTTTAGTGCAGAGCGTTTTTCACCTTTGCAGTATTGGGGCGGGACAGGGGCAGTCACCATGAATGACATATTCATCTGTCTCTCGAAAATATACACAGGGCAATCAGCCCTTCCCTCGAAGTTTATAGTCTTCAAGCACTCACTGCAACCTCTTTTGGTGCTGAATTATCAGGGTATTATAACTCCTCTAAGGTAATGGTAGTGGAAAACTGTTGTGTATGGCTTGCCTGGGGAAGAAGGAATGCTGTGATGTCATGTGGAGTGCTGATGTCTGAATGTTGGAATGTATGGGTGAATGTTCTAGCCTGGTCAGTTGGTTAGCCCTCTGCCTGGGTGATGGGCCACCAGTGTTATTGTCCTATATGTAAACTAAGTAACTACTTGTAAAGGGACTCAAAATGTTGTAATAAACCTCACAAGTGTACCTAAGAAGGATGAAGGCTGCTTCATTAAAAAAAAAATGTTTGAAAAAACATCTAGCTCTGCTTAAGGGCACGCCTTATGTACTCTCAAGAATGAAACTTGGTTTAAAGGGAATACAAAATTACCTTTGCTTAAAGCCAGTGGTCTACTGGATACGAGTTTCGTCTTCCTGTCCTATTTCTTCTACCGCAAACGTACACTGACATTTACGTATCCGATGAGCTCAGAGTGTGCCATTCTGCTCCTTTTCTTATGTTTTCATTTTCATTTTGGCCTACCATTCTGAGATTGTAGCTCACATTTAAAATCCGATTTTTCCATCTTAATTCTTACTCCTTGCGATTCCCTTCCGTCCACACAGAATTTAGTCTGCAGGTGTTTGGGGGAAGTGTTGCAGGGGGAGTGCATGACAGAAGTGCCATCTATGAGTGTGACAAAAAGTGATTTTGATTCCATTCATATTTACATTGATGTATCTGATGTCAGAAAGTTAAATTAAGTGTATTATAACATTTTGCTGTATATTATCACCACCCTTGTCATTGCTGCCCTAAATTTGATTCACTTGATTTTGCATTTGAATTTAAAAATAAATAAATATTTCATTATTACACACCGGCCTGGTTCATGGTCCATTGCGACAGGGAGTGTTTAAGGGGGATGTGAGATGGGTTTGGGTGCCTTCTCAAAGCAGAATCCGAAATAAATAAAGTTAAAAGCGTTTTTATTGTGCGCAACATCCCTTGCCAGTGGAAAGAGTCGTGGTATGTAGTGTGCCATGTCGTAAATCCGTTACAGGTGGCTGAGCGGAGAGCTCGAGAAGGAAGATGTTTTGGAACAGAAAGTTGGATGTAGAGCGGTCCCAGGCCCCAGAAAGCCTTGTGGATGATGCAGAGGGTCTTGAAATTGATCCTTGCAGCCACAGGGAGCCAGTGAAGAGATTTCAGAGCTGGAGAGATACGATCCCTGGGTTTGAGGCCAAGGACAAGTCTCACAGTCCTGTTCTGGATAAGTAAGGACCAGAGCTCTGGAGACAGTGAGCATCTGGGGTAAAGTAAGAAAAGGAATAATACCTCTGAGAAGGTGCATCTGGTAGTTTGACTTCTTAGAGACATCAGAGATGTGAGAAGAGAAGGAGAGGGTGGAGTCGAAGATCAGGTATAGGGCCCAGAGTGGGTGACCAGAGAGAGAGAGAGAGAGGAAAGGTGTCAGAACCCTGGCAAGTGTTGGGGTGGTGGCAGGGAAAAGAGCCCCTAGGTTGGGTTATGGAGGGAGGAGGGGGCCTTTGCAGCGCCCAACGGGCTTCTCAGGAGGTGTTCTCCACTCCTTTAGCAGGTCGTGTGGCCAGGGGTGGAGAACAGCCAAGAGACTACGTTTCCCAGCGGCCCCGGCGGCAGGACACATGAGAACCGCGCCCACGCGAGGGCGCATGCGCGAGCTGTGCCCCACGAGCGCTGCTCGCAATACTGACCGGCAACCTGAGTTGACGTGCATCCGACGAGCTCCGGTCGGCAAGCATCTGCGGGGCACCAGCCCGCCTGAAAGCATACCCCAGGCCCCGCGTCACACTTAAGATAAGTAGCGCAAGGTTCTACGCGCTGCGGCTAATTGCATGGAAGAGATTTTCTTAAATAACTAACACGAAAACCACGAAACCAAATCGCGTGCAAAACGAAACTAACTCTTGGGGCACAAACATTAACCCTGCATGGGTAGTGCTTGCATAACTACCGCATGCACCGTGGGAGGCATTGCATGGTCCAGACTACTAAGACCCGTAAGGGGAAAACGAACAGACACGGGCCGCTCGATCTCTGAACAATTAACCCATTAAGGGTAGAACAAGCGCGCACCTCCGTTCTGACTGTCCTTGTTTGCTTTTAGAGAAAGACGATTCCGCAGAACGGTGCTGAGACAGGGAAGACGGCAGTCGCCGCAGATCATCAGGAAACGAAGCTAAGTCCAAGTTTAAGTTCCTTGTAATTTTAATAACGGAATGGGCTTAGCACAGAATTGCCCCTCACATGAAGTAATGTGGGGAATGCTTATTTCTACATGAGGTGATGTGGGAAACACCTATTTCTACATGATGTAATGTGGGGATTGTGCATGCAGTAACCTGGGATATGTTTAGTAGGTGTTGGTGAATAACATAGGCAATCACACAGGCTCTGCAGGAGCAGGTGGCCAAACTGGTTGGAGCTCCAGCACAAAGGCTCCCGAGTTTACCAGATGAGGTAAAAGAGCATGGAGTGACAAGTCTCAGCTCCACTGAAAGGAAGCAGGAGCCAAGGAGCATGTTACCCTAATTCCCCCTTCCCTATCCACAACTCCTTCCTCTACCTCTTTCCGGTGATCCTAAAACCCTCAGCCTATCCAATCCACGGACCCTAACCCTCTTTCCCGAAGGGTCGCGGAAGCCTGCGATGGTGTAGTCTCCAGGCCCCAAGACCTAACGGGAAGGGAGGTGTTTGTGCTGCCTCTGCGCCAGAAGAAGAAGAAGACCGAAGGCTCTGACAGAATTGCGAGCCCACGTGTGTACCGGGCGCCCAGGCAGCACAACCATGGCGGATGTGATTACACTCCTTCAAGAATTAAAAGCCGAATTGTCCGCAACCAGGCAGGATTACCAGAATCTGGCGGGTCAGGTCCATACTTTAACGATTCAAAGCCAAGCCCAAGCAACGCCACTTCCAACCCCTAGAGTGTCATCCCCAATTCCAGTACAGGTGCAGGTGTCCACAGAATCGCCAATACCGCTAGCGGCCCCAGAGAGGTACCATGGAGATCCTCAAAACTTTAACCAGTTTATAATGCAATGTCAACTGCATTTCTTAACCAAATCAGCGGTTTTTCGGACAGCCCAAGCGCGCACCGCATTTGTGATTTCCTACCTTACGGGCGATGCGGCCTCATGGGCCACCCCTTTGGTCCGAAAGGACGACGGATTGCTCTATGATTGGGATTTGTTCCTCGAGGAATTTGGCAAAATCTTCAATCGTAGGGCAGCAACGCTAGTGAAGGATCGTGAACTATTGACACTAAAACAAGGCAACAGAGAACTGGTTACTTATGTCACGGCCTTTAATCGACTGGCTATGGAAACCGATTGGCCACAAGAAAAAAGGATGGCTTTGTTCTATCAGGGGCTAAGGGAAGATTTAAAAGACCTAGTAGCACAGGTTGACCCACAACCAGAGACCTGTTCTACAATGATCGATCTAGCTCTTAGATTGGACCAAAGACAAAATGAGCGGCGACAAGACCGGCGCAGGTGGGAGAACAAGCCCCTAGTCAGGCTCGATCAACAAAAGACCCCAAAGACATCGGAAAAGGGAGCAGACGAACCAATGCAGATCGGAACTGTGCGTGGGCCCCTGTCTAAAGAGGAGAAAGAGAAGAGGCGAAGAGAGAAACTATGTCTATATTGTGGCAAGGCCGGCCACTTTGTGCGGGAATGTACAAACAAGCCTGCTAAGGGAAGTCCTTCGGGAAACGGGACCGCTCGCCCATGAGGGTGGCAAGGACGAGCAAAGTTGAAGACACCCCCGAAATTCTAGCGAATGTGCAACATAGCCAGGCAGGTCATGTTTTGATAGCAGGTCACCTCCGATGGGAAAAAAGGCGGATACCAGTGTCATTGATGGTGGATTCAGGGGCCACAGGGAATTTCGTGGATCGCCAGTTGGCCTTGAAAATGGGTATTCCATTGTGTGATAAATCCCGTCCAGAAGAAGTCAAATCGGTGGATGGTTCGCAATTGGTCTCAGGACCAATTACACAACAAACACTACCTTTACACTTGAGTTGTGGAGTAACACATCAGGAAACAATCCGCTTTGACGTAATAGCAGCTCCCCAGTTCGGGTTTATTTTGGGGTTGACTTGGCTGCGGCAGCACAACCCAACCATAGATTGGAGTACCGGGATACTGGAATTTAATTCCACTCATTGTCACGCGAACTGTGGAGCATCAGAGGAGGTAACTCATTGTGTTGGAGGAAGTTCTGAAACCGACCTGCCTATGGAGTATGAAGCATATCGGGACGTCTTTAGCAAAGCCGCGGCCGAGACCCTACCCCCACACCGGCCTTTTGACTGCCGAATCGATCTAGTGGAAGGAGCAGTATTGCCCTGCAGTCGAATATATGCGCTTACGGAAGCAGAAGAAAAACATCTGAAAGAATACATCGAGAGTAACTTGGCCAATGAGTTTATTAGACATTCCAAATCTCCGGTTTCCTCACCCCTGTTTTTCGTGCCAAAGAAAACAGGGGATCTAAGAACATGCATTGACTACAGGGCAATTAACAAGATAACCATAAAAAATCGTTACCCCCTGCCTTTGATACCAGTGTTACTGGATCAGGTACGCGGATCCACGATTTACACCAAGCTAGATCTCCGTGGGGCATATCATCTGGTACGGGTGAAACAAGGCGACGAGTGGAAGACAGCATTCCGCACGAAGTTTGGCCTGTATGAATATCAGGTAATGCCTTTCGGGCTCTGCAATGCGCCAGCAGCGTTTCAACATTTTCTAGACGAGGTTTTGCATGATTATATCGATGTATTTGCAGTGGTGTACATCGACGATATACTAATCTACTCACGAGACCCAAAAGAACACCCGAGTCATGTCAAGGCCGTTCTACAAAGACTACGGGAACATCATCTGTACGCCAAACTAGAAAAGTGTGAATTCCATCAAACAACAGTAGAATTCTTGGGGTTTATTCTGTCTCCTCAAGGGGTCACTATGGACGAAAAGAAGGTGCAGTCTATTCTAAATTGGCCCTCTCCTGGTTCAGTGAAAGACATTCAAACAGTCTTAGGATTTGCCAACTTCTATCGCTGTTTTATCGATGGTTTTGCTAAGAAGGTGCAACCGATGACACAACTACTACGGAAAGGAGTTCCGTTCCAGTGGAACGAGAAGGCAGAGGAAGGTTTCCAAGCTTTGAAGGCAGCATTTACCACGGCGCCAGTTCTGCGACATCCGGATCCAGCCAAGCCGTACATTGTGGAAACCGACGCTTCCAGTTATGCAGTTGGGGCAATATTGTCGCAAAGAGATGAAGATGGTCAGTTGCATCCAGTTGCCTTCTACTCCCGGATGTTGTTGCCAGCTGAACAAAACTATGCAATAGCAGACAAGGAGCTACTGGCTATCAAGACAGCCTTTGACGAATGGCGCCATTACTTAATGGGAGCTCGACACACTGTCACAATATACACAGACCACCGGAACTTGCAATTTTTGAAATCAGCCAAAGCATTGAGTCCAAGACAGCTACGGTGGGCAATGCAATTTTCAGAATATGATTTTGTGGTGACATACCGTCCAGGTATAGAAAATCGGAAGGCTGACATACTGTCACGGTATCCAGGACCTAGTCCGGATTCCAGTCAATCAGAACTCGTGCCACAGACAATTTTGGACCCAAGTCGAGTCATAGGTAGCATAGCTGTGGATACTATCTTTGAAGACATCAGAAAAGCCATGTCGGCACAGGAATTAGTGCATTGGACAGCCGGAGACAAAAACAAAACCATGAAAGACGGACTACCTTTCTTTAAATCAGCATTGTATCTCCCAACAGTGCCTCTTCGTCAACAGGCCATTCGATGGTGCCATGACTCACCTTTCGTTGGACATCCAGGGAAGAAAAAGACTATAGAATTACTCCTCCGGCATTTCTGGTGGCCAGGGTTAAGTCAGGAAGTTCAACAACACATCGCCAAATGTGAAACCTGCTTGAGAAATAAGTCGGAACATCAGAAACCGGCGGGAGTTTTACAACCGCTCCCAACACCACCCACTCCATGGCATACCGTGTCTATGGATCTGATAGTGGAGCTACCACAAAGTCAAGGCTACAATGCCATCTTGGTTGTAGTGGACTATCTCACCAAAATGGCACACTTCATCCCCTGCCAACGAACCCCTTCGGCTAGTACAGTGGCAGACTTGTTTTTACAACACATAATTCGACTACATGGTGTACCCTATAGTGTGATCTCGGATCGAGGACCACAGTTCACGTCAAGGTTCTGGCAGGCCTTTTGCAAATCAGTGGGAATGGAAATAAGGCTTTCAACCAGCTATCACCCGGAGACAGACGGCCAAACTGAACGCTTGAACCAGTCGTTAGAGCAATACCTTCGTTGTTTGACACAAGGATTAGAGAGCAATTGGGCAAAAGTAATATGGCTGGCTGAACTGGCGTATAATAACGCATTTCATACATCAACGAAAACCTCGCCCTTCTATAGTATGTATGGGCATCATCCTCGCTTCCAGCCAGTGCCTCAATACGAGTACCCAGAGGTACCAGCAGCAGAGACAAAGAAGGAACAGCTAGAGGTCATCTGGCAACAGGTACGAGACAACTTGGATAACGCCAAACAGGCATACAAACTACAGGCAGACAAGAAAAGGCGTCCCAGCCCACCATACCAGATTGGGGACAGGGTTTGGCTGTCAACACGGAACCTTCGATTACAGGGGTCACCTAAGTTCAAACCTCGATTCATTGGTCCATTTAAAATCACCGCCCTGATTGGACCAGCAGCAGCAAAACTGGATCTACCGGCAAATATGAAAGTGCACCCAGTATTTCACGTTGCTCTGCTCAAGCCAGCCCTGTCTTTCATTCCGCCCAAGAAACCCCCACCTGTCCTGATCGAAGGGTACCCCGAATTCGAGGTTCAGGCTATCCAGGATTCACGTGTAAGGCAAGGTACACTGCAGTATCTGGTGGATTGGGTGGGGTATGGCCCTGAGGATATGTCCTGGGAACCAGCGTCTAATATTCATGCTCCTCGGCTCCTCCGCCAATTCCATCGAAGAAATCCTTCTAAACCTGGGCCCACCGGAGGGAGGGGAGGTACTGTCAGAACCCTGGCAAGTGTTGGGGTGGTGGCAGGGAAAAGAGCCCCTAGGTTGGGTTATGGAGGGAGGAGGGGGCCTTTGCAGCGCCCAAAGGGCTTCTCAGGAGGTGTTCTCCACTCCTTTAGCAGGTCGTGTGGCCAGGGGTGGAGAACAGCCAAGAGACTACGTTTCCCAGCGGCCCCGGCGGCAGGACACATGAGAACCGCGCCCACGCGAGGGCGCATGCGCGAGCTGTGCCCCACGAGCGCTGCTCGCAATACTGACCGGCAACCTGAGTTGACGTGCATCCGACGAGCTCCGGTCGGCAAGCATCTGCGGGGCACCAGCCCGCCTGAAAGCATACCCCAGGCCCCGCGTCACACTTAAGATAAGTAGCGCAAGGTTCTACGCGCTGCGGCTAATTGCATGGAAGAGATTTTCTTAAATAACTAACAAGAAAACCACGAAACCAAATCGCGTGCAAAACGAAACTAACTCTTGGGGCACAAACATTAACCCTGCATGGGTAGTGCTTGCATAACTACCGCATGCACCGTGGGAGGCATTGCATGGTCCAGACTACTAAGACCCGTAAGGGGAAAACGAACAGACACGGGCCGCTCGATCTCTGAACAATTAACCCATTAAGGGTAGAACAAGCGCGCACCTCCGTTCTGACTGTCCTTGTTTGCTTTTAGAGAAAGACGATTCCGCAGAACGGTGCTGAGACAGGGAAGACGGCAGTCGCCGCAGATCATCAGGAAACGAAGCTAAGTCCAAGTTTAAGTTCCTTGTAATTTTAATAACGGAATGGGCTTAGCACAGAATTGCCCCTCACATGAAGTAATGTGGGAATGCTTTTTTACATGAGGTGATGTGGGAAACGCCTATTTCTACATGATGTAATGTGGGGATTGTGCATGCAGTAACCTGGGATATGTTTAGTAGGTGTTGGTGAATAACATAGGCAATCACACAGGCTCTGCAGGAGCAGGTGGCCAAACTGGTTGGAGCTCCAGCACAAAGGCTCCCGAGTTTACCAGATGAGGTAAAAGAGCATGGAGTGACAAGTCTCAGCTCCACTGAAAGGAAGCAGGAGCCAAGGAGCATGTTACCCTAATTCCCCCTTCCCTATCCACAACTCCTTCCTCTACCTCTTTCCGGTGATCCTAAAACCCTCAGCCTATCCAATCCACGGACCCTAACCCTCTTTCCCCGAAGGGTCGCGGAAGCCTGCGATGGTGTAGTCTCCAGGCCCCAAGACCTAACGGGAAGGGAGGTGTTTGTGCTGCCTCTGCGCCAGAAGAAGAAGAAGACCGAAGGCTCTGACAAAAGGAGGGAGCAGGTATCCCAATGAGGAGGATCTCAATCTTACTGGCATTAAGGCAGAGATCATTGGCGGCACACCATTCCGGAATTGTGGTCAGACAGTCTGGTATGAGAGAAGAAGAAGAGGTGGCTGAGGGGAGCCTGAAAGAGAGCTGAGTGTCATCCACATAACATTGAAAATTGGACCAGAAAGTAGCGATACAGTGGGCAAGAGGTACCAGGTAGTGGTTGAAGATCCAGGGAGAAATATTAGATCCCGGGGGAAAACCACAAGTAGCGAGAGAAATAGAAGAGTGGAAAGACCCAAGTTGGACCTGAGAGGGTCAGTCAGTGAGAAAGGAGGTCAACCAGGCCAAGGCCTGACCAGTAATACCAAGGTTGTCAGAGAATGAGGACAGAAGGATGATTAGAGTCATGACTGGAGAGCAAGTCTTCACATGTGTTCAGGAGAGCGATTTCCGTGCTTCTGGCATGTCCCAAGCCAGACTGGAGGCAACCAACAGATTCAGTATGTAGATTAAGCTGAGAGATGGCTAGCTTTTCTGAGAGTTTGCCCAGGAAAGTAGTGATGGAGATCAGGCGTTAGTTAGCCGAGAGGAAAGATCTGCCGAGGGCTTCTTTAGAGGTGGGTGCACAAGAAAGTGGTTAAGGGGGAGAGGAAAGTTTGCCAATTAAGACCCCGAATATTCCAAGTAGTGAATTTCCATTACCACTCTCTTTAATGTTTTATTATACAGTTTGCTCCGTGCTATCTTCCACAATATGAGAAACAAGGTCAATCCTAATTCGCACCCCAGGGCTTCCCCTGGCACAGAGTTTGGGATACACAAAATTGTATGCCATAGCTTCCCCTCAAAGCATTCAAGCCAACTGACCTGTTTCTCACTAAAGATCTCCAGTCCATACAAAACACCAGGCTCAAAACTGGATGTGTACAATTTAATGTAGCTCTCTTTGGAATTCCCACCCTTAGCTGAAAGAAACCATCTAATTGCACCGATCTTCCTACTTATATTAGGAGTAATTTTGCTTTCTAAAAAAGACAAACTGCTTTTACTTGCAATATGTACTCCCAAGTATAAGTAGTGATCAACCACTTTAAGCTTATTGCCATCTAATGCCTATATTAGAGGTTGTTTTTTCCTCTTGCTGGCACCAATAACCACGATCTTTGTTTTTCCCATATTTATGCGTAGGTTGTTCACTTTAGCGTATTAAAACAATGCATTTGAGGGCCCAGGACCTTTGCAAAAACCTTTCAGAATTTTTCTTCTAGTCTTTCATTGACCTCTTGAATACCTGCAACAGTGGATCATGTGTCACAAACTTCCTTCAGACTCAGCCGCAAGTAATCTGAAGGCCACCAGTTTACCCTCCTCGCACCCAAGGCAGTCCATTACCTTTCGATCATCTCACATTCTGAAACGTCCATTGTTCAACAGTCCCACGCTGTTTCCTAGTGCCCAGGCCTGACTGTATATTCAGCAGTTCATTGTGCTGTCATCTGTAAGGGTTGTGCCTCATAGTAGCATCCCGACTATCCTAATGGCAGTGGTCATGCATTGTCTATTCCCACGCCCACCCAAACTAGCGTACACTCAAACAACATGAGTTCATCACACATGCCCACTACCTGAAAGAATTAAATGTATGCAGGAAGCACCCATTACTTACCTCTGTAGTCATCTCCTGGGCACACACCTGCAACCACTCCTACAACTTCCTTCTTACAAATTAGATCTCCCCGCCTTAGGATTCAAAGGTAGCTGTGATCTTACCATTGAATCCAATGGTATAGGCACCTTTTCCACACTGTGGGAGGAAAAGAGCACTCATCATGACATTAGGCCCAACATGTGCTAGGACTTTACTGTGTTAAAAAGTCAGGAATGTACCTTCTCATCTTGAATTGTGTACTAGGAAACCATGCAGGCCACTGCACCACTAGCTTTATTGACATTTAAGCCATTTTAGATTGACAGAATGTGGAGATGTTGTATGACAATATAAAATGTAATTTCATGGTTGACAATGAAAGAAACGCCTAAATGATCCCCTCGCTTGCACTTATTAGGGCACATAAAGAATTCCAGAGCAACACCTTCCAAAATCCTTAGAGCAGTTAGATATAAACTGACATTTAATTCATAATAACATTTAATCAAAAATAAAAGTGTACAATTAAAGTTAGATTCACCCTAGGCATTTTATTAATTTTGACAATGGTACTTGACATGAGCTCCACACACACCTTGTCATTAGGTGAGCTGCAGGAATTCTGCCAAAAAGGCTGAACTGTTAAAAAGATTCCAACCTTTTGAGGAAGCAAGGGGAATGGAAGATTCCCAGGAGGCTGGTAGCAGTTGTGAGACAAGCATGGTATCAAGAGAGACACATACTCAAATGTAACACTTTCAAAAACGTTATTTATTGAAGTTCCTGGGTTGGTGTAATACCTTACTGGCCCTAACTCTAAAGGAGATAACAGGTTGTGCTAGTTAGTCGTGCTCGCACCCTTAAATTGTTTGACATGAGATTTATCTGGTGGACAATTATGAGTGTTCTGTTATTATTGTGGTCCACTCTTAATAAGAAACAGCCAACACGTGTTTTACAGTAAGTCTTTCTCAAGGCTGAATAACAGAAAAATAAAACAGAAAAATAAAACAAAGCAATATTTGCACAATTTAGGTGGTAACAGTGAGCAAAACATACACATCAGAACAAAATAAATGTATATTGCAGACAAGAACATATTTACATACATAAAGTAATAAATTAGGCATGTGAACCAATGGAGAGAAAACAGGGACGGGGTTAAGCCAGACAGAGCCACGGGTAAGCAGTTAATAATCATTCTTTAACATGATTCTCAAATGGTGTCCCGAAATCGAGACCTGCCGATAGTTGTGTAGAGGAGCAGCCAAGTGCCCCTGCAGGAAGTCCCACCCCTTCACAACTATATGATAGAAGTCAGAAATCGTGCCATGCTAAACATCACTGGTTATGAATATTCCACAGAGAATCTTCGAGAAAAGGTATCCCTTAAGAAAATTATAAGTTCTAATGTAGCCTTTCACAACTGATGGCGAATGTGCTTAGCATTTATTTGAGTGTTTAAATTGATGGAGCTGCACAGTTGGTACTTGTTTTCATTGAGACTGCCCAATGACCAAACATGAATGAACACTGATAACAAGTAACTTGAATCTTGCGCCCCAATACATTTTTATTTAAAAATAAATGTGTTTTTTGTCAGTAATTGTTATTCAAATTTTATTTTACTTCATTCCTTTCTTAATAACATTCATTTGTCATGATTGCTTATTCAACATTCATTATCCTCATGAACATTGCAAGCATAAATGTCTCATATATATTCATTATTTATCCTCATTAATAGTTTAAGACTCCCTCGACACGTGTTTCCCATTCGGTAGAAATGGTTCGTCAGGAGGGTTAATCTCATTCTCAGCAATTGTTTCTAAACAAGAAGCAATATTTTTCGAGTTAAACTATGTTGTCTTTATATAAATGAATTATGCAAGACCGATACCATCTGATAATACTTGGGTTTTTAAAAAATGCACTTACAATATCCAAGTTCCTGTGTTTTTATTGAATTGTGATTTGTTTTTCAAACATGCGTTAATGGTCATTATATTTTCAATTTCATGAAGATATTTTATTTCTCTTTCTGAGGGATGCCTGATCAAAAATAAGGATGGTATATCACCTCTTGGATTCTTAATGTATTTAATATTGTTTGTGACAGAAATAAATCTTTATCGAATCTCACCTTGTTTGTATAATTCGATTTCTCTTGCAATTCCTTTCAGCAGCATTTTTCGTGTTGGCTTCGACACGATAGCCGATAGACCAATTCAAAATGGCCGCTATTTATTCTAGACGTTATGACGTCTTGCATGTGACTAGTGTGACTAAGAAGGTGCTTTTCTCTCCAGTTTCCATTTTGAATCTGGCTGTTTTATAAAGTGAAACACAAATTACCCCATAAGATATGGTATATGTAGTGTTGCATAAAATACATGTACTATTGTTGCATATTGCAAATGATCATCTTGTTTTCGTTGATTTGTGCATTTTTTTAAAACAATGTCTGTTGTTATTGGATTGTACAATAATTAAAAAATGAACACAAAATTATTAAATATTATTACATTTCTTTGCTGTCTTAAACTATTCATGAAGCTACATAATGAATATATATGAGACATTTATGTTCACAATGTTCATGAGGATAATGAATGTTGAATAATCAATCATGACAAATGAATGTTATTAACAAAGGAATGAAGTAAAATTAAATTTGAATAACAATTACTGACAAAAAACAAATTTATTTTTGAATAAAACATTTGTTGGAGTGCAAGATTCAAGCAAATTGTTATTAATGTTCATCCCCTAAGAAAACCCTATCCGATGTGTCCCCGAAGAGATGACAATCTCATGGAGGAGGTCCTTGAAATATGAAAATGAGAGAAAGGGAAGTTGGTGACGTCACAAGAAATGAGCATGGTGCACTGAGAAGACTGGCTGAAGAAGAGAATGTATGGACCTTATAGAATCTTATGACGAAGTAAAGAATCGAGTAAACTTTCATATGCGAAATAAAGATTGCACATGTGAAGAGCACTGCAAAAATGCAAGCCGTCCAATGATATGATATGATTGGTTATTTATAACGCGCTTACTACCCAGAGGTTTCTAAGCACGGACCCGGAGATACAACCTGTGTTGCTCGGTGTTGTCTTGCTGCTGAGCTATCCTCTGAGACTATGCAGAAAATAACTGTACAGATGCAGTAACACAAGTAGACTAAGTGATCATAGAAGCTAGCTATACGTAGTAAATAGACTGCAGGCAGAGCTGCCATTATATAGAAGCTGGACATCGGTTTCACAACCTTAGTAAGTTCAAACCCATGAAGAAGGGCGGAAGGCTATTTCGCAGCAAAGAAGCAACTGGGATCATGGAAGAATCGAGAAGGGCTGTCTGGCCTAATGTCAAGGCTGTAGCTGCCAAGAATTGGTTATCTATCCTTGAAGACAGTGAACGTGAGACGCTGAATCATCCCTTGTTAAGGTGCAAAGAAAGAACACCGTTAGTGCCAAGTTTTATTCATTTAAGACAATTAAATGCTGCAAAATGTGCTGAATTGCAGTCTCCTGTCACATGAGCTTTGAATAGAAATAGAAGTTGGGAATGCAGCTCCAGAACGAAGATCGTGTATGCTCACACTCCCGTATATTCTCAGAAGCAAGGATACTTTGCAAGGCCAAGTTCAAACACAAGATGCATGGCAGAGGCATGGGTGATGAGAGATGATGGGCTAATTGGGTGGGGCAGTAAAGTCATGTCCACCTCCTGGTACCAGGGATAAAGCTTATGTGCTGCTAGTGAGCTGAATATTCCAGAAGGGCACAAGGGTGCCAACCAATTGTTGAGGGATATATAACAAAGGGCCTTATAGTTTGAAAGCCAATGATGTACCGTGTACCGAATAAGTGTTGAAGATGACTTGCACTAGGGCTGGGCATGAGTTGTCCACTTGACTGTAAAGACCCAATCACAACCCAACCCCTTATAGAAAGTATACTTAGATGATCCTTTTTAGCATATGACAACCCCCGTAGTATATATAAGTATTATTTTTTATAAAATGCTTCGAGAGATATGCTGTGCTACATCCATTGATGTCTGTTGTAACTCCCTGTTTTAGACAATTGATATTAAAACAGTTCAACTTGCCATCTTCCTGAGTTGGTTCCGTTATTTGGTGTAAGAGTTACTCTGCTTCCCATCCATTGCATGACGCTTCACCATGACTAAAAGGGCCCTAACGCTCAGTTGTCTTAGTTAAAGATCACAAAGCCACTTGTGATCTCTCCCTTGGTTCACATGCCTAATTTATTAATTTCGGTATGTATATATTTTCTTGTCTGCTATAAGCATTTGTTTGTTCTGATGTGTATTTTTTGGTCACTGTTACCACTTAACTTGTGCAAATATTGCTTTGTTTTATTTTTCTGTTTTATTTTTCTTTTGTACCGACACAGCCTTGAGAAAGACTTAATGTCGAAACACGATTTGGCTGTTTCTACTTAAGAGTGGACCACAATAATAAAAGAACACTCATAATTGTACACTTGATAAATCTCATGTCAATCAATTTAAGGGGGCGAGCACGACTAACTAGAACAACCTGTTATCTGATTTAGAGTTAGGGCCAGTTAGGTATTACACCAACCCCAGAACTTTATTAAATAAAGTTTTTGAAACTGTTACTTTTGAGTCTGTATCTCTCTTGATGCCATGCCTGTCTCACAACTGCTATCAACCTCCTGGGAACCTTCTAGCACAACTTTATCACTTGTATTTAATGGGGTTAAGTGTTCTAACTGCGCTGCATGCTAAATACCAGAATTTCAGGACTAGAGCACACCCAAAGTCGGACATACACAACATTTCTTTAACCTAACTCTGAAGGGATTGTTTCCTCAACGGATGCCTCCAAGGACTGTCGATGTCCATAAGTCCAAAACCAAAGTTTGTCTGTGTACAAACCTATTCTTGCCATTGAAGGCAAGCCCCTAAATGCTCACACTAGAGAAAATACAAACCGCTAGGGAAGAAAGGCCCAAGTTAATCTTGTAAGGATAACAAATTTTAATCTCACACAAAGATGAGATCAACAGCAAAGAACTCTGCTGACAAGAAAGTTCTGCCGCAAAAGGATACAAGCAGAGGCTTAAGAAAAGACACATTTCATTGTGACGCAATACCATATAGTAAAAACCTGCACAGCTGGTTGGTGTGCCTATACAAGATTTGCCTGCCCCATAGGGGATGCCAGGTCATTAGTGCCAGCCCAGTCCATCCGTCTTCCATCACATGGGTGCTGCAGAGATCATCTTCTTCTCAGTGACAAAGGTCAAAGAACGAATTAACTACACTCCTAACACAATGCAACTTCATTGTTATACTGTGCACCTGGCAGGCTTTAAAACTGGCACAAAGGAGGTTCTGGGGCACTGTGACCTCCACACACACATTTCACCCACCCCCTTTCGGGTTATCCGGCTCCAATGTCTACACCCTCGTTTTGAACCATAATGTATCCCTCCCATCACTTTGCAATACAAACCAGGTGATTGTAGCTCAAAGACATGCAATGTTTGTTCTCTTTGAACATTTCAGGAATTGTTACTTTGGGGTTGGTGTCAAAGGGAATTCAGGGATCTTGGGGTTTAGTCAGTTATATGAGGGATATACTCATATAGTGACTCCCACCCTGATATAGCCCTCTCCAACTTTCAATGTTCCATTTTCAATATTCCTGACATTCTTGCCCCTGTCATGAGGGTCCAAATGAAGCGGTGCAAAGCGGCGAAATAGAAATAGGAATTTTCAGGTGCACCATCTGAACACTGGCCTGCCGCCTTCTTCAAAGGCAATATAGACTCTGCATCCACTCCAAGAAAAGAGTCTACATTCAAGCCTGCATGTCTGCGGCATCTAACAACACGGCTGAATTTTTCAAAGTCCGCAAGGATCTGTCCAACCCTACCGCAGCCGCATCCTCTACTACACCAACTTTGGCCCCTTGCTCGGCCCTGGCCACACATTTCACCACCCCAAAACACAGGACATCCTGCCCTATCTCACTTCTGCTCTCCCATGCAGCAACATCTTTTGGGCCCCCCTCGGCCGACCCCATTCCTCCCCCTCTTCTCTCCTCACTCTCCCCTGTCACACCTGATGAGGTCATTAGACAAGTCCAGCCTATGAAAGCCTCTTCCAAACAGGTGGACCCCTGCACCTCCAAAACCATCAAGGACAATATTGACACTCTCACTCCAGCCTTGGCCGACCTCTGCAATCTTTCTTTCACCACTGGAGTTTTCCTCTCTCCTCTCAAGCACTCTCTTGTGCACCCTCTGCTCAAAAAACCCTCCGCCGATCCATCTATTCTGGCAAACTATCGCCTGATCTCCATCACCCCTTTCCTGGGAAAACTCCTGGAGAAGCTGGCTATCACTCAATTTACCCTCCATACTGAATCTGTTGGTTGTCTCCATGACCATCAGTCTGGCTTTAGAGCATCCAGAGGCACGTAAACTGCTCTTCTGAACACCCATGGAGACCTGCTCTCAAATCTTGACATTAACTCTTCCTCTGTCCTCATTCTTCTTGATCTTTCTTCTGTTTTTGATACAGTAAACCATAACATTCTGATCATGCATCTCTGTGATACCGTAGGCATCAAAGATCAGGCCCTGGCGTGACTTGCCTCCTTTCTCTCTGACCAGCCATCCAGGGTGGAACTCGGGCCATTTCTCTCCTCTACCACTCTCTCTACTTGTACGGTACCACAGGGATCTAACCTTTTCCCCTGGTTCCCCAACACCTACATCGCCTCCTTGGCCTACAGGATCTCTACCTTTATCTCTAACTTTTAGTGTTATGCGAATGACACGGAGCTCTCTTTCAGGCTACCCTCGGCCTCCTCCTTGCTCATCCCGGATTGTCTATCCGCGATTTAGCCTCGGTGTGCTGCTAACGATCTCTGCCTGAATGCCAGATAAACAGAGATCATACTCATTGGTACGGCTGCTCCCACTTTCCCACTTTCTCACTGGCCTGCCTCCCATGGCCATGCGCCCTCGCCTACCAATGAGGCAAAAAATGTGGGGTAATCTTCGACTCCACTCTCTCCTACTCTTCTCACATCTCAGACATCTCCAAAAAGTCCAACTACCTCCTGAGAAGTATTCTATCTGTTCTCACTTTCCCCCAGAGACTCATCACCTCAAGAGCCCTGGTTCTCTCTAGGCTGGAATACTGCAACAGCCTCTTTCTCAATCTTCCAACTTCTACTCTTCATCCCCTACAACTCATCCAGAAAAGAACCTCAAGTCTTATCCTTGGCCTCAAGCCCTGGGGCTGCATCTATCAGCGCTGAAATCCCTCCACTGGCTCCCTGTGGTTGCAAGGATCAAGTTCAAGATTCTCAGCATATTTCACAAGGCTTTGCGTGGGTGGGGCTCGTACTATCTACAACGCTCTCTTCCTAAATACTCTCCCTCTAGAGTCCTCTGCTCATCCTCCTCCAACTCTCTGCGGGTGTGCCGCTTTCACAAACAAAGGTTTGGAGGTAGATCCTTATCCTCTGCAGGTGCTTCCCTCTGGAACAGCCTCCCTGCCTCTCTCCGTCTTTATCCGGAACACCTTAAGTTCTGGAAACTGAAGACCTTCCTTTTCTTTTCCTCCTTCTCTCTCCCTCTCTCTTGCTAACCTCCTTTCCTTTAGCTCCATCTTCCTTCTTCCCCCTAACTCTGTTCAGTTGTTGCTGACTGGTTGCCTGGTTCCCCTCCAGAGCCTAACAGGTCCCAGGCTCTTCCGCCAGTCTTTTGCACTTGCCTCGGCCGCTCCACTTTGTTCAGCATTGCTGAACTTTCATCTTACGCTCCATGTGTAGGGAAACCACTCTGCACTTAACCCAGGACCCTGCTGGACGGGCTTCATTTTGTTCCCCCATGTCAGTTGTCCCTGCACTTCCGTATGTACGTATGCATTACCTAAATGTACTAGGACTATTGCCCCCCCCCCCCAACCTTTTCACGTGTCCCCTTCCCGAGCTTGGTCGCAACTGTTACACTTCATGCACTTACAATAGTAGAAATGTTGTCAGGCCTAGTATTCTAGTTTTCTTTTTTTTCTTCATTCGAAATCTTCAAGGCCCTACTGTTTTCCCTTGTTCCCTTCCGGCCTTGATGCGCTTTGAAGCACTTCACCTGTGTAAGCTCAGTATAAATGAACTATAAATAAAAATTTGTAATCGCCTGGGGATGGGCCTGGTCATGCTTTGGCCAGTGTGAAATAACATGCACACCAGGCGCCAGTCTATGATCGCGGCCTTGTAGGGCACATTCCTTATAGATAAAAAAACATCTTTGCAACACTTTTAGAACAATGAATGATCTTTATGTTGGCTGGGGGTGTGGGTTGACTTCATGGGAGCTGAGGCATGGCTGGAGATTTTCCTAGTCTCCAAATTAGGGCCTAGTGCATGAAATGCTGCATTCGCCGAACAGGCCTTGTCTCCTAACTTTAGTTACTAACATCTAAGCAAAATGCATTAACATCTACACAAAATGGTAGTCTTGCTCATGCCCTGGGCTGCACTATGTGGGTTGATTATATTGGTGCTGGGTCGTAGACTGTCCCCCCTCGCCCATCATAGTGCTTCGACTGAAGCTCGCCTTACTCTAAAGCGCTTACGGGGGTGAGACGGGGTCGCCCCCTTCCCAACACCCTCACTCTTAAACCAAATGTGATAGGGAGTCTTCTTAAAGAAAAATAGTGATTAAAAAGGAAATGTAAACAACAGCTGGTTTCAGGTAATCTTGCCTATAGGTGTAGTTCTGCAAGTTCAAAAATGTGTTCAACTTTAAAGGGTTGCCCTCAGAACCTTCCACATAGGGCTCTTGCAGCAAGTCAACAAAGTTCCAAATGGCTCTGGTTCTCTTGGGGTTCCCTTCCCCAAGCTTCGATCCTTCCAGTTCCTTTTTAGGCGTTGCAGGGTTCCCTCCCCCAAGTTTAGGCCTCAAACACAAAAAAACAAAAGACACAGTTTATGTTTTGCCTCTTAGGGTTTCCTTCCCCATGTCTAGGCCTTTTCGTCAGAGTTCAAAAAGGTATGTGTGGGCCTCTCAAGGTTCCCTTCCCCAAGCTTAGGCGTCTCTGGTTTCAAATAAAAGTTCACCTTGTCAGGATGTACCTTCGGCCTCTCAGCGTTCCCTTCCCCAAGTCCAGGCACCTCTGGTCTCGAACAAAAGTTCACTTTGTCAGAATGTACCTTCTCTGATCTCAAACAAAAGTTCACTTTGTTACCTTCCCTGGTCTAATACAAACGTTCAGTTTGTCAGAATGTTCCTTTCAACACTTTTCTTTCTTTCATGGGACAGTGTCAGAGACCTTTGAAAATGCTGGGCTTTTTGCCACCATTCTCACTTCTGTCCCTCTGTTTGTACTTTGAATCACTCCTTTGGTACCTTTCTCCTCCGGTGCATCTTCCACTCTGCTCTTCCTCCTTTCCATCTTCCTTTACTTTTCTTTGTGATCCTTGCTCCTTCTTTCAATCTTTCCACTTGGCTTGTCACACTTGCACCTTTTTTCACTCTCCCCGCTTTACTTGTGCACACTTTCACCTTCTTTTAATCTTCCACTTTACTTGTGCACTTGATTCCTCCTTTAGGGTCTTTTGCATGCTTTTCTTGCTTCTATATCTTTTAAATGTCTTTACTTCTGGACCTCACTTTATTTCTGCGCTGCTAGCGCGCTTTGTCCTTCTTTCCACTTTCCTTGCTCCTTCTTTCTTATCTTCTGTCCTTTTATGCTTTCACTCTTACTTTCTACTCTGTGCTGCTTTACAAAATCTTGGCTTCCACCCTTTCCGCTCCAGCCAACTGCACGCCCCCGAGTTTCTCTCTCTTACTTGTTCGAAACTCACTGGGTAGCGCAGCGCTGGTGAGCGGTCTCTCCTGGAGGCATTTGGTCACGGTCAGGGTCTCACCATCTACCTCCCAGACACGCTTGGGACTGGCACACGTCCCAAGGGAACAAGCATTTCCTTGACAACGACAGCAGGATACCGACTTCCTCGCTCCAGCTCCATGTAGACATGGCTCCCTAGCCACACTGTATCCCCTTACGAACACAGGGCCAGCATCTTGTCATGCCATTATCCTCCGGATCACACAGGCTTCTCTTCCTGCAGCTCCCTGTGAGACAAATCAACTTCCGAGGGCACTAGTGGTCCAGGTATGAATATCGGCTTCTAAACAACCGATCAGCCCCACACCTCTAGTACACCAGAAGGGATTTGAAAAGATTGGAAACACAAGTAAATTATAAACCTCCTTGTCCTATTTTGGTAACGTGGACAGAACGGCAGGCTTATCTCTGCAAGGTTGTGAATCGTTGGTTAGTTGCAACACAGCAAAAATACAATTATTACCCAATAATAAAAGGGACTGTCCAGTCAAGGTTGCATACAAATATCTACTTTATTATTTTCAGAATGTACAGTTCTAGCACCCTACAATATTCAACCCACCCTGTAAAGGAACACAGAGGACAGACAGTTTCACGAAGGAAGGGGATGCACTCTAGATGCTGACAGGAGGGTAGTCGGTAAAGCAATCAGTCTTAACTGTTCAAGGTTATTTGGTTTCAGCACCAAGGGAGCCAGGGGTCATAAATGTCACTAGGGGCCTTCGGAGAAGGACCAGGGGGAAAGAACCACAATGTACCTGGTGCTTGAGATGATCTTGATGCTCGACAACATCAAGTCAGTTCTAGGATGATTTGCAGCTCCTTCAACAAAGTTCAAGATGAGAGACAGCTGCGGGTATGAGGCGGCAGGCAGTTTGGCAAGAGAGGCTGAACTGACAGCTGCAGATTGGCCTACATGGTGGTTCGAAGTCAAGAATCGTTGTCTCTGTGCTGGTTGGAGGGTCTGGAATGCTGGCCAGTGTGTCTTGGACAGCTTTAGTAACTGCAGCGTGACAACAGTCAGTAGTGCAGCCGTTTGCGGTTTGAGAGTTCAACTGTCTCGAAAATGTCCTTAAAAAATGGCTGCTTGTTGTGTCACTCATCCTAGCTACTTTACAGGGCTCGCGTCATTCTTTAAGGCGGATGGTCCAAAGCTGAGGAGAGTGTTTGCAGACAACTGTATTTTCCTTTGTTCAGAGACTCTCTGGCACTTCCCACCAAGGAAGCTTGCTGGCAGAATCTAGCAGGGCAAGCTGTGTGCTGGTTGGATACCGGTTCTGGAGCTGCTAGATGTGTCCTCTGAGTCCGGTATCTCCCTCTGTTACCTGGGAGATGTTTAGGGGAGGGATCTTGCTTCCCTCTCTGGAATCATGTCCTTCCTTCACTGCCGGAAGCTGTAAGACAGACTGTACCTTCAGCCAGGATCCAAATGAGTCCTTCTTCTTACTCCTTTCAAAGTCGTCGGATGATCTGCCAAAAGAGGGGCTCAACCCTCTTTTAAAGTCAAATAGGCTCCAGTGATTTGTGCAGGCTAAGCCTATATCAATGAACCAATCATGGGTCCCCACCAACAATCTTCTGTTATGCATGAGATCACAACCCGAGTGCTTTGCAACAGAAGAGTTACAGGGTTGCAAAATGTACTACTAAGTCCCACCCATCTTCCTGTCTGGTGTGGATCGAAGTATCCCCCTGATTAATTGACCTCTCTGTGACTTCTGATCAAAGCGCAGGCCTCCCTTGAAGTTTGTGTTGAGAACAGACTTTCTGTCTCCATCAAATCATATACTTCTTCCCTCTGAAAGGGGATCCCTGCAGGGGTTGCCTACTGTAAACAGTTGTCCCAGACATGTCATTCACTGCCCTTCATACAGAGGGGTGGGAGCTAGCTTCAAGTTGACGCCTAGCAAAGAGGTGTTGGGTTTCCTGTTCCCTTTTGTCAGTTCTGCGCTCAGGCGTATCGCAGGCCTGTTTCAATTAACTCTCATCAGTATGCACTGCCACAAACAGCATTTAGACAATAGAGAGGGCGGATCCATGGAGCCTTTGATATTTTAATTAGGCTGGCCATGGCCGGAGGAAGGTGTTGCATTCCTGATATGCTTTGATGTACCAGTGGCTGTCACATTCCAGCTAAATGTGACAGGAGGACTGTGCCTGTAGGCTGTGCTCCCCCAGAGTACACATGACTATGTTTTTGTTGTGCAGTGAGCAGAGGAAAATGTGTGTGGATTAGCCCGACACATTTTCTGAAGTTGATCTCCGATCATTCATTTTTATTACAAAACTTCAAAAGAGCCCAGGCAAGCACACAATCCCTGTGCAGATGGTTGAATTCCTCACACCATGCTCCTTTGCTCCTCTGGTCCAGTCAGCATCCCCAGCTTGCCCCCTGATTCTGGTAGAACCACCCTTTTTATACTGCAGGTGAATCAATTGGAGTCAGGTCTGCAAGCGTTGGGGAAATGTGCCTAACCTTGCCTGACTCTGTTAGTGGGACAATTCAAAGGTGTTAGATCGTAAATCTCACTTTGTATCCCTGTTGTTTCTATGGGTAATGCTCATTGCTCCTGATCATCTCTTTTTCGTGTTAGTACTCATTAGAAATGGGGAGGGGAGATGGGGTGTGCTTGGAAATACCCCATTAAGGCTGAGTGAAAGTGGGTTGGTGTATAATTGTGAAAGGAAGAATACCATGTCTCGCCCTTGGGTATTCTCCCTCCCAAAACTGTGTGCCCATCCACTCAGGTGAACGTCCCTTTTTTATCCACTCCCAGGGTCGGGATACAAAAGCGATGGTCCTTCCCTGGCCACCTCAATAGAAGATCCTGGGGGAGTAGATGGGAGAATACCATTATGTTTCTCACAGTACTGAGCCTCCAACTGGAAGTTAATGTGGAGAGTGACAACAATGGCGATATTCAGCATTCCAAAGCCAGGCCTCAGTCAGGTACTAAGCTACTGTAAGGGCCAATGCTTCGAGTTAGGTCTCGGAGAAGTTGCCCTGGCGCCAACCCAGAAGAAAGGAAGTGCCTATTAGAGGACATGAATTTGGCCTTAGAGGAATAGAAGCAGGGGGGTGAGAAACAGAAACACAGCACTTGTTGATAATGCACAAAATGGAGCTTGAGAACCAAAGACAGCTCTTAGGGTTTCCAGTGGGGAATGAAGTACCTCTAGAGGTGGTAGATAAGGGCATCCCAGGTGCCAGATCCCCAAGGATGGAGTTCCTCCGTATGAGATGGGGAAAGACATCTTTGATTGGTTTGAGGGACTGGATCTCGCCTTCCACCACCAGTATGTGGCAGAAGAGTAGTGGGGTGTAGCCCTTATGAGTCATCTACAGACGGCAGGAACTAATGTGATTATACAGTGGACTTCTGAAAAGAGGCCCATTCATAAGAAAGTAAAAGCAGCTCTCCTCAGGAAGTTTTGTAAGACCCCCGAGCAGTACCTCAGTAGCTTTAGAGAGGTCACAAAAAAGGAGGACAAACCTGTGAGGCATTTGCAAATCAATCTTTGAAGCATCTGAGTGCATGGGTTTGAAGTTTCTGAGTTGATGGGTTACAGGTAACAAGGTTGGCACATTTGAGGGCATGTTTGATTTGATTGCATGTGAGGATATCCTCAAGAATTGTGAGATGCAGTTACACCAGCATTTAGTGGACATGAATATCACAGACCAAAGGGAGATTGCAAAGGTTGCTGACAGGTAGGTGAGCACTTGAATCCAGAAAAAGGCTCAAGCAACCGCATCTAAGTCAAATGTAAACACAATTTATAATATCAAAGACCGGGTGGGGAAGGAAAGAGGTTCTGACCCTTCCTACAAGAAAGGTGCCCAAAAACCTTAAGGGAGGCCGCAGTCCCATGGCTGGTCAACCCCACAAAAATGAAGAGTGAGGAGGACACCACTAGTGCTCAGGCACCTGCACCCTCAGCACCCAGATGTTGTTTTTTGAGTCAACGATGAAACATAGAAAAGCAGAGCCAGCCTGCAAAGGGATACCCAATCATGCCATTGTGACTGCTTGTCTCCTGGAAGAGGAGGGCACCGTGAGGGCAGCCATTTTAGCAGCTGAAAGTCCACTACACCAGGGAGTAGACTTATGTGCCCTAACTGTGAGTGGGAGTGGTTCCAGCTCCTTTGAGGGGGCTCCAAATCCCGCCAATACTCAGATACTTCAGGACTGTGTCCATAAATGGGATAAGTCTCCCGCTTTGTGTGATACTTCTACGAGTAGCATAACTATCAGGCGTCAATGGGTGAAGGAAGGACAATAAATACCAGGACCAAACCAGCTAGTGAGGGGTTTAATGATCTTACATACTGTCCCTGGGAAATGGTACATTTTCTATGCCTGACACAGGCATAGGCAATGCAGCGACTAGAACGTGATCTCGTAAGTAGCACAGGGGGATGCGCTTGAGGTCCAAGCACTGAGGCTTCCTCTGTTGAAAAGTGTGATAGACCGGTCTCATTCAGTCAAGGTCTGAAGTCTTCTGAAGCACCTACTCTTGCAGGAGAGGGCTCACAGGCCACTGGAGTGGCTATGGAGTTAGCACCCAATTCTGTGATTTCAGAGTAGTCTACTGGCATAGAAAATAAAATTGAGATGGGGCATGGACATTTCAGACTTGAAGGGCCTGCCAGAACTGAAAGGTCAGATTGACATTTTCCAGGAGCAGAGGGACCAACAGAAGGTGGCAGAGTTAATGTAGACAGGGTTGCTTTAGTTCAATCAGCTGGGGACTTTTGCCTTCAACAGAATGGATCTTCTACACCTTCTATGATTCATCTCTGGACTTCAGTCTTATAGAAGAATATGTTTGGACCCTCTTGAGAGAGCAGTCCTTTCCAAAGTCCTCCAGTTGTGAAGTGTAGACAGGTAGTTCAAGGCAAAGGCAAGCTTGGCTCCCTAACCATTCCCAGGGCAAATCTTTGGCGTGACCTGCTGCTGGATCAAGACCTGACTCTCTAAGAGCCACACTGGTACCCAGGACTTCATTATGTTGAAGGACCCCTGTAGGGGTGTGCCAGTCTTCCCTGTGTTTGGGAGCCATGAGGAAGAAGGACTACTCTTTACCCTGCGTCCCTTTGACTCACAGCTCCTGAGAGTCAAGACAGACAGTATTCATGCACTTTCACCATCAAACCACTACGAGCCATAGTTGGAGCATGTTCCACCCGTTCAAACCAACAGGACTCTCAGGAGCTGTCTTTGGCACTCAAAAGAAAAGTCATTGCTGTACCTGCACAGCTCGAACCGCTGCTCGAACCTCCAACCTCTTTATTGTTGATCAAGTCGATGATTGAACTACACCTGTGTTCTTCTTGAACTGCATCTTTTGAGCATAGCAACGAACCAACATCCTGACATCAGACTGTCTGAAGGCGAACCATGACCGACAAGCTGAACCCTCCACGATCCGCATTGCTAGAGCATCGCTTGGAACCACAGCAACCGTCAATTCGACCCTGATTCGACATCTTCTTGCTGTCTTGACTACTGAGACTGCCACATTTAATCCTGAATCGAACTGCCAGCACTAAGAAGCCTGACTCACCGTTGTCGAACTGCAAATGCTTTATTGGCTAATAACTGCTACGCTGGTCCATTTCTCTGCCATAGAGACTGGCTCAGTCACGTTTACCTATTTGAATTAATATCCTTTCTTTTTCAAAGAACATTGTAGTTTTTCTTGTCTTTCTCCCCTGTCTCATTACCCAGAGTGCTGCATCTTGCTGTAACCCCTGGCCCAAATGGGGGCTTTAAAAGGGGCTTGAGGAGAAGAAGTACATACATAAATATATATAAAGAAACCAGAAGATACAAAGGGGATTTAAAAGACACTTTTATTTATGTTGAAATGTGTTTGTGTTAGCCAATGGACTTACCTGACTGTACCATGTTCCCCACCATGGGGGACGCATGGACTTGTGAGGAGGCTGAAGGACAATCGGCAGGCCTCCCCTGCTAAGAGATAGAAACATGGTTTAGACTGAAAAAAAACGTTAGAAGGTGACTGTTGAAAAGAGGGGTTGAATAAGAACATAGTTAGAGATAGCAGGAAGAGAAAGAGCACAGAAAAGAAAGAAAAGAAGTGCTGTGGACCCTGTGGGGCCACGGCCTCTAGTGGCCTCTTGGGCATTCTTTAATGAGCCGGGCTGCATCTGCCAGCTGCAGCCCAGCGAGAAGTGAAGCCCAGACTGCGTGTGTGGTGCAGCCTTGGAAAGACTAACGCTCACGCCCGTGGACGAGTTTATGGGGTGGTTCCCCGAGCGGGAGCGTGGCCCGAGAGGCAGGGACCTGCCCGGCAGCCAACCCGGGCCTGCCAGAAGACAAGAAAGATCCGACCTGGGTCGTGTGTGTGGTGTGACCCGGGTGAAGATGATGACGCCCCGGGCAACGTGTCACAGCAACTCAAACAGGAGAATGGCCTAATGGCTATGCGCCACCCGGGGGCCAGTCCAGGCAGCCCACAGGTGTTAGAACTCCCAGGCTGCATGCGCGGTTTTGTCCCGGATGAAGACCAGGCTATGGCAGTAAGCCCCCCCGCCCCTTTGCCAAGTAGGGCAGGCAGTGAAAATTAGGGAAACCCTGAAAGGTGTAGGCAGGGAGAGAGCGAGACTGCCAGCACGGCCGGGGGGCCTGCGCATTACCTGCTCTCCCAAGGGAGAGTGGGAGAAAGCAGAACTCACCTCAATGCGATGTGCGTCGGCTGGGCATGGGTGGAGTCCAACAAGGACTTTTCTCTGCCTGAAGGAAAATAAAAATACCACCACAGAGGAAATGTAACCCCTGCACTGCTAGCAGGGAGCAGCATGGGTTTATAAGCCCAAAGGAACTTACAGGGCTGGCAGAGCCCCAACTAAATAAAAACTGCCACATAGGAAATTAAATAAAGGGCTCATCAGGCCCTGTCAAGAAAGTAAAGACTGTCAAAGCCCCAGCAAAGAAATGGAAATAAGGGCTGCCAAAGCCCCTGAAAAGTAATGAAAATAAGGTCTGCCAAAGTCCAGCAAAGTAATGAAGGAAAGAGTGAGTTTGTGTGCTGTTTGTCTTTGGCAGGAACTGCTCCCCTAAAAGGACAGTCACCCCATACAAGCCAACCACGGCAGGGAAGGGCATTTAGACAGCCTAACCAGGACAGCAAGGACGAAACAGATAAATAGGCACTGTGTTTGGAGGGAAAAATTATTAGGGCAGACTGCAGCTGCCAATGTTATTTTATTTGAAGTAATTACACCCAGAAAGGTACATGTGAAAAGTGGGAGGCTGTGATGTGGAAAGGATGAAGCCCAGAGTGGAGAGCTCGAAAACCTGCTCAAGGTTAATATGAATAGTGGTTGTGCAAGGGGTATCCTACTCCTGTAAATGCATGATGAAACGTAGAATGGGGATACTGTTGGTGGTGTTGGTGGTGATCTGGGCAAAATGAATCAGTGTACATGTTTAATGAGTTAAGCATGTTTGTATAAAAGCCTGTAAGGGCACCAAAACTCCCATCCAGTGTACTGGGCCCTATTTGAGATCTGGATCTGGAACTCAGTACTGTGCCCATCTCCTGGATTAATACCTTTTATTTGCAGGTTGCTTAGCGCCCCACCAGAGCTGCTGGTCAGGGATGATGGGGTGGTATTGCTGGGAGCTGTTTTACCGGTCACCTAGGTGATACAAGTGGGTTCGTTTCTGGCCCAGAGTATTTATAATACTGTGCTTCCCCGGGCCAGGAAAAACAAAAAGAAGGGCTACAATGCTATCTTTGCATATTTTGTGTTCTATCTAGTGGGATGGGTGTTTGAATTGTATTTACTTATCATTGCAGATAGTGTGTTTAAAGGATTGATATGTTTTCACTCCTTTATTTTGGTCTGTTGTACTCTGCTGTTTGAGTTGCTACGGTTTCACATTTACATCCCAGAACTCCTGAGAGTATAGCCTTCCCTCGGTCCCTGTTGCCAGAAAGTGCAAGAAGGTATGTCTCTTAACTGCGTCTGTTTTATCCTTTATGATTGGATTCACTCCTTTTGTAAACGTGCAAGAATGCGGTTTTTCTTCTACTTCTCTGTATTTAACTGCGGGGCAGAGGTCAATTTGTCACAGACACACCCTCATTAAGATGGTAAAATAGATAGAAATACGCGCTAGACTTGCAGATGAAACCCTTTGTCGTATTTCCAGTCTGTTGTGCGTCATTTTCCCTGAAGGCGAGAAACGGCCATCTTGTAACTTCTAAATGCCCATAATCCTGCACTCTGAAGCTTACAAAATGGCTGTGTCAGCCCGAGGCACCAACGCAAATAAGTGGCAGGGCCATGTGTTTGTGCGCAGGGCTTGGCTAGCAGCTACAACGAAAAGTATAACATACTCGTGTATGATTTCACTGGAACACCATTAACACGCACACACTTTGCACCAACAGGACACAAGCAGCCAGTGTGAGGACACTGTCAGAGTAGTATTGTTTAACATTGACGATCAGGCATTGCTTTTTTCTGTTCATTTGCTGCGTGCACTTACGTATTAAGTGGCGTTAAGAATGTTAGATTATTTTAATGATATTTTTGGCTCTGCAACTACTTTCAGGAGATATTTGGACTGATTCACAAAGTATTTTTCACTATGAAAATTTCCATGAAAAACACTTTGTGTATCCATTGTCCCATTGTCTTTTTTCTGAAAACGAATACAGAATGTACACACGAAAATAATGACCACTAAGCGAACCTGTTTATTTAAGATGAAAGAGTCTGTGGTAAAAGAGGAATGTCCTTGGTGGAATTTATATTTGAAAATCACAACAACTTTCTACTGGATCCAGTTGCTTGTCAAGGCCAGATCATATACAATTTTTACCAAAAATGGTAATACCATTTTTGCTTAAATTCACATAGCATAAAGATGGTTACAATCGCAATGCAAATGCAGGCATCCTACATTTTCCACGGGTGGGCATCACCAGCCTCTTATATTGAACACAACGAGTTGTATGAGGATTTTTTTAAACCAATTTTGTTAGTTTGCCAACGTATAAACGTACAGCACAATAAACTGTTTTATAAAAAATAACTCAATTTACAGTTATATGTTTCAGTTTTCTCCCCACCCAACCCATAGAGTTGTATGAGTTCAGTGTGTGAATGGTAAAAGGAGTCTGCAAACATCAATTCATCTCCATTAAGGAGGTTGAGGAAATAATTTCAAAGTTGAAACCGTCAAGATGCCAGGGAGACATCTGCCTGTCACCTATCATCAAGGATGCAGCTAAGCACCTGGCACCCTTTATCACAACCCTCCTAAATGCTTCATTTGAATCAAGCACAGTCCCAACCAACTTGAAAGATGCTTGAGTTATGCCCCACTTAAAAAAAACACGCTTGACCCAAACATCCATACTAACTCAAGGCCCATTACAACAGTGCCATTTCTATTAAAAATACTGGACAGAGCAGCCTACCTGCAGATCCAGAACCATCTAGAAAATCAGAAACTACTATGCCTTAGGCAATCAGGTTTCCAACCTAAACATGGCACAGAAACAGCCTTGATTGATTGCAAGACCCAAATGGACAACCTGAAAGACAATGGCAAACTTGCCCTCCTACTTCTATTAAACCTCTCGGCTGCATTCGACTTGTTTAATCATAAAGTCTTATGCAACCACCTATCACCAGCAGCCCATTTCTCCGACAAGGCAAACGCCTGGATTCAATCCTTTCTAAATTATAGATCCATGAGGGTCTTTGTACCATCAGCCACTGCCGTTTCAACCCCAGTCACATGCAGAGTCCCTCAGGGCTCCTGTGTATCACCAACACTATACAACGTGTTTACAAAACCACTGTTTGACAACCTTGACCATTTGGGTGTCATCTACACCAACTATGCAGATAACACCCAAATACTCATCCCCATCACCGGGGAGTATATCAAAGACACCAAGGTTCTAAATGACATATACACCATCATACAAGCCTGGATGGCTAAGTGTGGATTATGCCTTAACGACGACAAGACAGAGCTACTCCTATTAGGCTCCCAAGCAAGACTCAACAAACTTGACGGACTATACTCAACCTTCAACATTCACGGCAACAATGTAACGGTATCCAAGGATGTCAAAACATTAGGTATTTACCTAAACTCCTCACTCACCATGACCAGGCAAATCAACGCAATAGCCTCATCCACTGCCTACACCTGCAATCTAATCAATGCAAACAGACCATTTCTCTCTACACCTAACTGCATCTCCTTAGCCAAAGCCTTAGTGCTCTCCAAAATTGACTATTGTAATGCACTCTATCTAGGCACCAGTCAACGTAACTTTAACATGCTGCAAGTAATTCAAAACAATGCTCTCAGATCAGCATTAAACCTCCTAAGGTCCCAACATATCTCGAATATAAGACGGAATGTCCAGTGGCTCTCTGTCAACCAAAGGATTGAGAACAAAACGCTATCACTTACACATAAGTGCCTAGCTTACTTGACACCCAACTACTTGGCTGACAACTTCACCCGAAACAACACAACACGACCCACAAGATCCACCCAAGCTCATTGCTTAAAAATCCTGAGGTTTAAGCTCCAGAAAGCTGGAAGCAGGAGTTTCCCACTTCTAGCCGCTAAATTTTGGAACACCCTACAACCCACCTTAAGAACTGAACCCTCCTTCCATTGATTTAGAAATAATTCTAAAATATGCCTTCTCTCGCAAGAAGTTTTACTTACATGATCAATCCAACCACTTCTTTGCCTGACTGTAACCATGTGACTGTATCAATTGTAGCCTATGTCGATGTAAGCACTCTAAGTATCACTTTGCCTGCCTTATCTCACCTGTAATCATGATCATATGTTTCTGTAAGTAAATCCAGTGGTCGAAGTGTACGAAAAGAATTAGTGGAACTATGTTCCCTGCTGGCCTGCACCCACTCCACACAAACTCCATCACCACGTCACCTCCCACACACAATACACACCCCGAACACTTGCACCTGCAGTGCACTGAAAGTGCAAGTGTCAACTTCTTCCTACACTTTTATTTTAAAACGAAACCATTCCGGAACAGTTTCTTTTTTTAAAATAGAAGAATAGTAGCTGTAAAAGGTAATTTAAAATTGTAGAGGAGCACCGCTCCCGACCGCTCCCGCTCACTTCGACCACTGAGTAAATCACCTTGTACCATATGTGCCTGTAAGAAATGTGCCCAGATGCCCCAGGGCTCGGTGCGCTATACAAATAAATAAATACAATTTAAAAAAAGATTAACCCCATGTAATCTCTAGTGATCGTAATACAGAAACTTTCGGGCAGAAAGAAGAAGCAATGCTTTCAATGGCAGATTGGATGTGATACAGTGAAGGAAGCTCAAAGTAGGATGTCTCAAGATATTAATTTCAATCTAAGTGTAAATGATGCGTCAAGGATAAGTGAACTGAAATCCAAGGCAAACAACCTTGCGACGCAAGTTGCAGCAATTCTCAAAAAGTATAGAAAATTCTCCTTGATCGCAGTATTAAAATTCTATAAGCAAAAAGTTACACCTATATTGAGATATGGGTCCAATGTGGCTTTGTGCTTCCTGTGGGAAGTTTGGAGCACGCTGGAAAGTATTTCTTGGAAACAAGTTCTCGAGCTGCTGAATTGTGTGCCCATATCAGTTATAAGACATACATTTGGTCTAATATCGATATATGCGGCATCTGTTTGGAAATGTTTGAGCTTGTTTAGAAAATTGACATTGAGCAATCGACCACCGCAATTCAATATACTTCATTTAGACAACTCTGGAAATCGGGCCTGGGATCTTCATCTGTGGTCTAAGCAATGCTTAGTTATCTTGGCAGATGCTGATAAAGAACTAAATATGCTCTGAATAATCCAGACGACGCAAAGAAGAAACTATGGAATTGGGACTGGATTAAAATAGAAGAAGAAAAAGTCAAATATGAATTGAATGATTTTATATTAAATGACACCACACCGTGGAATGTCATTCCAAAATATTTGACTAAATTTCCAGGTCTGAACCATTGGAACTTACTAGAGATCCTAGAACCAAATATCTGGGTTCTCTGATATAGGACTGCCGTCTAAAAGACGCTAAAACCTGGTGGCTCCATGCAGGAGTGAGAATTTTAAATTGAGCATTGCTTTAACAAAATGTGTGGATGATTTGTCTAAGACAATTCTTTTTAAGACTCAAATATGATCCAATTCTTGTTAAGAAAAATCTTTCTTTCTTTTTTACTATTTCTTACTTATGAATGTAGTTTGTCTTTTTTAAACATTTGTGAAATCCGCTGTTATAATGTAATGAATAGATGATATGTTTAAAGTTTTTAATGTGTAATGAATTGATGAAGGTTTGAGTTAAACCATATGTAAAAAAAAAAAGAAAAAATGTGCCTTCAGTAGTCCAAAGGTGCCCTTAATGTACACACAGGTCCTGCTGTGTGCATTGTTGTAGGCTATATCGTGCAGTGTTTGTGGAGTGCGCACCGGGGTCATTAGCCAAGCCAGCTGCGGGTATCCTGAGTCACTAGCATGGGGTGAGGCACAGACATTTGAAACTGCGATATGTGTGGGGGTGGACTTACACAGCATCATGGCAATGGTCCTCATGTGCATGAATATGGGGCTTCATCCCATGGCATGTGCCCGTACTATGCCTGTGCATGCAGTGTCACTAGTATCATGCATTGTATTGGCATCACATGCACTCTGTTACATCGCAGCAGATGTTTTGTGATGTGTCTGTCGGTGACATGTGCACGTGGTGGCTGTCTTGTGACTGGATTTGCTCTCGTGCATTTGGCTTGCTGGGTTGCCTATCGGCATTCCTGAAGCTTCTGGGGGCAGTGGGTCAACATTGTGGGGTTGGTGTACATGAGCAGTGGTGGCCCGCCGCCCCACCTTGCAGCCTGAGGCAATGATAACAGTCAAGCAGTGCACATCAAAATAGTCGGCAGAAGCATGCATGCGCTGCTGGAATAGTTCATAAATATTAAATAAATAATTCTGCTGGCCTGACCTGCCCCAGGCCCATCTTGAGCATGGGACAGGGGCGCGTCCCATTTCACACAGGTTTTCTTTATGATCTGTGTGTAACCCTGAAGGGCGCTGCGCAGATAGCGTACATTTAACTGCATTGCTTCAATGAAGTGGCTGGCAGGGCGCCAGATGTCTGGCCCCCGAATCGCAAACAGCGTAGTTTCTTTTGATTCTTCTTTGCGACTGTGTCAATCACAGATACATTATATTTCATTGGCTGTATGCAATTTAACATGTTAGGAGGTGGGCGGGCCTACTGGGACTGCCGCCAGGTGAAACGGATATGGAGTAACAATCTGCCTGTGAGCTTGTGTTGGGGCCGGGCATACCAGGAAGGGACCACACAACCGAACCACTGAACCCGGCCTCGAAAGGTAGGTAGTTTAGAACCAGTTTATGAGTCACCATTGTGAGAATCCTCCTCAGTCTGCTTTCCTATGCTCTCGCTGTGTTTAGTCATGCCCTGCCTGGCACGGACCCTCACTCTCTACCGCCTTTATCTCCAGATCTGAGGTCTAAAGCATGGGCACACAGTTTAGTTTGGTGTCTCAAAGTGGGGTCATTCACACTTGTGCTGATAACCCCCAGCTGTGGCAGGTCATTCAAGCATACCCAGCACCAGCTGTCACAGCCTCGGCAGCCCAGCTGGAAGCAAAGCAAGGATGGCGGCCTGTGGCTGCCCACGCAAGCAAGGTGTGCGGCCAGGGACGAAGAGTAAAAGGTGAAAAGAGAGGGAAGCGAGGGAAAGAAAGAGGGAAAAGATGAGATGACAAAGATACAGAGCAAGCGCTATATGAGTTGAAAACAAAGAGACGATAGAAAACGGGAGAGCTATACAGAGGGAGCAGGAGGCAGGGTCGGACTGGGACAAGAAATTGGCCCGGACACCCAAATAAAAGTGGCCCACGACATGCCTCAAAAAAGTGGCCCACCCCTCCTCACACGACCCTTGACCTCTGATGACACCACCGGAAGTGATGTCATTTAACCCCACCCCAAAGTGACATCCTGGGAAGCAATGAAACACGAACTTTCACCCCATGACAAAACAGGAAGTGGAATCAAATAGCATTGTTCTTAAGTACACTACGAAAAATATGGTTATGATTTCACTAATGTGATATACATTTCATACAAGAATGGATCACCATATCTATGTGTATAGATCCATATTGCACGTTCCAGGTGGTTTTCTTTTTTTTTCTTCAAAAATAAAAGAATTTTCAATTTTTTTCCCCTCAAAACCGGCCCATGAGCGTCCAGAGATCAGCCCCCACTCCACAGGGACGATTTCGGCCCGGCCACGTGCCGAAAGGACGAGGGGCCAATCCGACCATGATCCCTGTCAAACTCGGGTGAATTATCAGCCTACCTTTAATATCCCTTACACCCACCTCGATGGGCAATTTCTCAGGTTAACCAACCTCCTTTTTTTGAGGTTTGATTCTCCATCTTGATCTTTCAACCCTAAACCCGACTGCAAGGGCACCTACTGATTACAGGGGTCTAGAAATGAGCCACTGGGTCATTGGCTGCTAGCACTGGGTCACTAGACAAGTGTTCTTCAGCACAGTAGGTGGATTTGCTGTGCACTTCCCAGTTCCACTAGAGTGTGGCTCTGGCTCGGCTGTTTTTCCTTTTGGTCTCAACCATCTCCTGTTCTCAGGTCCAGTATTCTTTAATGTTGTTGGTGGACCTGCTGATTCCATCAGCGTCACTTTAGGCTTCCAGCCAGCAGTTCCCAAGGTCTCTCTTTCTCTTTCTCTTAGAATTGTTTTGGCTTGGGGTCTGTCAGTGCTCGGCCCCATGTGAATAAGGCTTTCAGCTATCCTTGCCCTAACACTTTGACACCTTCTCACCCTAGATCCCACCAGCTTTGCTGACTCCCCATCTATCTCCTAGCTTCTTGCCTTGGCCAATGCTTGTTTGGTTTTCTGGACATCGCTTTGCACCTTCTCCGCTCCACCTCTGCCTAACAGTGCTCTCTTTTCTCTTCTCTTGAACCTCCTCGCCTCTGTCCAGCTTGCTTCCTCCATTCCTCCTCCTGGTCCCTTCTCCAGTGCCTCACTGGGCTGGTCTTGCCTTCCTCCTTATTCCTGATGGTTTTCTACCTTTAGCTGCCTTCCTTTCTGATCTCTCCATTTTCGAGCACTTCCCTTCCGTGTGCTTGTGCCTTCCTCCTTTTTCAAGATGATTCCCTCTTCTTGCTTCCCTAATCCTAGCATCTTCTTTCCTCCTTTATCCTACTCTCACCATACTTGTTCCTCGCCCTGCTCCTTACTCCTCGTTACACTCTACCTCACTGACTCCAACCACCTTGAAACTTACACACTAACCACAGAGTTTAGTCCACTTTTTTTACTCTAGGCTGTGGGTAGTTAAGCTCACCAAGGGTTTTCAAAGGCACACTTTCGGGAACAACTGAAAAAAGCTTAGGGATGTGTTAAGATCTTTCGTCCTGGCCTCCAACCAATGCAGCGAAGTAACTTCTCATTGACTCTAATCAACCCCCAGTCCTGCTGGCTACACGAAAAGCCTCATTTGCTCCCGGGGCATTTTCTTGCCCCCTAGGAGGCAAGTCCCACAATTTGAAGGTCACTGTTTGAAGGTTTGACGCCTGCGTTCGGGCAATTTTTGCATGGGAAAAATACAGTGTTTTATCAAAATCATGATGGCGGAGAATGGTGGGGTTTGGAAGGTGGCTTAATATAAGGGCAGGTTGAAAAACAAAAATACGTCTATCAAATAAGTCATGCAATAAATATCAGGAAACAAATGTCCTGGTAGCACAACTTTTGGAACTAGTCTTGGGAGGATAGCTCAGGGGCAACGCGCTCGTCTTGGAAGCAAGACTGCACAGAGAAACACAGGTTCGATCCCCAGGTGCACGCTAAGAAACCTCCAGGTATTAAGCGCGTTATAAATAACTAAATCTGCTATGACCCACGGAGGGGCCATCAGAGTGACAAATGCTTAACCCAGATCCGGACCTCTGAAGTGACGTAAGGGACAAGGTTATTTTTCAGAATCAGGGAGCAACAGTACGGTGCTGAAAAGTGAACTGGCCACCAGTTGAATGCTGGGTAATAAAATGAGGTGGTTGTGGCAACCAACCACTGTCTAGTGCCAAATGTGTGCAACTTATGTAAAGGAATGTTTCCAAGTTTGTTAAGCGTGACCTAAAATACGTATTCCTTGGGCAGCTGTACTGTTTGCTGTCGCGTAAGAGGCTGTGTGCCTGAGAAGACGAGCTGGGATCACGGGCATGGCTGAGATCGCAGTGTTGCTGCAGCGCCGCTCTCTCGAACCCCCTTCGATCTTTTTACACATCTCCCTTCTGCAATGAGGAAGTCTAAACACTAGCGGACATGTTTCAGCGCCCGATGAAGGCCGCCATTCATAAAAGATACTGAGCCTTTTTCATGGGCGTGGGATGCCCTTTGCTCACGAAAAATGCAGCACAACTTGAGAATGTTGCTCTGTGTGGTTTGCACATTTTCTAGCTACAGACACTGTTTGTATGCCATCCCCTTTCAGAAAATGTTACACTGGGAAGGAAAGCGAGCCTTTGGCAAAGCCAAACGTGTTGGTCTTTCATGGGCAGACAGGCTCGCCCTCTGCAGATATCTGTAACTTTACAACTTTTGCATATTGCAATGTTCTACAAATGACCCACAAAATTAATAACATTTTACTGGTGGTATTTAAAAACACAAAATAATAATAGCATTTGACTATTAGTCTTTACATTTTCCTATGAACGAGGGGGACAATGAGACAAGGCCTTTAAGCCCAGGGTACATGGCCGCATTCCGAGCATTCAGAAGAGTAAATGCCTTTACTTCGCCAGCATTCACTTCGCCAGCACTTTGTCGCCTTTACTTCGCCAGCATTCACTTCGCCAGCACTTTGTCGCCTTTACTTCGCCAGCATTCACTTCGCCAGCACTTTGTCGCACTTACTTCACAGCATTCACTTCGCAACACTTTGTCGCACTTACCTCGCCAGCATTCACTTCGCCAGCACTGACATTTTGTCTTTCCAGGGGGTGACCCCTGCACCTCCCCTTTTTTCTACCTGATATTATTCCCTCGATACACCTTGATCCCAAATCTAGCCTTACACTATCCCTAACCACATCCACTACCAACCTCACAATGGGAAGATGCAGACAAAATAAAGGCATGAGAAAGTAAATAACTGGCCAAGTGAATGTATGATAAAGTAAGTGTATGTGGCGTGTTAAGGGGGCATACTCCTGAATGACCCTCCCATGCTGTCTCCATTGCCTCTGACTTTGTACTTCACTTACCTCTTCTGCACCTGTGATGCCATTCCTCTCTTTGTCCGAGTGTTACGCGCCATCCCCGGGCCCCGCCCGGCCCTGCTCGCTGTTAATTGAATCGTGTCGGCGGCCCATTGACGGCTCGGCTCCGGCTGCAGGCGATTTCAAGCCGCAGAAGTGATCACTGAGGCCGGATCTGAGGGGAAATCGATGGCAGCCACAGCCCGAGGATTAACTGCGAAACCGGGGGAGATGGGGCGGGGGAAGCAGAGCAGAGAGGTGGGGGGAAGTGGACGGATGAAACAGACAAGGGAAGAGGGGAACCGAACTAGACAGAGAGAACGCAGCCGCTCAGCCCTCTCAGCACCAGGAAGACTTCAGGAACTCACATGACCGGCCCAGCCCCAACAACCTGCCATTGCAAATGCAATGAATCACAACAAAAGGAGCGGCTCCTGGCCCAGGAGCCGCTCCCTTGCCGTGACCCACTGCATTTGCAACAACTGGCGCCACACTGTCGGCGGATCGGCCCAGAGCCCAGGGCACCACCAGGCCAGTGCATTCACCAAAGAAAGGCAACACTCGCGTGTTACCTCTCTTTAATGAATGCACACGCTGTGCGCCGTGCAAGCCAGCCAGCACACCGGCCCACACACAGCAAACCGGCCCCCAGGGCCTCGGAACGTATCGGCCACGGGCCGATTGGCCGACAGGCCAGTCCAGCCCTGGCAGGAGGTGAGAAAATACAATAGATAGTGAGAACATCGATTGGGATGTTAGGATTATAATGCATCATGTTGCGGTTGAGGACATCCTCTGGCGCTTTGCACTACGCCACTACCTGAAGCGGGCGCTGAATTTTTATGAATTTTATTTTTGATTGCACACCAAAATTTCAAATAAGTTTCAAGTATGTCCAGAGTGATACTGATAAAAAGCATCCTTCCCATGACGTCATTTTTATTTGGCAGAACTGAACCGTCTCATTTCTCAAAGAGAGAAAAAAGCGTCATACAGCACATTTTCAATTTTTTCTCCTGACAATTCCAACCTCACCTGCACCCGACTTCGGTAGATGGGGCAGGGCTATACATCGCAAGACGGCGCGTGAGCGTGCTAAAGACGCTGACTGCGACGGGGCCATGGAAAAGTAAAAGGAGGCGGAACGATGGTGAGCCAGGGACATCATTTAGGGATCACCAGGTTTCCCTTACTACTAACCCTGTGGTCTGCCTTGCTACCCCATAAACCTTTTTCTACAATAATTGCTAGACTCATTAAAGGTTTATTTCAGGAACACCTCAGGGTGTGAGCCACTGAGATAGTTTGTTCTTAAACACCTCAAATTCACAATGCAGACAAAATCCTCCAAAAAGCATTTAGAGTAGAATAAGCATCCATTTCGGACAGGGCCTCATTACACGGTAGGCGGTGAGCCATGGCGCTATTAGTGATCATGGCTCATGCCGGTAAAATACCGGCACCACCTTGGTGGAAAGGGGATCCCCCTTCCGCCATTGCCCTTCCCCATTCCCATTTCTGCCCCATAGGGCTCTATGGGAATGGGGAAGGCGCTAATTACGGCACCGCAATTTTGCGGTGCCGTAATTAGCTCCGAGGTCCCTTAGCGGGTTGGATTTTAACGCCTGCAAAAAGCAGGCGTTAAATCCCCCAACCCGCAAAGGGACCTCGTAGTAAGGCGGTAGGGATTTACCGGTACCGGTATTTTACCAGTACCGGTAAATCCCTACCGCCATCCGTGTAATGAGGCCCTAGTATTTTGTTTTTCGCAAGTTGCAGTTATAGCATGTTTTTTTCAGCCGATACATATGGTGATCCATTCTTGTATGAAATTTATATCACATTGCAGGGATATTGTAACCATATTTTTCATAGTGTACTTAGGAACAATGCTATGTGATGCCACTTCCTGTTTTGTCAAGGGGTAAAAGGTTGTGTTCCATCGCTTCCTGTGATGTCACTTCGGGGTGGGGTAAAATGACATCACTTCCTGTGATGTCATCAGAGGTTAAGGGTCATGTGATGTCACTTCTGTTAAACCTGGTATTTTGGTGAAATGAAGCCCCTGTAGTGAGCTCAAGCAATGGATAGAAGATCAAAGAGAGGATCGTGTATGTGCGAGAGAGAAGTGTGTGAAGAGAGAAATAGAAGCAGTAGGTGAGTGAGAAAGAGAAAGTCAAAGAAAGAAGACAAGGAAAAGGGAGAAAAATGAAAGCAGCAGCGAGACATACAGACAAAAGAATGGGCGCCTTACGAAGGATTGCATGGGCCGGGGGTGAAAGGCTGCCCTACCCGCAGTAAATGTTGATCATTTTTACACCGTAATGAGCAGGGTCAGACTGGGAAAAGAAGTATGCTCGGACACGCAAAAAAAAGTGGACCAAACCTTGCCTCAAAAAAGTAGCCCACCCCTTGACTCAGAAAAGTGGCCCACCCCTCGCCTCAAAAAAAGTGGCCCTCAAGCCATCATCCGTGAATCGCATAAATTCACACTTTACAGAAAATGCTACTTATGGAGGGTTCATGTGTCTGTTACATTACAATACAACTCAGTTGCATACAGTTCTGTGACAGGATCCACAGCCCTGAGTCGCAGGAGTGGCATGAACCAACCACCCCCACTGAGGTTTTGGGAGCTGCAAGTCGATGCTTATACAGGGCTCCGCAACCCCAGCAGGGAAGGAGGGTGACAGTCTCGTCTGGTCATCTCAGTCTTTAAGAAATCTATAGAGCGCAAAATCAATGTGCACTCTATTTTTTGGCTGGGTGCAAAAGACTAATATTCAAAACGGCCAATTTCAAACATGCTTTTTTCTGGAGGAAATCCCCCCCAAAAATGTAACCTAAAAATATCAACTCAAAATGTAATACTTGCCCTGTGTTGCTAAACCAATATTTTTGTAAGCCACTGTGTGCAACTGTTACTCTGTGGCTGGATTTGCAGCAACATCAGCGACCCCCTTCCTAGCTATAGATAGACAAAACTTCCACTTCCAGAATACGGTTCTTCCAATCTCCCCATGACCATGATACAAAGCGAGGGACATTCTTACGAGATGTGTGCTCTCGTAATATTTATTTATTTTCAACTGGTGTACCTTAACCGTAAAATATCCTTTCCATTGCTCTGACCTTCTTGGTTCTACCCTCCACCCCCCTCCCAAGGCATCACAATGTCACCTGTGTGGGTGGCAGGGGGGCTATTCTGCAAGGGAAAGTTGAGGCCATACAAACTGCCCAAGGATTACCCTTCTCCTCCCCCCACCAGGGGATATGAAATGAAGCCAAGAGCCTCAATGAAATAGTGTGTCCAGACCCTCTATCAAACGCAGGCGGTGTGCTGCTGTTTATTGGCCCAACAGGAGAAGCTGGCACTGGCACACGTCACCGGGTCTCAGGGTCAGGGGCAAGTAGCACATCATTGCAATAAGACAGCTCCCCATCATCATTATGAGAAACATGCAGCACTTAATGGCGCAAGCCAACATGTTCTACTCTGAGCCCCATTCTGTGTATCAGACGCTAGTTGGTGTATCTGGGACTAAGCCCTTTGTTGCTAAACCGAGCCTATTTGTAGCAGACTCTACTTTCCATGTGTCTGAGCCTGGTCTCTGTGTGCCTGAGCCTGGTCTCTGTGTGTCTGAGCCTGGCCTCTGTGTGTCTGTGCCTGGTCTCTGTGTGTCTGAGGCTGGCCTCTGTGTGTCTGAGCCTGGCCTCTGTGTGTCTTAGCCAGGCTCCTGACCTCTGTCTGTCTGAGCCTGGTCTCTGTGTGTCTGAGCCTGGTCTTTGTGTGTCTGAGCCTGGTCTCTGTGTGCCTGAGCCTGGTCTCTGTGTGTCTGAGCCTGGCCTCTGTGTGTCTGAGCCTGGTCTCTGTGTGTCTGAGCCTGGCCTCTGTGTGTCTGAGCCTGGCCTCTGTGTGTCTTAGCCAGGCTCCTGACCTCTGTCTGTCTGAGCCTGGTCTCTGTGTGTCTGAGACTGGTCTTTGTGTGTCTGAGCCTGGCCTCTGTGTGTCTGAGCCAGGCTCCTGACCTCTGTCTGTCTGAGCCTGGTCTCGTGTGTCTGAGCCTGGTCTCTGTGTGTCTGAGCCTGGCCTCTGTGTGTCTGAGCCTGTTCTCTGTGTGTCTGAGTGTGTCTGAGCCTGGTCTCTGTATGTCTGAGCCTGGCCTCTGTGTGTCTGAGCCTGGCCTCTGTGTGTCTGAGCCTGGTTTCCGTTTGTCTGAGCCTGGTCTCTGTGTGTCTGAGCCTGGTCTTTGTGTGTCTGAGCCTGGTCTTGTGTGTCTGAGCCTGGTCTTTGTGTGTCTGAGTCTGGTCTCTGTGAGTTTGAGCCTGGTCTCTGTGTGTCTGAGCCTGGTCTCGTGTGTCTGAGCCTGGCCCCTGTGTGTCTGAGACTGGCTTCTTTGTGTCTGAGCCTGGTCTCTGTGTGTCTGAGCCTGGCCTCTGTGTGTCTGAGGCTGTTTTCTGTGTTTCTGAGTGTGTCTGAGCCTGGTCTCTGTATGTCTGAGCCTGGCCTCTGTGTGTCTGAGCCTGGCCTCTGTGTGTCTGAGCCTGGTTTCTGTTTGTCTGAGCCTGGTCTCTGTGTGTCTGAGCCTGGTCTTTGTGTGTCTGAGCCTGGTCTTGTGTGTCTGAGCCTGGTCTTTGTGTGTCTGAGTCTGGTCTCTGTGTGTTTGAGCCTGGTCTCTGTGTGTCTGAGCCTGGTCTCGTGTGTCTGAGCCTGGCCCCTGTGTGTCTGAGACTGGCTTCTTTGTGTCTGAGCCTGGTCTCTGTGTGTCTGAGCCTGGCCTCTGTGTGTCTGAGCCTGTTCTCTGTGTGTCTGAGCCAGGCTCCTGACCTCTGTCTGTCTGAGCCTGGTCTCTGTGTGTCTGAGACTGGTCTTTGTGTGTCTGAGCCTGGCCTCTGTGTGTCTGAGCAAGGCTCCTGACCTCTGTCTGTCTGAGCCTGGCCTCGTGTGTCTGAGCCTGGTCTCTGTGTGTCTGAGTGTGTCTGAGCCTGGTCTCTGTATGTCTGAGCCTGGCCTCCGTGTGTCTGAGCCTGGTTTCCGTTTGTCTGAGCCTGGTCTCTGTGTGTCTGAGCCTGGTCTTTGTGTGTCTGAGCCTGGTCTTGTGTGTCTGAGCCTGGTCTTTGTGTGTCTGAGTCTGGTCTCTGTGTGTCTGAGCCTGGTCTCTGTGTGTCTGAGCCTGGCCCCTGTGTGTCTGAGACTGGCTTCTTTGTGTCTGAGCCTGGTCTCTGTGTGTCTGAGCCTGGTCTCTCTGTGTCTGAGCCTGACCTCTGTGTGTCGGAGACTGGCCTCTGTGTGTCTGAGCCTGGTTTCCGTGTGTCTGAGTCTGGTCTCTGTGTGTCTGAGCCTGGTCTTTGTGTGTCTGAGCCTGGTCTCGTGTATCTGAGCCTGGTCTTTTTGTGTCTGAGCCTGGTCTCTGTGTGTCTGAGCAGCTCAGCCTAGTCTTTGTGCAGCCAAGTATAGTGTCTCCGTGCGTGCCGAGGTCTCAGTCTCTCTGCCGAAATGCACTTTCCACAGGTTGATATGCACCCTTTCCACTTACCTGTATTCTTCACGTATGTGTCCTGCCTTCTCAGTCTATGATGGGACCACCTGCCTCACATTCCCCGGGCCAGATATTCATTACAATAATAGGAAGCACTTAAACGGTAAAGCCCACTAGCACTGCTATGCTCCAGATCAGTCTGACCCTGAAAAGCAAGCTCTGCCTAGCGTTCCCATCTGTTGGCGTGTTTTCCCGGCCTTCCCTGGGTAGCGCGGCTGCAACTTCAATCACAGGGAGCAAAAAGCAGAACCAGAGCTCGCACAGCGGAAGTCAGCCACTTGAGGGAAGGTGGGGGGTTGTTCATAACAGAAGCAATGTGTGCCTATGTTATGAATCCAGTTGGTTTGGTACAGTGAAGTACAGTTTTTAAATAATACATGCGTACATGTTCTTTTGTGCATCACGAGAAGGTTCAGGAAACCAAACTTGACATTTAAAAGACACATATCCCCCCATCCAGTCAGGCACTGCAGTCACACAGGGGAAAGCTTTCCTCGCTCTCTTTTAGGTCCAGACGCTTGGGGAGAAATCACATTAAACATCACCAGGGGAAACAAGCACGAGATTTTCTTATAAAGCAATCAACAGAAATGTTAGTGCTTGCTTGTGGAGCGCAGTGGTTATTAATTGGCAAGAGGGGTTAGCTACTTGCCTGTGACTCGTCGGCGCTGCGTAAGGTGCCATATCCACAGTGGGCCGGGAGGGACCAGGGACGTCATTTGGGGGTCGCCAGGGGTCGCAACTGCGACCTCTGTGGTGTCCCTTGCGACCTCTGTGGTGTCCCTTGCGACCTCTACTAAAAAAAAAAATACATTTTTTTTTTTTTTTTTTTTTTTAAGTTATGCAAGCTCCTGGGCTGTGGCTCTTTACTTCTGGGGTGGCTGGCTTTCTTGTTCAGGCCCCTTAAAAAAAAAGACTTGAGGCACTTGTTCTTATTTTTCTTCTAACACTTTCAGCACTGACCCTAAATAAGAAAGAATAGGAATACCAAATAATGTGTCTTTCTGGAATTCTATACAGTAATTGCTTGCCTCATTAAATGTTTATTTCAGGCACACTTCAGGGGGTGAGTCACTGATTTAGTCTGTTCTTAAACGCCTCACTAAGCCTAAGCCGTTCATCCTTCTGAGGTCGATAAATGAGTACCAACACAGGTTGGGTGATATTGGGTGTATATTTTTTCTATATAAAGCGCTTAATGATGTGTTATTATATAGCACTTACGCTTATCATTTGGTCATGGACGTCTGCTTGCATACACAGTAATTTGGTAATATGGGCCTATACACACTGAACTTAATGATACATATGGCGATCCATTCTTGTATGAATATACATCATATAGTGATATCATAACTATATTTTTCATAGTGTACAATGCTATGTGATGCCACTTCCTGTTTTGTCAACGGGTGAAATGTCGTGTTCCATCGCTACCCGCTATATCACTTTGGGGCGGGGTCTAATGACATCACTTCCTGTGATGTCATCAGAGGGTCAAGGGTCGGGTGATGTCACTTCCGCTACCCCTGGCATTTTGGTGAAATGACGTCCCTGGGAGGGACCCCTGGAAGGTTTACATCACATGATTCATCATTCATGTGAGAGATCAAATTAAAATATTGACTTTGGATTGCAATTTGAAATGGTCCACGTCCCTACTCCCACCTCCTGGAATTAACGTACTTGGTCAATGGTCAACTGCTGCCTGATGCCAGGTGGCGGCAGGTGCCCTGCCTGTGCGCTGTCCGTGCTGCAGCTGGTCCGCTGCTCAAGGTGGTAGCTAGGTGACAAGGTGGTCTCACAGCGGTGCGGTGCCACAGCCAGTGCGCAGCATGCTCGGGTGGCCCCAATTTAGCACAAACTTTGGGGAGGCGGGGCAGGCACGCCGGGCGGGCGCTAATGCACAGCAGTGCGCATGGTCTCTCTTGACCCTCTCTCAACGTCTGCTGCTGCCTGCTCTGCTGCACCGTGGTCCGTGGTGCACAAAAGACTGCCTGCTGGCTGCTGCTGCTAGGTGCTAGCCAGTTCAGTTGCCCTCCATGTGCAGATGACTGTGTGCAACTGTGCTGAGTCTGAGTCAGTGTGCATGGCACCCAAATCATGCCCGTAGGCAGCCCAGCCCAAGGCCCAATATCGAGAGTGAGTCGTCAGACGACATGTGACATCGTCCCGGAATTGACCCCTAGGCTCTGGCGGCGCAGAGTCTGTGTGCAAGGCAGCCAGGCTGAATTTTCATTGGCCCGCCCGTGCTCCCCAGCAACCCCCAGCGCTAGGCACAAGATGTTTTCAAATTTGTATGCACGTGCAACACATTTGTTGTTGTTACTTGCTGCAGTGTTGAAAGCAACTTAAATATGGAGAACTTGGGCCACGGGCGCGGCGTGTGCAGCCCAGGCCAGGCTGCCTGCAGGCTGCAGCACATAGACCCCAACCCAGCAGGCAGCCCAGGAGGACTCAGTGGCCCTCATTACGACCCTGGCGGAAAGTGACTGACCGGACCGCCATAGCGTAAATAGCGTTTCCGCCATTGCACGACGTAGCAAAGTGCGGCTCATTCCGACCCATCGGGCACGAGCACCACGCCATGGCGGAAGTGCAAAGTCTGCGATGGCGGAAATGACCCCAAAACGGCCCACACCGCCGCCGTACGGCGCCCTAGGTGCAATTCCGCCACCCATTTTAGCGGTCACCGCAATGAGCGGCAATCGGAAAGTACGGTGACCGTAAATATACGGAAACGGAAGTAAAAACATGGTCCCGGAACGGGAAACAGCACGCCGTACACCTATAAAAACACAATTTCCACACAACCATTAAAAACACTACCCTGAGACTCATCCCAACCCGTCATCCACCCTAGTGAAACCAAGACAAATGGGAAAAGTAGCGAAAAAAGCGTGCGACCGCAAGCGGCAGGTCCACTTCTCCCATGAGGAACTCACCGTGCTCACAGAGACCCTCCAGGAGAATGCTGGCGTGGTCTTCTCCACGCAAATGACCAGGACGGCACTTGCGAACAAGAAGGCCATATGGGCCCTGGTGGCACAGCGGGTAAGTGCGTGGGGACCGCACCCCGCAACCCACAGCAATGCAGAAAGCGATGGGACGACTTGCGGATACGCGTCCGGAGCATACTTTCTGCCAACCGAAACATTGCCACAGCTACCGGGGGAGGATCGGAATCACCCATCAAGTTGACCCCCTGGGAAGAAATCTGTGCCTCCACCATTGGAATGGAGAGTATAGAGGGAGTCGGAGGGATGGAGAAAGGAGTGCAGACATCCGAAGAATCAGGTAGGTGGTCCAAATAAAACAATGCCAAATCTACAATGTCCAATCATGTGAAGTACCATGTGTCCACATAGTGCAACAGTAACACATGTCCAGGAGAACGTCCACATACATAGGCCTGATAGCACACTTTAAAACTCACATTAAATACATAAATAATTAAAAATCCTAAAAACACCCTCTACACGTGCAGCAGGCACACCCTAACTGCAGGCTGCAAAACAACTGCATCCTCAATCCACACAAAAATGAAACCACCACCAAGGCCCCAACCCAAATCACCCTCAGGTACCACCCCAATGCATGTGATACATTGCCATTCCAATTTCCACAGACCCATTTATAACGCTCGCCCTCCTTTACTCCACCACAGGGTCCGATTCAAACGACGAGCTCCAGGACACCCCTACCAGCACACCTGCAAAGAGGGCCAAGACCAACGGACAAAGACCCTCCACCTCAGCTGCACGCATCAAGACACGGCAGCAGCACAAATCAAGTGGCAGCACACAGGAGGGAACATCAACAGGCACCCCAGCAGCCAGCATGCCCACAACAGCACCACCACAGGTCCCCCCAATGGATGCCACAGAAGGCACTGCTTCTGGTGGCAGCAGCACCATAGGTGACACTGCATTAATGGCAGCATGCTCCGACACAGAAAACGGGGATGTCGAAGTAAGATCCATCCATGACCTGTCTCAATCCCCCTGTCTGTTCCATCCCGTACACCATGAGGATACCACGCAGGGGCACCCACAAGACGACGACTGGCCATCCCCTACAAGCCCTGTGGCAAGGCAACATGAGGTGACCAGCCCCTCTGTGACACCACCGCAAATGGCCATGGCACAGCAGAGGCAACAGTCCCTCGACCAGGTAATCGTGCAACAGCAGCAACTGGCCACGCTCCTCAAGGACCATGCTGATGAATGTGGGGGTACTAAGGCAGCCATAGAAACATCAACTGAGACACTTAGGGCAGAAATGGAGAGAAGTACAGAGACACTAAGGGCACAAATGGAGAGAAGCACCGAGAGCCTGAGGGGGGAACTGCATGCGACGTCCAAAGACGTATGTGCTGAACTTGCCGCTGTGCGCCGTGTGCTCACTGAGCTCTCACAAACCCTCAGGGACATGCATGGACGTGAGCAGGCAGAGACATCATCCGTTGCAAGTTCCGTCCAGGGCAGCCCCCAACGTAGATCTGGGAGGAACCTGCGCTCCACAGGCAGGGGTGCCCCTGATACCCGGAGAGGGGGCTTGCAATAGCGACTGCCGACTGACAATGAGCATCTTTGGACACTGGTGTTCGGGGGGGAGGTAGGAGGGTGGAGGGGGTGTGTGGGGCTCACTTGGGTGGCGGGTCGATGGGGTGTGTAACATGATTTCATATATGCCATAAACAATGCACGATCATCCAATGAGATGTGTGGACATTGATCTTTGTGTACGAGCCCATTATAGGCGTACAGTCCATATTGTGCATGTTCCAGACACACACAGTGCCACAAGTCCCGTGTCCATGTATCAGCCACCAGGCGTGAGTGCTAGAAGCATGCATCTATGATATGCTGACGAATGTCACGGCCCTCCTGTGCCTCGCAGACTCCTTGAGGTGCTGCCACATCCCCACCCTCATCATGACCATCTTCAGGTGCTTGCAGTTCTGCGTCAGGGGGCATGGGCACATTTCTACGTACGCACATGTTGTGTAGCATGACACATGCCATGACCATCTTTGCAACCTTCTCATGGCGGTACAGGAGTGCCCCGCCAGACCTGCTGAGGCAGCGGAAACGAGTCTTCAGTAGGCCGAATGCCTGTTCTATGACTACACGGGTACGTGAGTGGGCATGGTTGAAGTCCTCCTCATGCTGGTCCTGTGGGTTCCGGAGTGGTGTAAGGAGCCATCTCTTCAGTGGATACCCGGCATCACCTGTATGTGGACAATAAAGGATGTTTGTGGAATGACATTGCTACGTACGCACCCCCCCCCCTTCCTGCCAGGTCATTGCCGCATCACATACCCCACATTATCATGCATGAAATGAGACTCACCGAGTAGCCAGGATCTGTTCCCTGCGTGTCGCTCCATGTAGCGTGGTATTGTAGAGTTCCTCAAGACCATAGAATCATGGGTTGATCCAGGAAATCGGGCACAACAATGTGTAATGATCCTGTTGGAGTCACACACCATTTGTACGTTCAGAGAATGAAATTGTTTTCGGTTGCGGTACTGGGCCTCCATGGCATGTGGGACGACCAATTCCACATGGGTGCAGTCGATGGCACCAATGCAACCCGGTATGCCGCCAAGTGCATGGAATCCCACTTTTGCGTTCGTAATTTCCTGCTCCGAGCGTGGTAGAGAGATGTAGTCGTCTGCGTGTCTCAGGAGGGCATCGAGCACTTGCAATAGTGTCCGTGAGAACAGTGGCTGTGAAATGCCATGCAACTGTCCGACTGTGTGCTGGTAGGTGCCTGTGGCCAGGAAGTGGAGTACAGACACCACCTTCAGTAGGGGTGGGATGGCGGTTGGGCTATCTATCATGCTGACAAGGTCAGCCTGTGTCATGTCCACAATGGCGGTTATGGTGTCCCGGTCCAAACGGTAGAGGGTGTGGATCTGCTCCTCAGTGAGGTTGAACGGATGTGCTCGGAGGCGTGGGATTGCGGGCTGCCTGCGTGGTGGTAGTGGCTGTGCTGGCGGCCCTTGCTGGCCCTGCCTTGCCCTCCTCCTCCTCCTGCGTCTCCTCCGTGCGGCCGGTTGTTGTAGTAGTTGGTGTTCGTCTTCCTCTTGAAGTTGGAGTACTTGCAGTGCTATCAGGTCCCCCAGGGCCAACATCGCTAGTCCTGCCGGTAGCATTTCGGAGTGGGTGTGGTTGTGGGAGGCGGTTGGGTGTGCAATTTATGTGTTTTCAGGCTGTATAGCCTCCACCTGTGGTGATTCATTCCACCTGTGCAAGCTGCAATCCCCTTTGGGCGAGCACGTCCGCACACAACGCTGCAATTCGACGAATGGCATCTTGCTATTACAATCATGTATTTTGTTCCCGATGGCAGTGTAATATTGGTTCATATGTTCATTCTGCTATGGTCCCATTGTTTCACATACTATCTTTGCAGTCGCGAACAGACTTGTGAAGGGTCAGTGGAATGTAGTATTCGAGTAACGGTGGACCCTCATGCAACACTGTACCGAGGTTCACCGACGGGCGGGGCGTCCCATTTGTGAGTGAAGCCAGTTGCCATTTTCACACACAGCCGCACTAGATGGATTAATTTGTGATTTCAAGCGGTCACAGTTGCCTTTTCGACGTGATGTTGCAAATGAGGAATTCGAAGGACGGCGCTTTCGGTTTTCAGCTAGCGGCGAGGAGATGCCCACAGGTCTGACTGCTAATATAACGTTCTATTGTTCAATGTCCTTGGACAGGGGCCATGGCGAGAATGCAATGATTGATATGAATAGTATGGATGCGCAATAGCGTAGTGGACGATGAGGCCGGACGTTCCCAAATACATGTTACTTCACAACACTGGAATTACGTGCTGGAGCACAGTGGATTTTGCAGACTACATAACGCACAGACTCAATGGAAATTTCACATGTTATGTGAGTATGAAATCAGGCGTTTTCATGCCGGGATGAGGGAATGATGTATGGATGCATGGACAGATGATTTAATACAGAGTTTGCCATGTACAGGGCTTCTTGGAATCTATCCACTTCCCCTGCGCTATGTGATGCAGTGCTGCCATAGTGGGACCATCGTCTATCTGCCCTTGTTGAACCCTCCCTGTCTCGACGCGCCTTCAAACACTTGTGTCTATGCACGTTACTAATCCCATCTGATGGATTCTGTTTTAACAGACGCATGCACAAAAACACTCGTTTGTAATAGTGTTTTCACCTCGATATATATATTTATGATTCGCAAGTGGTTTTTGGGTGGAAATAATCCTTTGGAGTGGGCTAGCATGCATATGGCTGTGGATTTAGTGTGATCATTGAAGTGAGTAATTCAAATGAAGTTCTGATGCCCATACTATTCTTTTTCATTTCATTTGGGTGACAGGTATCTCCTCCCCTTTTGCCACTGCCATCTGTATGCCACTCCTGCAGATGGATTTTACTCCCGACACCTGCTGCTTCGTGTCAATCAGTGGAGCACCATTACGATCTTATGGGACGATCGCCAATGGGCCACATGCCCTTACGCAGTACTAGTGGCGAGGAGCAACATTTCGGCCTTTCAGCTGGACTAGTGCCTACCTAATGGGACGGCCCTGCGGTTCTGGGCGCTTCAATGTTGCCTTTTTGACCGTGAATGTAGCCCTGTGTACCATGAAGGAACAGGGCGTCACACAAGAAGAAGCTGGTCATTTATTGCGGATGCAGCCCACAATGATGAAATCTATTGTGGAGTTCATGACCTAATGGCTGTATGGGCTTGGTGATTTGTTGTGCATTAAATTTCTATTCTGATATGAACCGTGTAGCGTTCTTCTTTGCAAGTGATGTAGCATATTCCTATTTGTGGAGGCGATGTATTGTGAGGAGATCTGCATTGGGTTCCAGCTTCGGAGTATAGTTGCGTGGTACTGTACTGGGCGCGTTTGCCTACGAAGCCCAGTGAGGTCAGGGATAGGGGCTGCCAATATGACTGTTTTAATGATGTCATGCTCAGGGGCGGGGATTAGCTTTTGTGTAACAGATGCCGGTCAGCCAGGTGGATTGGTGGAATGATGTGATTATCAGAATGTGGCTGGTCACAGGTGCCTGTGTTTGCATGCGTTTCTTGGAGGGAGACTGAGGTCATGTCCATTTGAATAGCTTCTGTGTTCGTGCCATCTGTGCCCTGCAGCTCCCATTGGCCCCTCTTGAGATGAGCCTGGCTGCTCAGTCACTCTGCCCACTTGTGTGGTAGATGCTTATGCTGATGGTTGGTTTGTTTACTGGCAGGAGTACAGGGCTGGTGCAGTCTCACTCAGGATACTGCTTTGGATGTTGCCTTACACTGGTGTCAGTCGATGGGGGCCTGTTTTGTTTGTGTCATTTTTCTGTTCATGTTGCTGGACTTGACCCTTCACATGCCTGTGCTGCATCAGTGCGGCAATGGTGCCATGGCAATTATGGATGGCCACTCACAAGGCACTTGGAGCCGCTAGATTAATTTGTTCGTTGGCAGGCATGGGTGACTTGTACATTTCACTGGTTGCATTGTGTGTCTTCATTGCACCTACGAGGAGTTGTGCAATGTGCCAGGGAGTGGTGTACAGGCACTCAGTATGGCCGTTTACGGTTGGTTTCGCGATGCCGTACTTCTCACCATGGCGGAATGGTACTTTCCGCCGTGCTTGATGGCGTTAGGTACATGTCCGCTAGGGTCAGAATTCGCGTACCGTTGCGCCATGGTGGTAATTACGGTTTGGCATGGCGCGCGTGCGCGTACTTGGTGCAGTTAGCGTTGGCGTTCACTACGGTGTCGCTAATGGCATCGTACTTTACGGTGACGGGTCATGATCGCACCGAGCGCTATTCGATGGCGGTATTGCATTTCCGCCATCGTTTTTCGATTTCCGCAAGGGTCGTAATGAGGGCCAGTGAGTGTTACAATTAGCACTCTGCTCGCCGCACACAGCCTGGAGCACGGGTGGGCCTAGCTGACTGGCGCCGGGCCAGCGCCGTCTCCGGATGCCCTGAGGCAGGCCACTGACTGATAGCCTAAGGCTGTGGCAGGCAAGCAAGCACGGCGTCCCGGCTGGTTGCCCCTCTCCCTCTTCTATGCATAAAAAAATCATCAAAGCAAGGTAACAACATGTGTGTGTAGTTACCTTGCTTTGTCGAATGCTGGTCCAGGCCAGAGCCATGCCGCTGCTGCAAGCTGCTTGGGATGCGGGCCGGCGGCCCATTCATTGACAAAAAACACCATCGTTAATTTGAAAAATCACCGACAAAAAAACGGCCCAGGGGTGGCTTGTTCAAAAACCAACCACAAGGTCTTCAAGATCGTTCGCCGAACAACCAAATAGTCCAGTCCGACCCTGGTAATGAGTGTGAAGTTTCCATAGGGAAATTACTTATTTCTGGTCATGCAACCAGCAGTTTCTATAATTGGACTGCAAATAAGGTTTGATCTATACATTCTAGGCACTATTTACATGAAATCAAATCAAAACCAGGAAGCAACAGGTACACTGTTCCCCCAACCCACCCCCAGGGGACGGGCCGGCCTTTTCCAATGCACAGATGCATGAAAGCAGCGGGCTTGCCTCCTGCAGGGTAAATCTCATTTCTCGTCTATCCCAGGGAGTCCCACTACACAATTCACTGTAGTTGAGTAGCATGCGAAAGGCTTATTGCAAATCCTGGAAGATTCATGGTGGTGGATGAGTGAATGCTTCACTGCATCATGTGCCTTTAATGGAAGCCCCGCACTCCCAGAAAATACCATTCCAGATTCATACAGGCTAATAATAAAAGCAATCTTTGGGCAGGAACAGTGCAGTAGCAATAGGGTGATGCATATGCATGCGTTAGCGTAAAGGTTATTGCTTTAAAATAAAACATTGCACCTGAACACATCAGAAATTTTTTTACCAACTAAGCCCTGATGCTTTTTAGGCAATTTCTGCGTGAAATTGTACAGCAAACGCAAATTTCACAGTTTGGAACCCATATTTCCAAACAATTCTCGGAGGGATCTCCACACTCACCCTTAAAACTCCTTTGAGGGCCTCAAGTTTGCTTGTTGCGCTCTCACAAGTTCGGCCTCCAAATTTTACGCCCCACCACCTTCAAAAGTTACCAGCCACCACTGTACATGAGTACATAGGTACGGCAATGGCAGTGCTGCTGTTGTGTGTTGCAATGTGGGACTTTGTTATTGCTTTTGATTATGCATGATGCGTTGTGGTACCTGTAGTCATTTCTGTGTAATGAATTGCTGCTGTACGTGTCCATCTACATGTCCTTCCAGGTGTGTTCAATATGTGCATGATCCCTCGGCTGTACCCTGTCATTGGTGCGGGAGTACTGTTTTGCATTTACTTGTCATTCCATGCTTTGCGTCATTGTCCAAACCACCCCACCCTAATTTGGTCAGGTGCTTCACGGTTCGTAGGTGCAGGTAGTTTTACTCACCCACTATCCAGGTCCGTTGTCCCCTGTGCCTCTCCGTGTATCCTGGCAGTGTGCTGTTCCATAAGACCATGGAGTCCTGGGTGGAACCTGGGTAGTGGGCACAGCAATGGGTGATGATGAGGTTGGGGTTGCAGGTCATCTGCACATTGAGGGAGTGGAAGTGCTTGCAATTTCGGGAGACTGCTTCGTAGGCCGGGGGCCACCAACGCCACATGGGTGCAGGCCAAGGCTGCAATCACATTAAGCAATTGGGCTACGGCAGTTCGATCTGCCCAATGCTAGTTGCATGTCTGGTTGCAGTGTACTTAGTTTTTTTTTCTTTGTATACTTTTATTTTAAAATGAAAACGTTTCGGAGCGGTTTCTTCTTAAAATACAAGTATAGGAATGCTGAAACATAAAAAATAAATGTAGACATAATAAATAAATGCCACTCCCCCCTCACTTCGATCACTGTGTATTAGTGGCTTGTGGTCTGTATGTGTTTATATTTTCCTCCCCAAAGCTATGGCCAAATGTATGATGTTGCTCTGGTGCATGCCAACATCTCCTTTTAAATGACAGAGTTTCTATTGATGTTGGTATTTTGGAAGCAAATACTTGTGTATCCCAGGTTTTTGTGCCCTGACCTAGTGGCCCTTGCATATCTATTTGCAGGCAGGAAGTTACCACTCTACACCCCGCCCACACACTGTGCCCGAGGATGTGCAGCTCCCTTCACCCGGGTTGCCGTCTCATGGGGCTTTGGGCATTGATCATCTCCGGCCCGCTCGGTCTGGCCTTAGGATGGGCTCTAGGGTTGAAAGGCCTCTGTTGACTCCCCGGGCTGCTCTGCTCAAGCAGCTCAGAATGAAACCCTCTTCTGGGCTCACCTGGTCTTGCCCTCAGGAAAACTGACTGCTCCTAGGACAGGACTTCCCTTGGGCCACCCTGCCCGCACAGTCCGTGCTTGTCCTTATGCTGGGCCACTCCTGGCATACACAGCCCGACTCAAAAGGCTCCCCACTCCCCAGAGGGCCGATCTAGGCCGCATCCCCATGGAGTCTCTAGATGATCTTTGTGTTTCTTGTCTCTCCCTTCACAGAAAAAACCTTATTCATAAAAGTCCAATGTTTATTTTCCTGTCTTTCTCCTGCCCATTTGCTCAATCCATTGTCCTTGGACAGGACAGGCCTGTCCATTATCCAGGTGCACCTCAAAATTCCTCAAGGATCTCAGTTTCAACTGTCCCAGGTAAGTGAAGTAGCAAACGGTAAGCACCTACACATTAAATACACTATTTTACTCACCAGGAGGTCTGTGTCTTGATTTTACTCCTTTTCCCTACTGAGTTGAGATGTGTAACCCTCCTAGCTGGGCCCAAATTGGACAGCAGGTTACACTCACTTGTATGACTTCCTGTTTTGGGTGAGCCCTGCCCTTATGCCACACGCACTGGCATCAACAATAATGCTTTTGTCTATTTCTTCATTGAAGGGCTCCAGACATGGGTGTTAATGATTCCTCTCCTTTCATCTTCCAATGCATTGTAAATATATTCTGTACATTAATACCCCTGGCCCTTCTTCAATAGATGTCTTAGTTCTTCGGTCTGGATAAGAAGTTCATAATTATTCTGGCCTGGTATTCATTAAGGCCCGAAAGGGACTTCAAGTGGTCTTTGTTTCCAGGCTCATGAGCATTCACTATGGCTCCATCTAACCATCACCACTAGTTTCAAGGCACCTAAACTGCTGGCCTACAACCCTAAGTCAAAGCAGCCCCCTCAAGACCTGACACCACGCCCCTGACCTCTGCAACAACCCCCAGGCAGCCCCCTCAATTCCTGACACCCCCCTCACTCCCCTGACCTCCCCCACAACCCCCTAGCAGCCCACTCAAGCCCTGACACCACCCCTAACCCCCTAGCCCTCGACCTCCTCTGCAATCCAGAGGCATCCCCCTCAATTCCTGACACCACCCTTCACCCCCTGATCTCTGCCACAAACCCCAGGCAGCCCCCTCAATACCTGACACCACCCCTCACCCCCTGACCTTCCCCACAACCCCCTGGCAGCTCACTCAAGCCTGCCACCACCTCTAACCCCCTAGCCCCCTGACGTCCACCACAACCCCGAGGCACCCCCCCCAATTCCCGACACCACCCTGCATGCCCTGATCTCTGCCACAAACCCCAGGCAGCCCCATCAATTCCTGACACCACCCCTCACCCCCCGACCTCGGCCACAACCCCCATGCAGCCACCCTGCCAGTTTACCCTCCTCCCAGCAGCCACCTGACCACCCCCACAACTCCCAGGCAGCCCCCTGCTACTACACCTCCATCCCCTCACCCCACTCACCTCCGCCACAATCCCCCAGGCAGCCTCCCGCTACAACACCCCACTCCCCTCACCCTAGTCACCTTCTTCACAACCCCCATGCAACCCCCTGCTACTACACGCATCCCCTGACCCCGCTCACCTCCGCCACAACCCTCAGGCAGCCCTCTGCTAGTCTGAATCCTTACCAGTCCAATATGGAACATCAATGTACCTCAACTCGTCTGGCCTACCTGCACCATGACGTACCTACCACATATCATCCTCCACCACAATCAACTGGGAGTAGTGCTGTTGAATCCAGGCATGGAGCATCTTCCATCACTCCCTGGTGGACCACACTCATCTGCACATCAACTGGATAGCACAATGTTGCACAGCCTGCACTGTGACCACCCAATGTGCATGCGACATGGTAGTGCAATGCAATGTGTCATATGTATAGTGTTTTTGTGCCATTGCAATGGCCTCAGATTACTGCAAGTGAATGCTCTTGGAGGACAGAAGTCCAACAAATCACAGAATGGGCATCATCCAAAGAATGTGTGGGTGCATTCCAGTCTGTGCCAAAGTAGGCAGGTAGGTAACCTCGCGCCTTGAAACACTTGTGTATAGGCGTGTTATAAATGCCATATCATATTATATCATAGGTAGGGGTGGACAAGTCCATGACAATGATCAAAGCAGAACAGGCCTGTGTCAGGGTGATGTGAAGCGTGTCAAAGAGTGAGCAACTCAGGGAAAATCCTAATTGTAGCAGCTACACTGAACCATCAATCATGGGACATACCTGCATTCCGGGGGCAGAGGTGATGCATGACATAAGAGCAGGCAATGGATGATTTCCGATGTGGGTGGGTGGTTGGCAGTACCTTTTGAGGGATACAGCAATCTCCCATTGAGTGCACAAGTAATGAGTGTAGCCCAATAATACACAGTAAACACCCACAATGAAAAATACCCACAACAGTGAAAGAATTGTCGGCACTTCCACATTCACAAGCAAGTGCCAAAGAAACACTGAAACATCAGTGGACATGACAGCAACACAAACATACAACAAACCATAACTCCAGTAACCAATCTGCAGAGGTAAAGCACTTGCGCAATCTCAATGTCACTTGGCCTAGTAATATCGTTTTCTCTGTCCTCCCTCTGTTCCCCCTCCTTGCCTCGTCGCGCCTTGAAATACTTGGATATAAGCGCATTACAAATGCCATATCATATCATATCGTATCATATCAAATGAAACATCACCAGACACAACACACAAATAAACATAGTGGAACATGTGGCAAGACACATGAACAAATGCATGTGCATCCACAATGATGAGCACAAACACATTCATCACATATCTCACACATCAACAGAACCAACCTTGTCTGCACACCATTACACACACGCACCAAAAACCTAACTCAAACTACACCAACACTAAACGCACAGTGACCCTGCACAAGGAATGGGAGCGGATAAACAGCTATTCCAACTGAATGTCTGATTGCTCCATTCCTACATGTGCAATGATGTACCCATGTCCAAATCAATCAAAGAATGCCAACACGTCAAGCACTGACAAAACACAAAACATCAACAAACACATATGGACGCATTCACCAATGGAGTACAGACACAACCATGCCATACCACCATCACACACACATCCACACCATGTACCCAAAAGAACAACCTGCATGTATTTCAAGAGCCCACACATGTACATCGACCACGTTATCACACACCATGAGCATGCGCACATGTCGACCATCCAACATCAAAGTAACAACATGACACACACATTGAGGACACAACCGGCATCACATCCATTGGACCCATGCACTCTGAGAACATTGAAAAAGTAAAAGTTCAAAAAAAAGAATGACATAAAACCTTTATTAAAACTATGTACAGATAAAAAATGTGAAGGGGAAAATGTCCAAGAATTAAATGAAAAGAAAGTAAAAAATGAATCCTAATACTAATAAACTATTTATAATGGCAGCAGACTAGTCCGATGGGATGTCAGAAAGGGTTCCCACCAGGGCCGACTCCACCACAGCATTCTCCTCCTGTAGGCAGGCCTCTGTATGTTCCTAGAGGGCCTACAGGGTGTCCAAAAAGTATCCCTCTGCTTCCTCCACTGCCCTGCAGGACTCCCTCAGGATGGCTGCCCGCCCCCTTGCCCGTCACTCACCCGCCTCGGCCCTGGACCTCCGAATGGCCACATCCCATGCCCGCTGCCTCTCCACATCTTGCTGCCTTGCATATCATAACGTGGCAGACAACAGGTTCTCGGGGTGAATCCTGACCCGCTACCTAAGTTGATGCAACTGAGCACCACTTTGCCGTCTCCGGGTGGCAATGCCCTGCAGAATGCGCCTCCTCACATCCACCATCTGCTGCTGCCTGGGAGTGAGTGCTCTAGGCCTGGACTCACTCAGACCAGATGACAGTTGTTGCCGGGAGAGTACGGTACCTGCACTGCCCTCAAATGTCTTCTGCACCACCATTGCCTGTTACTGTGTGGGCTCCTGGGCTGCCTCAGTGACCACCTCTGCTGCTGATGTAGTGACTTACACCTCAACTAGGGACAGGGGCACAACGAGGCAGGGTGTTGGTGGGCTGGTGCCCAGGGGGCCATGGTGGGAGGTGGCACAGAGGCTGCAGTGTAGGGCAACAGGGCCACAGAGGTGTACATGGTGGAGGGGGGCATTACATGGGCCAGCCTATAGAGACCACCTAAGGGGAGTGCAGTCGTCAACTGTGCCAGGTAGAAGGGTATCTGCTCATGATGTTTTTTACAGATCTGCACACGTAACCTGAACAGCATCCCGAATGGTAGCCGTCTGCCTGGAAATACCTGCCAGCAGGGGCTGCACTATATCTTGGATAGCCACAACGGCCTCAAGTGGCACCATGGTCTGGGTGGAGGCATCACATAAGGTGGTCACTGCTGCAGCAGATGGCCTAGGGACAGGAGGTTGTGCAGAACCCTCTATGGTGGACTGCACATCCTCATGTTCCTGGGCCAGGAGCGCAGCATGAACACCTTCCACGATGCCCCCACCTGACCCTGTGTGTTGACCTGCAATGGCCTCCTATACCACATCCACCCCCATAATCCCACAAGCCCCCACAGCGCACTCCACCCTAGTTGGCCCCTGTGTGGCATCACCCTGTCCCACTGCTGCTGAGGAGTCCTCCATGACAACCTCAGGGAACCTCCTCCTCAGACTTATCCTCCGCAGCCACACATGATGCAGTAGGCGCTGCCACAGCCACATCGCTCTCTGAAGATGATGACAAAATCTTGAATGGCTGTGGTGTGCACCTAGGTCTGGCGACCCTGTCCCTGATCCTATGCTCCACAGCACTGCTAGTGCCCTCTCTGCCAGCTGCAGCAACTGTGGAATAGGGGACAAAGAATATAGATATCAGTCAGTGTTACCAATGCATGTGTCACATACACAGCATCAATAGTACCATGGAGTCAACCATCAACTAACCCACACACACACACGCCCATGCAATCAGCAATAATAGTGAGACACAAGTGTAGGTACAAAGATGATTCCCAATCATGAGACATGCACATGTCGACCCAGCACATTAATGTGTGGCCAAATACACATGGAACCAAACCAGCACACATCACTACACCAAGGCAAAAGTGCCCCAAGTTGGACATGCAGGTACGTCCATGGAAATGCACCTGGGCGCACTTCTCAGTTCCACCATAGCATGTCTCGGCAGAACACCTTGTCCGCTTGCATAGACATGCAGTGTAGAAAAGGACACAAACAGGACACCCACGAGGAGTCACGGATGGGGCAGGGAAATTTGACAGCCATAGATTGAACTTGCACAGCATAGACATGGGAGTGGATGAAAATGTCACCTGCTTGGGCACTCCTACATCCTATTACATGTTGCAACATGCACACACGTCAGTTTGAGCAGAAAGCATGGAACACCTACAGGCACCCATTGGTGAGGTCCAAGCACCTATGCTGTGGCCTCCAGCACAAACAAATGTCATGATCACACGTCATCTCTTGTTACTCAAGCATTGGTCAGAGAGAACACATTGCAGTCCCTGAGAAGTTGATGCTCCCACATGTCAATTCCTGACTCACATACACATATGCCAGTCTCAGCTGCTGAGTGTGGGTGAATCAATGTTCAATAGATGATGCATGACCCATAGAGTTCATGTACGTGTATGTTCCTCACATGCACCCAACATCGCAATCTGTCCTCTATAGCTATATGGTCACATGCAGTTTTCAACCCAATGTGCATGTGCACTAGTGCACCAAATCAAAAACACTCTCAGTGCACATACCCACACCTGGTCACATTACCAGTTGTCTGGCATCACATACACACATCATTCACAGGAGGCTGAATATTGGTGTAGAACAGTGGAACACACATGCTGTGTACATGAAAGAGTATGTGCAATCATACATACCCATTCAGAACACACAAACAATATAGAGCAGTGCACCACATGGCTACTCACAAGCCGCTTCAAGATGTGACTTCACTGAAGGATCTGGGAGTGGAGTGCTAGGTAGCAGGTCTCCAGGACACGGAGCTGAAGGGGTGACAACCAATGGCCGCCTGAATGGTGCACCTCCATGTTGGCACCTGCTTCAAAGAGCAGCTTTCGCCTTCTCCTGGCTCCGTGCTTCAGGTTCTTCCAGCACTTTTTGACAGTGTCAATGGTATGGACTGCCACTACCTCTGCATTGATGGCAGCCGTGATGTCCTCCCAGATCTTCATACATCTGCCCTTCGCAAGCTGAGTTGCTGGGTTGAAGAGGGCATCGAATTAGGTCAGGACCTTATTCAGCAGGATGCCAACTTCTTTGTGGGAGAAGTTGGCATCCCTCCGCCTCACCTTAGGGGTGACGCTTGATGGAAGGAGGATTGGCCAGACATGGCAACCACCGAGACAGTTGTGGGTCAGCCGGTTCCTGACGTGCTTTGGATCGGTGGAGGTACAGAGAGGTGGAAGTCCCTTGTCGGCAGTAGAGGTGCTTACAGAGCCTCACAGGTGAACCACAGGCAAACAGGCAATGGTGGAACTGCAGGCACTCAAAGACAGTGCTGGTGGGCAGCAGACACAAACCGTAGGCAGCAGCAGGTGGTGGGGTTTGAAGGCAGTACAGGGCTGGAGGAGTGTATGGAAGGCATGGTATTAAAGTAAGACAGACACAAGTGATCACAGTTCAAGGGCGTTTATTAAACTGTAAAAATGGGTGAGATAAATGCCTAATCTAAACCTCAATCTAAGATGTGAGCAATCAAGGACCACCAAATAATAATAATACAGTCCTAGTGGAGTCTAGTCAAATAAAAAAGGGCCTATATTAAGAAAACGTATTGCCAATCCTTACTGCTATGCTATGAAAGAGTGTGGGATAATGTTCACAAGAAAGAAAGAAGTGTTCACAAAACGATAAGTCAGGATTTTATGGCCGGGGTCTCCCTTCCCCACGTTTTTAGCATGGGACAAGGCGGGACTCTTGAGCACTGCACACTCCTGGGCTTCTCCGGCACAAGGTTACAGTTCCTTTTCTCAATATCAGGGCCTTCTGTAACCAAGTCACTTGCATGCAAAGTCTCTTGCTTCAGAAGGCCTCATATGCCATTAACAGCAAAACAAAAGTTCCTTCTGCTAATCTTCACGTGGGTAATTACTCTTCACCCTTGGATCCCCCTCAGCTGGGTTGCGATCCTTTGTTCAACGTTAGCCTCCCTCAGTCGGGCTCAGACTAATCATTCACTGTAGACATCGCTCAGTCGGGTTCACACTTGTCACAATGTTCACGGGTGTATTACTGTTCACCCTAACTCAAAGGCATCCCTCAACCGGGTTCACATTTTCCAAAATACACATTTCACTTTGCTTAGCTTTCTCTTGGCATCCCTCAGTTGGGATCACATTTGCCTCCAAAACATGCCAAAGACTTTCGACTGTACACAGGGTTTGGCTTGATCTTTGTGTGACAACATGCTACGTGCTGCATGCGGCACGCCTAAGCGTAGTGACAGCGATATTTAAGAGGGGCGATGCACATCACTGGATGTGCGCGAGGAGGTATGAAGACGGGCGATTGAGTGTCACAGACAGCATTTGGGGGTGCCACGCACGTAATTTCCTTCAAGTACTATGAATCATATTTTTGCTTTTTGGGGGTTGTCTCTATGCATACGCGCCTTTATTTTTGTTCATTGTGAAACTTTCAGTACATCGCACATGCATTTTTTGTCTTTTGGGGTGCCACTGTGTATCGAGTACCGCTTTAGTCTGTTTTCAGAAGCTTTCGGTACATCGCGCGTGTATTTTTTATCTTTTGGGGTGCCACTGTGTATCACGCACTGCTTTTATCTCTTTTCAGAAGCATTTGGCACATCATGTATGCATTATTTGTCTTTTGTGGTGCCACTGCGTATCGCATACTTCTTTTCTCTGTTTTTGGGAAGCTTTCAGTTTATCGTGTACACATTGTTTGTCTTTTGGGGTTCCCCTACGTATCGTGTACTGTTTATTTCATTTTTGAAAGCTTTCCACGTATCGCATACGCAATTTCTTTTATTGGGGTGCCTCTGCATATTGCGTATTGCATATTTTTGCTTTTGGGGTGCCCTCTAGCCTTGTTGGTCCACACATCTACGTACACTATTTCCAATCATATTCTTTTGGTGAGACATATTTGGGGGTATTTTCTCATTGGTACATTTGGGCTGAACCATGAGTGGGAAGGCCCCAAAAGGGAAAGGGACAAGACGAGGACATGGTGAGGACACATATGACTGGAGCCCCAGAAGGACACGGTGTGTCTAAGGCCTCAGGTGATGCAGAACCTGTATGTGGACATGGTTGGAGGCCAAGAGATGAACCAGCAGCACCAAGGGCCACTAGGTCCAAGAGGGAATACCCTGCAGAGCAGGAAGAGGCTACATCTCACGATCAAGGACAGGAGACGGGTCCACTGAGGCAGAAGCGCTTCGCTGATGACAATTTTCAGATCCTTGTAGATTAAGCAAGGAATCCCCATTCAGAGCTGTACCCCATGTCAGGCAGGACCCATACTCCCACCCAACGAATGGAGCAGTGGCAGCATGTCACGCACCTCATCAATGCCTGTGGTGTGGAGAAGCGCACTATTAAAGAGGTCCAGAAGCAGATGAATGACCTCATGTGAAGGACCAAGCAGAAGCTGAGTAACAACCTGGCTTCTGCCCAGGCCACTGGAGGGGGGCCAGCAGAGGCAGAGAAGCTGAATCCATTTGAAGAGGCTGCAAATGTATTCATTATCAGTGAGAAGGTTCAAGGCATGGGAGACATGGATGTTTATCTGGACACTTCTGGTGAGTGACATTTGCGTGTATCCTATGTGTAGACAATATTGTTTGACCTACCCATATATGTGCTGCAGTACAGTTGGCTGCAGTTGTCAGCCATCCATGGCAAAAGTATGTTTGCTACTGTGTGCACTTCTGTCACATGTCCTGCGTCCTGGCAGGTGGCTGTGTGTTTTCCATGTAGGGCACATGTATGTGTTACATTACACATAACTGTTTGCTGGCCTTCATAGCTGTGCCAGTACTTGCATGAAGGGTTCTTTATATCCAGATTTATGCTCTGTACAAGACCCTATGATGTGCCCCCCTGACTGGCAGACATCACCCCAAAGCCACACCACTGTGTCACGCCAATAAACATCCTCCACATCAATGAACCATTGCTAAACTCATGGAGCCAGTCTGTTTGCATTGTACATTAAGTAGAAAAGATATATGATGTTGCAACACAGCAGTTGATGCTGAGGTGCATGTTCATCCTGTCATCTGCTCTTACGGAACGCCTTGTCAGAATACATTTCCAAGCAAGCTGCCTGTACGTATCTGTGTGATTTGCCCGTGGCATAATTGTTCACAGCGGAATTGACATTAGTCAATTCCGATGTGAAACCAATTTTTCTGCAGCCAAAATCAACAAATCCATGTCCTGCCCACCCCCAATACATCCCCACCCTCCCCCACTTACCTTTTACGCGTCCCTTTCCTTCTGACCCTGCAGCATCAGTTCCGTCCCTCCTACGTGGGTCGGATCTGACACCGCAGGGATGCTTTTCTTCCCTTTTTTCCCCCAACCTCCAATCCTCCCCGAAGTGGGGGACACCCTGCTACACCCAAAGGCCATCACTACCGAACATGGGGGGTGGGGGACACCCCTGCAAACCCCGCACCTCATGTTCGGTAGTGATTAACCAATTTGATCAATTTTAATCAATCGAATGGTAATGGCAGTATTCGCCCAGATGTAACATTCGATCAATTAATATCGATCAAATTGGGCGATACTGCCTGTACTGACACACTGTGGTGTGGCCAGCCTGCTGGGGTCTGAGTACCCACAGACCATTGCCCTGTGTTGTGCACGTTATGTTGAAAGGACCTTGCTTGTATATTAAATGGGGTGACACTAGACCATAGGTGTAATTTGCTGATAGAGGGTTATCATTCTAAGGTGGTCAGTCTGGTATTCTCCTATTATGCTGTCTGAAGATATCCCATGAGAAAGGGAAAGGGGATGAATGATACCAATGAGAGTATCTTTCTGTTTTTTGCGTGTAATGAATGTGCATTTCCCAATTGAAACAATGATCATGGAGCTCTAGGTTCCATTCATCAGTCTGTGATGAAAGGTTTGTATGTGTGATTTAGTGATGACATGACAGACACATGGCTTGGTGCTCACATCACTGTTCACAACACTCACTAACATGGCACTGCCTGTAAACATGACACATACATACATGTCCAGGCATGTTAATGAATTGGGTGCTGCAATGTCATGGCAGCAACATCGCCCACTCAGATGGGGCATGAGGGCTCAGTGCTCTTTGTCTCAGGAGAATTGTAGATGTGGATGGGCTGGTTCTCAGTCTGAGCATGCCCAGCAGTGCTATATGACTGCTGCAGTGCCCTGCTAGTCATGTAGGGTATAAGAAAGGTTTGTTTTCTCCTGCTGTAGCTGCTGAATTGCAGTAGTGCGAGCTTCCTCGAGTTTCACAGCTTCCTCCAGTCGTATGTGCGCTAGCAGTGTAATAGGACTCCATCCTTGTGATATCCTCCACAAGTACAATTTGTGCGATCGGATCTTATCGGCGCCATGGCAGCAATATAGGACTACAATGGCAGGACATTCACACTTAGGGGGCCCTATTATATCACTGAGGGGCATTGCTGCTGGAAGGAGGAAGCAGAAGGGAGAAGCTGGCAACTTAGCGTTAAACTGGTTGACGGAGATGCCACTTCCAAGTGCGTTGGTCAGATCGCCAATTGAGGGTTATTTGAGAGGGAGCCACTCAGCCCTGTGCAACCGGGAAAGGCAGAGGCTATTAACTAACCAGGGAATGCATCCTCTGGAGGGCATGATGAATAGGACAACAAGATTCAAGAGGAATGGGTTATGCTGAGGCCGGCATACTGTGCTGGGCTCCCAGCTGCTGATGTCTCCCTTTATTGAGAATTCAAATGAACTTCTAACTTCAAGAAACATTGACATTATCCCAGTAGTGGCCTATGATTAAAGAGGTGGCGACCTAGAAATCAAGAAAATAGTGGTGAGGATTTCAGCATTCTCACTGGCCAAGAGACCAAAGTGGCCCAAAGGGAATTTCCCCAGCTCCAAATTACCTAGCCCATATCTGCACTCCTGTGATGATAGATCACCTACCAGCTATTACACTTACGCTGCTAAATTATTGTCAATTTGCTGTCAAATGCCCGATGAATCCCTTTTTTAGTACACAAAATAGGGTTCCAGTGGACCACGTACTTGGTAGATAATTTGTTTTGGTAATTGCAGTCCTATTCATTGACTTACCTGCTTCCTCCAATGGCTCCCAGGTCATGGCATCCACTTCTGGCGCCCATCTCTTCTACCACCGGTGTTACTAGGCTCGTCTACTCCAGAAATTGCAATATGCATATTGATTAATTTGTAGTTCCATCAAGACATAGTGAATTATCTTTATGATGAGCAAGAAGCAGTGCAACTTCTAATGCATGTTGATCCTGCACCTCTTGGTTTCGGAGGTTCTGGCATCCCTTTAGGATAACGCTGCAAGATTCTACATAGTGGTATATAAATATTCTCTGAGTACCGCTTTTGTTTTGAACAGTGGATTAGTGGATTGTCATGGACGGATTGGTTGGATGATAAAAACTACAACGTATATGATTTGGATGACAGGGGGTTTAGGCTGAATGGGTTGTCGACAACTTGTCCTCATGAATTAAACCTGTCTCTTGGTAATATGAGGGAGAGTGAGTTCATATTTGGCAAACAGTGTGAGAGATAGGGGCAAGAGATAGCTGCGTTTTTGACGATCTCTCAGGATCTGTAAGTGAGTGATAACCTTATGTGAGTTACATGAATCTAGATTTGCTGCAGCAAATGCACTTTGTGGTGCTGCAGATATGGCAAACTGCGCACAGTTGTGCTGCTAACAAGGGCTATTGCCCTGCACCATTTGACACCTTAGGTATATCTCATCTTGCGCTGTGCATCCTCTCCAACAGTTCAGCAGTGGTTGCTCCCCTGTTAGGTTCATAGGAATGGATGAGCCTTTGATTGGTCACAGAAAGAAGCATTCCATTGTTTTTTGCTGTAAAATATGAATTGGACAAAGGCTGGAACCTTGCAGGTGAGGGTGCCTTGAATTAAGAACTATGAAATACTGAATACTTTGCAATATCCATGATAACAATATTATAATAATACAAGGCGAGACCAATAGGTAGGGTAAAACAGTAAAAGAGTTGGGAGAAAATAAATGCAGATATGAGTGTTTTATTTTGCATAGATAAAAAAAAAGAAGGGGGTGGATTCCGCGGATATTTAACAGATGAAAGCAACAGGCACAAGAGACATTAGAGTTGTGGGATGAGAATGAGAGAGATGGATCAAAGAGAACAGCAAGATTATGAACAGAAAGAAAGAATGGGAGAAAAACAGGAGGAACAGCAGGAGATGCGGGAAGGGGGAACGTTGAGGATGGGAAGGTGAACAGTCAATGTCTAGATGGAGATAGCGAGTGTGCATCCAGGTTTGGATTTAGGAGACCAACAGAGAGAGAGAGAGGATTGGAGAATGTTGGAAAAAGCACAAAAGGATATTAAGACCTAAGAGTTATCGGGGCAGAAATGAAAAGTTTTTTTTAAAATTTGTATGTGGTTTAATAAACCTTTTATAAAACAGATTAGATTTAAAGAAATTTAAAAAGAACAAAACATGCAACGACCATACAAAAGACAGAATTTACATAGAAAGGTTAACTTTTAAATATGACAAAACCACAGCCATTTTGAACATATTAGTTTCCTGCTTAGGGTACTAACTAATTCATGATATGCCCCATGTGCCGTTCATTAACAGGGATTAGATTTGACCACCCAATTTTATTTTGGACTGTAGAGCTGCTGAATTTCTCCCGACCTCTAGGTTCAACACAGGATATTTTTAGCAGATCAAATAGTTTCTTGCTAAAACATGCACCACATTTATTGTTAATGCTGTTTCATATCCTGAGATTAGTCTATCCCAGAACATATCTGAGACTATTCCTTCATCTCTGTCTACAAATCTCCTAAACAGGGCCGCTCTAGCCGGCCACATGCCCTTGCACTCCATTAACAGGTGTTTTAACATTTGGTGTAATGGGTTTTTGCAGGCTTTACAGTCTTTGGGCTGCTTCCCCCTGCCTACGATTGGCTAGAACTTCACCAGTATGTATCAAGTTTAAGCAAACTCTAAGGACATTTTTCCTGATCTTCCATTCTGGAAATTTTACCTGGGGAAGCAGTCCAGTTTTTTATCAGCCGCTAGAAATACATTTGGTAAAGTTAAGGATCGCAAAAGTGTTGCGATCCAGTCGCTCAGTTCCACCGCCTTCTTGACCTTTAGATGGTTGGTGGACAATGTTTCGAGATCTGTTTCCGATTTTATCAAGATCTCCTTAACTTTTTGATCCAGGTTGATTAGGATCGCAGATTTAGATTGTTCAAGGTGGGCCTTAATCTCACTATAAAGCGTATATTAATGAGCAGTGATCATCTGGCGGAAAAGGGAAAACAATTTCCATTTTTCAAGAGTTCTTAAAGATTTTAAATCCAACTCGAATCTAAGACTAGTGATCGATGTACATGTTGGGAGGCCAAGAACTCTTTTCCACAGCAAGCTCTCTAGTTTTTGCCAGTTTGTGTGCCAGAGTAATGGCTTGGCTTCTAGGCCGTATAAAATCACTGGAACCACTATGTAGTATTTTGTTAGCGGAAGAATTGAAAATTAGCAATATTTTACAAGAATCTTTTTCATTTGCGGGATAATTTGCAAAATGTTCTCAGTCACATCCGACTCTACCTTGTGCATTGCAGGTGAGGCATGCACCTTGTACCCCAAGTAGATTACTTCTTCTACCCTTGGGATTCTTTGACCCCCCACTGCCCAATTCGAGTAGTGAACTTTTTTTTGCGTGCCTGAATACGATTAGTTTAGATTTTAGTAGGTTGATCGACAGCCCATTTGTCTCTGCATACTCCCCCAGCCTAGAAAGTAACCGTTGTAGCCCGAAGTAGTCAAGTGGCAGAGCTGTTGGCTGTGCATCAAGCCATCCTCACTGCTGTCCAACACCAACTCCACAAACTGGTCATAATCACAAACACAGATTATGTACGGAACGGGTTTGTGGAGCACCTGGTAAACTGGAAAACCAGAGGCATGCTATGTGCTAATAATAAACCGTTAAAACATAGAAAATTAATATGAAATATTGATGATCTGGTCACCTCGAACAGGAGGACCATCTACTGGAAAAAGATCAAGGGTCATTCTAAAGTAGAGGGACCAGACAAAACTGGAAATGACCTAGCTGATCAGCTGGCCAAAACCAGAGCCGTCCAAGGGGATGCACTTGAGATCGAGTCCCTGTTGGGGGAAATCCAGGTCACAGCTATCACTAGGTCCCAGACAAAGGCTCACAATGAACTCTCAACTGCACAATGGAGTAAGGAGACCCCAGATGCTGATTTGATTACAGCTCAAAAAGGGGATCCAATAATTGGTAAGTTTTATCAACACATTGAGGACCCTGAGAACTTTCCCCTGACGGATACCGGTTACACAGGGAAAGAGGACCTCAGAGTGTTGATGAAATGTCCAAAAATGTTCTGAATCCAAGACGGTTTGTTGGTGAGGAGAACCATAGCTGGCCATGACCAGTGGGTTGTCCCTACCTCATTCCGAAGCCTGAAGCTAAATCACACCCATGATGTGGCCACAGCCGGTCATCAGGGGTTTCATACAACATTAGAAATCTTGCGAGAGGTTGCATACTGGCCACACATGGGGCAGGACCTTGACCAATACTTGAAGGGGTGTGCACAATTTCATCCAACATCACTCACACACAGTGCTCCCCTCCAAAAGAGGGGCATGACACTGCCTTGGTCAGATTTGCAAGTCGATTTTATCAGGCAGGCCCGTGATTCGCTCCTCTAGGGGGAACTAGTACATGTTGACCGTAACATGCTTGTTCACTAAATGGGTGAAATGTCTCCCGGCCCCAAATTGCAAGGCAGAAACATCAGCTGCCCTTATGATCAATCACATCTTCTCGCATTTTGAACGACCCCAAAGGATTGAGTCAGACCGAGGTAGCCACTTCACTAGTGAAGTGATGACAAAGATGTGGGAGATACTTGGGGTCAAAAGGAAACTACACATTGCCTACCGGCTAGCCTCTAGTGGTGGAGTGGAGAGATACAACAAGACTATTGTGAGCATATTAAAAGCGTTTGTGGCAGATTCTGGGCCAAGTTGGGACATTGAATTACCTCTTGTCCTGATGGCGATCAGATCTACCCCTTCTTCTGCAACAAAAATGTCTCAGTTTGAGCTGATGACTGGACGAAGGATGATGCTACCCCAGCATCTGCTCTACAGAACCCAAGAGCAGACCTTGATAAATGCCTCCACAACTCATGAGTATGTTGAGAATCTGAGAAAACACCTTCACCATGCTTGCCTCAGTATGAAGACCCACTATGACCTTAAGACAACTAAAAAAGAATACCAAGTAGGAGACCGGGTCTACTTATAAAATTTCCAAAGGAACCAGGCCAAACAGCGCAAATTTCTCCCAATTTGGCGGGGTCCTTTTGAAATTGTAGACAGAATCTCACCAGTTGCCTACAAAATCCACATCCTCAAGGGCAGTTTGGCAGAAGGGAGTCCACATAAACCAGCTGAAGAGTTGTCATCCCAGGCATACTTTGTGGCAAATAGAGGAGCCAACCGGAAACCCAGAGGGGGACATTCCGGCCCCCTACAAAATTCCAACTGTTAAAACCATTCCACCTGTCAAAATCATTAGGAATTACAGGCAGGGAATATTGTAAATTGTATTCAATGTATGCATCTTCCCCACTACATGAATAGTAGTGGGGAAAATGTCCATAACCATGCTCTGTTCTGTCTCATAGCACTGAAACCAAGGATTCTAAGTACCAAGGAGGACCACTCGGGGACCGGGAGGAAAGAACCAAGGGGCCCGGAGTATTGCTCCATACTCCCATCCAGAACCGGCGAGGAGAGCATGTTGATCCAGCACTTATGGGAGAAGCAAACGACTTTCTCCACCTGGACCAAAGAAAGAAAGAACATCCCAATCTCCCGACTTCCACTTGACGGGCAGTCAAACTCAAGTCATGAGGGGGGCTCTGTGGGATGTCTTAACCCCCTTTTGCTCTGCTCTGCGGCAGCACTGTGTATGATGGTGCCAGAAACATCCAAATGGCTGCAAAACCCTTGCACGTGCCAAAACCTCTGAAAATCGCGCTTTGCAAAGCACAAAAAGATGGCTGCCCAATCTGCCACACATGTTGTCAGTGGTGGAACACAGATCTCACTACTGACATATGCCACTGGGCTCCACAATAATTGGAAATGGAGTACAGAAGGAAAAGGCAGTGCTTTGCTAACTGAAACCCCAAAATCTTGCTTTAAACCCTGTCTCTTTGTGGCTGAAACTGCAGAATGCAGTACAAAACACCCTCACAAATCCAGAATTCTTGCTCGGTGCTACAGTTCACTTAGTGCAAGAAACCATTGTGAACTTACAATGTTCTGAAAAGCTGAAAGCATCAAGGGATTTCCACAGCAAAAGTGGCCTGTCTGTGGATCTGTCAAAATCTGGGCACAGTACCCTCAGCTGCCTGAATGACAGCTGTCAGGGGCCTGCAGGATTAAACTTTAAACATGTATAAACTAAAATCAAATGTTTGCAATCTAAGAGGCCTGTTATAGAGAGTAACCCATCTTGTAATTGTTTTGATTCTATGGTTATAAATCTTGAAAAAGTATTTAGCTGTGATTTGAACCCACAAGTTTGTTGTATGCTAAGGGAAAATTCAACAGAATTAACAGTTAAAATAAGCTGGCTAAAACTACCATCTGGAATAACAGCTTTCCTCACAGAGGCAAGGCCTCGCCCTCCAGCTCCCCCACCAGGAAATCACACCAAAGCGATAATTATAGGGTTGGGGAAGAACCTGGTCTGCAGTGGGGAAGGAAACAATGAACAGCTGCAAAGCAGGAAATGCCAGGTGTGAAGACTGTCGTAAATGGACTGTGGCAAGAGCCAACAGGGAGGAGATGCTTCTGGACTGAAGGGAGAGAAAAAGAGGCGGACCTAAACAGCCATCTGTGGCTCTCCATTCACAAAGAACATTTTGTTTAAATACATATAACTTGCCACTTACAATTGTCAAAAATACAAAAGTAACGGAATTGTAAATCTAATTTTGGCTGCATATGTAATCTATATATGTGGTTGTTATAGAGGTTGCACATGTGTACATTTGTATTGTGTCAAAAGTAGATTTTGTGTTCAAGAGGCTAGGGGTGGCTCTATGCCTCATAAACCCACATCATAAAGGTGGCACAATGTTTTTCTCCTCCTATCAAGGCAGAGAGGAGATTCTGACCAATCCCTGTCAAAGGGGCAAGCTTAGGCTAGACCAGCACACACACACCCTTTATCATAGCATAAATAGGGACAGCAGAGGGCAGAAAAAGACAGACAGATTCACCCACTATCCGAATGCTGACGGAGCACCCTGCTGCAGAACTGTCCATCTTCCTTGCTCCAGACTCCAGAAACCTGGCAAAGCAGAACCCATTGCATAGCTGAACCACTTTCAGCTAGGCCTCAATTTCCAGAATCAGAACCAACTCCACAAACCAAGGGGAAGCATTATACTACAGCCGGGCTGCGCTGTACTGATTGCCTGCTGAAATAATTATCATCAGAACCAAAAAGGGCAGATCCAACCCAGTTCTGGGCCGTGCTGTGACCAGAGTACCTTGCAGGTCCCGATCCAGTCCTGTGCCGTGCTGTGACCAGAGCACCTTGCTGATTGCAGATCCAATCCAGTCCTGTGCCGTGCTGTGACCAGAGCGCATTGCTGATTGCAGTCCAGTCTGATGTGCCCAGCTGTCTGTCCCAAAACCAGACTCCCTTCCCTGACCAGCATCTTGACGGACCAGAATCCTGACGGTTCTGTTTAAAAACATATCTAGTGAGTATCTATAGATAGAACTGTGTCACTAGCATATGTACTGTCCATAGTCAATCCCTATCTTAAACCCATCCTATCTTGTCTTCAGAGCCTGCATTGATAGGAGTATTTTTGAATTGTCTAAACTCCCTATCCTATCCCTCCTATCTTCCTCCTGTACTAATATTGCTAAAACTATCTTTGCGCTGATCTCTTCTCATCTGAAGAAAGCGAGTCCTGGGCAGGCTGTCATCCTGATCAAGTGGCTGTGTTCTTGTGGGGATTCCTTTGTTCATAGTCATCCTCTCGTGTTAGAAATCCCATTTGTCATTTAAAAGAGCATTCACATTTTCCATTCTTGCGCCTATCTAAAAAAAAAGCGACCTCCACTAAAACGTCCATAACTTCCTCAGTGTTTGTGCTAGAAACAAAATTCCAACTTCTGCCTATAGCTAACATCCACAGCTATAAATCACATCTAAAACTGCATCCCAGATCCTTACAGTTGTCCAGTTATCGCGATTATCGCACAGTGAAAAGTTTGCTGCAAATTTCATTTTTGGGAAATTCTGATACGTGTAAAAGAGCTTTTGATTGCTCCCGACTTGAATATTAGCATTTCAAATGTTTTCTTGGTATTGAATCATTGCTTGTGTTTGTGTGCAACCATCCAAAGCGGCTCCCATAAGAATTGATAGTTATTTCAGCAATTTAAACCATATTTAGTGTTTTTGCCCGATCCATTTTCAAGATAACTTTAAAAGTCATTCAGACAGCTTGACAGTCAATTCTGTTTTCTCTTGTGTTTGCTGGGGGAAAGTGGGATTGTTATTTTGTTTGAATACTGCCATTCCTGAATACCTGCTCTCTCCTCCTATCTCTTTACATTGCCCATTGGAGGATTGAGGGGTGTGCAGGGGGAACCTTTAACCACAGTGCTATCTGATCTGAGCACACACACACAAGTATTATTTCTGTGCTGAATTGTTTTGTGCTCACTACTACTCCTTGTGTATTAAAGAGATTATTCTGTGTTACATCACCCCATTGGTGATTATTGTGTACCCATTAAAACATAGTGTGATTAAATTGTAAATAGATAAATAAATATTTCAACTTTGCAAACCAGCCTGATTCTTGGTTCAGTGTGACCGGGAAGGTGGGGTATGGTCCAGGAGAGGGGCATGATATGAGTGGTACATCGTTCAGAATAAAGAACTTTTAGACAAAAATAAATAAGGATTTTGGTTGTGCTTTACACGCTAGGCTTTGACTTGGGTGTGTGCCCGATTGAAATCACTTACAATGTGACAGACTTCCCATAATGAGTCTCCCCTGGACGTCTAGCCCAGGCTTCCACAAAGGGCCAAAAGCAGCAAAGACCAGCTCCCTGTTTAGGCCTATTGTGACCGGAAAGACATAGGGTCCAATCCTTGCTCAAGCCAGGACTTCACGAATCCCACTCTTTACCTGACTTCTGCTTTCCACACATTGACTGTCCATTGGCCGCTGAGCTTCTGTTACCTCACAGGACCAAGGAACATTGCTGTTTTGGGTCTGTTAACTGGCATTTGGTAACATATAACCCCATTCTAGCCCAACTCAGAACTTACACCTGCTACTTCTAAGCCCGCTATCTACCACTTCCCTTTCCACTTACCCGCCTACCCCCTCCCTCTCGCTTGGCTGCACCTTTTCTTCAATGTTTTCAGTTGCTTATTTCTTCTACCCTCCATCATGCATCGTGTTTTCACTCCATTCCTCCTTCTACTGTGATAAACCTGACGGTACTCTCACATCTACTCCCCAGGGATCTTCTGTTCAGGTGGCCAGGGAAGAGCCATCACTTTTGGATTACAACCCTGGGGGTGGACAAGCGAGGGAGGATCACCTGGGTGGGGGATCCTTGGGGATTGGGGAGAGTGGACCTGAGGCTGAGACATGATATCCCCCTTTCCTAACACTGAGCTATCTAACCTTTCCTCTGCATTAATGGGTTAAATACAATCCCAAACTATAATTCCCCATTCACCCCTACCTGTTACTGAGACGAAGAAGAAGGGAGTAGGAGTAATACAGACTACCTATAGGAAACACCACTATAGAACTGGGACGAAGAAGTGGGATCCTGATGACTGAGGGCTAAAGGTCAGGCCTGTCCCAGTAATGGGCCTAATTGGAATCAGGCAAACCAGGCAAGTCGATCACACCTGAAACCCCTTGATGGGGCTCAGGTGTATAAAAGGTGGAGTGCCAGAGAACTAAGAAAGATGCTAGGCAGAGAGCGAGCTGGCTTGGTGGAAGGAGGGGGAGCAGCAGGAAGGCCAGCCTAAACCGTAAGAAGTCAAAGGAGAATGGAATGCTGAGACGCTGAAGGACTGCATGCCGAAGCACAATGGAAATGCTTGGCAAAGGAGCCGTGTCTCCAGTGAGCTGGTGAAGGTGGGAGAAGGAAACCATGGAGAGTGTCCCCTCCTTCACTGTGGTCAAACAGTGCTCGTTCCCCTGGATGGAAGTACTAGTCCAGGGGTATCTGAGGGGCAGCAAGTGAGACCCTGACCTCAAATATAAGAAATCATCTCAATATTACGCTCACCTGGTCTCTGCGGAGGCGTTGGGGCATGGTTGCAGCCCTCCCTGAACTTGAAATACCCCCTTCAGGCATCTCCCTCAGTAGAAAAGCTGTGAGCGGTGGTACGTGTTAATACTGCTCTTGTTTGGAGATAAGAGTGTGTGAGTGCGCCAATCTGTGATTGTTGTACGTCTCGAACCCTTCACCCCAAAGAACGGTTTCTGTGAGCATACACCGGCCCATAATGCTCACCTGTGAATTATGGAAGATAAGCTCTCCGTCCTGCTACTTCTGGCAGGGGCACGTCGAATGGGATCTAGTTCCTTCACTAATCCCTGATAAGGATTAGTTCAGTGCAGCTACGACTATGCTTCTCCTTATGATTGGTAAGTCTTTCTTGAGCTCTTGTGAGGCTGTTTGCTCTGTTTAATGTCTTTATATGTTGCCCCTATTTATGCCCACAATAATGTCTCTCTTCTGTTTTCTTCCCTTAGATAGGCATGCGGCCTCAATGTAGCTGTGAGATGTGAGACCCGGCCGGTTGGAAGATGGATGCTACCGCCATGTTCGACAGCAGGTAAGTGATGGCTTAAGGAAAGCATGAAGTATGGCAAAGCGCAACCTTAAACTGACAGTTTTTTCGATGTCTAACCTTGTCTTCTGTTTTTCCTTGCAGGCACTGCTGTCGACGATGGAGCGTGTCGTGCGCGGTGCCAAGATGAAGATTTCGGCTTTCCGGAAAGTGTAAAGATTAATACTAGGTTTGCTGAAAAGATGTACAAGTAAAAACAGCTTCCCCCAGTTGGTAAGTATGCTGGCAGGAAGCAGGATGTCCAGGAAGTAGGATCTTCAAGGGTAAGTCTGACCTCAGGCGATGGTGAGCATTACGCTACTTGCAAGTGCTGAATAACGCGAAGTGTCTGTCTTGAGGATCGGGGCAGCTTACATAGCTGAGATTGTGGGAACGCCCATTAGGGCCGGCTTACCAGCCACACCCTGCCATTCCTAGAGAGTGAGCATGTGCAAAGACAATCAATTAGCAGCCACACCTAAGAATACACTTGGGGTTGCTTAATGGATGGAATGTTCAAGGTTAATGCATCCTGCTTAATGGACGGAATGTTCAAGGTTAATGCATCTGAAGTGCTATGTCCATATTAAAAACTTTTTGGTGTTAAATGGATGTTCTTGTTTACTTTTGTTCATGAGCCTGGTGCCAAAGGTGCCAGGACAGTGTCCACCCAGGTCTCCTGTGCATCCGACCCCTGCATGTCTGTGCCCCTGACTTCATGACCATGACACTCAATGAGGAAGCTAAAGAAAAGAGCACTGTTACTTGTGAATTTCAGAGTATGCTAGACACCCGGTTTGCGCATGAAAGATGCTGAGTTACACTGTATCGGAGTGGTCAGCTGCAGTCAAGTTTTCCTTAGAGTCAATTAACTTGCCACACCTGAAAAAGAAATGAAGACACGCCTGAAAAAGCAAAGAAACACAGCCTCCCTGAAGATTGATGGAGTCATGAAAACGTGCGTTTAGAGGAAAAGCTAATGCAGGAAAACTTGACTGGCAACAGAGCACCTGCCTTGTCACCAATTTTTAAACATTGTTCCATGAGTCCCGGGCTCAAAAGGCAGCAACAGCAGGGCCATCATGCCTTACAATGAAGAGCCACAACAATGGCTTTCCCCCTCGCCCCATCAAGGGGAAGATTTGTACTGCAGAGGGAGTTGTTTCCAGCCACCTGCAAGAAAAATTAAGTGCGAAAAATACAAGTACCAGAATCCTTAGAGTCAATTAACTTGCCACACCTGCAAAAGAAATGAAGACACGCCTGAAAAAGCTAAGAAACACAGCCTCCCTGAAGATTAATGGAGTCATGAAAACGTGCGTTTGGAGGAGAAGCTAATGCAGGAACATTTGACTGGCAACAGAGCGCCTGCCTTGTCACCAATTCTTAAACATTGTTTCAACTGTATCCTGAACTTGCGCAAGGCAGCTAGAGGCTGATCCAGACTTTGTGTTGAACAATATTGAGCTAGAATAACCCTAAACTGCATTTTTATATTAGATGCGAGGGCAAGCATAGGTTTTGACACAGACAAACTTTTGATTTGGACTTACGGACATAGAGTTTCCTTAGTTTCTTTAGGTAGAGAAATCCCCACCATAGCTATAAGGCAAATTAGGTATTACACCCATCCTGATACTTAATAAAGATTCTACTGTTGAATTCACAATCTGTTGTCTGTGTCATCTCTTGATACCATGCCTGTCTCAGCTTACTCACTATTCTCCTTCCCTTCTCTCATAGCCTTCAGCCTCAAATTCATGTAACTACTGCATCAGTTTCTGTACTCCCATCTTCCACCTTCCCCCCCTGCATCTGTACCCCTCAAATAAAACTCTCTCATGCTCCCAGAATCTCCAACCTCATCTATTGCCCTTGCTACCGCACAACACATGCTCCACTTCTCCACCACCTGTCACTCTTTCACTTGGCCTCTGGAATGCACAGTCCCTCTGCAACAAGTCTTCCTACGCCACTGACCATGTCAACTCTTATCACCATTAACTTTCACTTCTTGCTATCACAGAAACCTGGATCTTCCTTAATGACTCTGCTGCACAGGCATCTCTCCACACTGACTCTGTTACTTTCTTCCACTCTCCCAGACCTGCTAGAAGAGTGGGTGTGTGGCTTAAGGAACTCATGGTGGCAACGGTAAAGACCGACACAAGTATTCACAGTTCAAGGGTGTCCATTAAACTGTATGCAGGTTGGAAAAATGCCTAATCTAAACCTAAATCTAAGATGGGAGTAAGTGTTGACCATCAAATAAAAATGAGGCCGTCCTACTGGTATTGTGTCAAATAAAAAGGGTCTATACTAAGAAACCTATTTCCAAACCTTACAGCTAACACAAAAAGGGGTGTGGGATAGTTCTCAATAAAAGAAAGAAGTGTTCTCAAATAATATGTCAGGATGCAGTAGCCTGGGACTCCTTCCCCCTGTTTTGAGCATGGGGTAACGCAGGATCTTGAAGCACAGTACAGTCTCGAGATTGACAAGAGGTTTGGCAGAGAAGGGCCAGCAAGGTACAGCACTTTGACGCCAATTATATGGGTTAAGGTTGGGCTGCGGGTGAGAGCCGAAGTAGGAGCCTGCCAAGCACCCATCAGGAAAGTAGAACTATGAAAAGAGAGGGCTTGCTCTCACACTGTGCACACAATTGCAATAAATAGCACAGATGCTATATATGTTTGTCAATTTTTAATCAAAACTGTTGCAGCCTGACACATGTTTCGAGCTTCATGCTCTTCCACTGAGGCTGCATATACAAAATTTAAAGTATAATTGTACAGACAGAACCAATTATGTTGCATAAACAAAGTCAAACAGAAGTGACCCAGCCCAAGAACAGGGCAAACAAAGAAAGGGTTGCCAAACACAACCAAATTAAGTTGCACAGTATATGGTGTAAAGCAAATAAGAAAATCAACATTTTAATACAGCAAAGAAATACAAGCAGGATATTATCAATAATATACACCAATTGTAAAAAAGGATATCAGTTGGGAAAAGAAAAAGAAGAAAAAACATAACAATTAATTAGCCAGAGGAATGTCAGATGAGGAAAGTCTAGTCTTCGGTCAGAAGGAGGAGAGCATGTGACCCTGAAGGAAGTCTGCAAATGGATAAGGAAGTAAGATGGTCAGATCTGGAACAGCCTAAAGATAGAACGTCAGTTCCCATAGCATATCCTGAGCATCCTCGAGGACGATCACATTGTGAAAAGGGAGAGTCTCCACCATATGTAAGCAGGTTAAGGTCATTACCGACAAGAAGACAGGGGCGATTATCCCAGCTATGGACAGCCTAATAGTGTGATCTGACTATGGGATGGGGTTTACACAGTTTCCTTTGTTAGAAAAAGGGGGACCAAGACCGCAATACATTCCACGGCCACAGATAGACAAGGATAACTTAAAATGTAAGCTCCCTAGTTTGACTTTGGGGGCTGGGAAATGGATATATGAATTAGCGAAAAAATGACAGGAGGAAATACGCTGGCAATAGGGGACATAAAACGTCTACTGCCAGCTATTCTTGGAGAGAGAGAGAGCTGACAACATTTGGAGAAGAGCGGGTTATTCAAGTGTGACTGCACAAAACACAGAGCACAACAGAGTGCCATTTAATAATTGTAGAACAGACCTTTGGAGGGCTCTGAGGGTACAGTATCCTGACACATCAGATATGGGTGCAATTATGACACGTAAAATGAAGGAAGATGAAGACCCTATTGCTTACATTCAGGAGAAATGGCAGCTTGAAACTTGCGAGCCATGGGAAAAGACAGTAGCACTATTTTATCATATTTTATGTCAGGGGTTGCCTGAGCCGGTACAGAGGCAGATGAAAAAATAAGTAGACATGGAAGCAAAGCCGTGGGCTAAGATACAGCTGTTGAGAGTGAACCATTGTCGGTTATTACAAGAGAAAAACAAGAAGAAAGATGAGAATAGGAAAGTCGAGGAAGCCAAGTTAGCACAGAAATAATTGTCAAAACTTGCCATACAAGGGGCGGTATTGAAAAGCAGAGAAGGAATAGGAATACAGATAGCCATGGTACATCACAGGCAAATAATCCATGCCCGATGGACCAAAGAGGGTACAGGTTTACACCAGAAGGCAGAGGTATGGGTTATAGAGGAAGAGGAGGCGGATTTCAGAATAACCAAGGTGGGTTTCAAAACACACAGAATGAAAACTAGAGCACTCATGGAGGATATAATCAATGAGGGATAACAGAAGAGTTCCTCCAGGATGTTGGAATTGTGGAATGACAGGACGTATTGCGCACGTATGTGGGAGCCAAGGGAATGTATTAAACGGACAGTTTTCCAGAGGCGGACAGTTCTCCTCCATCATGCAGCACACAGACCATGGAGGGTTTTCCCCAAGATCACACATTTTATCAAGTACCAGCGCCACAAGTACAGCAGGTAAAACAACATGGACAAGTACAAATGAAACCGCCACAAGGGCAGTCGCAACAAGCCCCTATCCCTATGCAGATACAACAGTATGCAATTACAGGACAAGAATTGACCCCTAGATTCATAGGTGTCACTGTGGTAGGAGGAAATCATTTCACAGGGAATAGGGTGAGTGTGTATCCACAATAGGACAGCTCACAGGGTGACTTGATCTGTTCAGTACTATCTGTAACACCAGACCCCCAAGAGGAACCAAGGGTCGATGTGACAATAGGAGGCAAATCCTTTTCTTTTCTTGTAGACACTGGAGCAACTCATTCGTGTATACGTGAGGGGAAAATATCCAGTGTCAGGTTTTTCCATGAATGCCCAAGGGTTCATTGGAGCTACGAGTCGAGTTCCTTTTACTGGTAAATTACCGGTCTCCATAGGAGAATGTGACATGTCTGTTCCCCTATTTTATTCATGACAGAATACACTGGTTAATATTTTAGGAAGAGATTTAATGACGAAACTTAACATGACAATTTCATTTACTGATCGAGGAATAGTGTGCTCCACTCCTGGAATACTCTATTTTAACGTGGGAGAGTTTATGTTGGTGTTCAGAGGGCAAGTGGCTCTGGGAGGCGTTTCAGTAGATCCATAGATTTTTCTATATGGGGTGAGCATTTTACTGACGTGGCTACCTGGCTTGGTGGGAAAGATTGTCAGGATACCAGCAGAATTTCTGTTTAGACCACGAATATCTATGGATGAGGAGGGTGGACAAACTATTCCTATAGAGTTGGAATCAGCGATAGTGCGAAAGGAAATTGCAATACTCAAAGGAGTAGACAATGAGGGTAGACCATGGAGAACAGTGATAGCTCTTGAGGAAGAGAACAGATTGACTGATTTAACTGATGACGATATGTTCGGAGAGGACAGAAGTGATGACAACATGGTGTTCTTCATGAGCATCACATACTGCACAAGGATTGAGAAAAAAGAAATCCCACAGCGAATGGTGACAATGAGCAGAAAAGGAAAAGCAGGGAGAGATAATTGAAGAACGTACGACAATAGACAAAGAGCGATAGAAGAAAGGGACAGAGAGGAAAGAAAGAGAGGAGGAAGAAGCACAAAGACTAAGAGACAAAAGATTACAGAGATGAAGAGAAGAAGAGGAAAGAAGGGAAGGAGTAAGGAGAGGAGAAGAGTGAAAGCAAGAGGAAGAAAGAATTAGAAAGGCTGCAAGAAAGCAAAGAGAAGTAGATGAATAAATTGAACAAAAGAGGAGACAGCAAGGTTTTGATGCCAGTCTCATTTATAAAGAACAAATGAGGCTGAGTCCAGAAATACGATGGGACAGAGTGGAAGAGATTCTCCCAATAAAGGATGTAACACCAGCAGTATCTAGAGTAGTGCTAGAATAAAAAAGGCTTGACGCAGAAAGCATTGGAGAAAGGATCGATAAGGTCTATCAACAGTTAAGACGAGATAGTGAGTATGCAGCTCGAGGGAATGGTGATCAATCCCCTCTACTGCAATTTTGAAGTGAGGATGGAAACTTGTTTAGCGATCAACGCAAGGCATTGCCTTTGAGCAAACTGAATTTAGACAAGGGTGAGGGGGATGATAGTCTCACTAGCTGCGGCCTAGAAATGTCAGATGAGGAAAGTCTAGTCTTGGGTCAGAAGGAGCAGAGCATGTGACCCTGAAGGAAGTCTGCAAATGGATAAGGAAGTAAGATGGCCAGATCTGGAACAGCCTAAAGATAGAACGTCAGTTCCCATAGCATATCCTGAGCATCCTCGAGGACGATCACATTGTGAAAAGGGAGAGTCTCCACCATATGTAAGCAGGTTAAGGTCATTACTGACAAGAAGACAGACAGGGGTGATTATCCCAGCTATGGACAGACTAATAGTGTGATCTGACTATGGGATGGGGTTTACACAGTTTCCCTTGTTAGAAAAAGGGGGAGCCAGACCGCAATACATTCCACGGCCACAGATAGACAAGGATAACTTAAAATGTAAACTCCCTAGTTTGACTTTGGGGGCTGGGAAATGGATATATGAATTAGCGAAAAAATGACAGGAGGAAATACGCTGGCAATAGGGGACACAAAACGTCTACTGCCAGCTATTCTTGGAGAGAGTGAGAGCTGACAACATTTGGAGAAGAGCGGGTTATTCAAGTGTGACTGCACAAAACACAGAGCACAACAGAGTGCCATTTAATAATTGTAGAACAGACCTTTGGAGGGCTCTGAGGGTACAGTATCCTGCCACATCAGATATGGGTGCAATTATGACACGTAAAATGAAGGAAGATGAAGACCCTATTGCTTACATTCAGGAGAAATGGCAGCTTGAAACTTGCGAGCCATGGGAAAAGACAGTAGCACTATTTTATCATATTTTATGTCAGGGGTTGCCTGAGCCGGTACAGAGGCAGATGAAAAAATAAGTAGACATGGAAGCAAAGCCGTGGGCTAAGATACAGCTGTTGAGAGTGAACCATTGTCGGTTATTACAAGAGAAAAACAAGAAGAAAGATGAGAATAGGAAAGTCGAGGAAGCCAAGTTAGCACAGAAATAATTGTCAAAATTTGCCATACAAGGGGCGGTATTGAAAAGCAGAGAAGGAATAGGAATACAGATAGCCATGGTACATCACAGGCAAATAATCCATGCCCGATGGACCAAAGAGGGTACAGGTTTACACCAGAAGGCAGAGGTATGGGTTATAGAGGAAGAGGAGGCGGATTTCAGAATAACCAAGGTGGGTTTCAAAACACACAGAATGAAAACTAGAGCACTCATGGAGAATATAATCAATGAGGGATAACAGAAGAGTTCCTCCAGGATGTTGGAATTGTGGAATGACAGGACGTATTGCGCACGTATGTGGGAGCCAAGGGAATGTACAAAACAGACAGTTTTCCAGAGGCGGACAGTTCTCCTCCATCATGCAGCTCACAGACCAGGGAGGGTTTTGCCTAAGATCACACATCTTATCAAGTGCCAGCGCCACAAGTACAGCAGGTAAAACAACATGGACAAGTACAAATGAAACCGCCACAAGGGCAGTCGCAACAAGCTCCTATGCAGATACAACAGTATGCAATTACAGGACAAGTATTGACCCCTAGATTCATAGGTGTCACTGTGGTAGGAGGAAATCCTTTCACAGGGAATAGGATGAGTTTGTATCCACAATAGGACAGCTAACAAGGTGACTTGATCTGTTCAGTACTATCTGTGACACCAGACCCCCAAGAGGAACCAAGGGTCGATGTGACAATAGGAGGCAAATCCTTTTCTTTTCTTGTAGACACTGGAGCAACTCATTCGTGTATATGTGAGGGGAAAATATCCAGTGTCAGGTTTTTCCATTAATGCCCAAGGGTTAACTGGAGCTACGAGTCTAGTTCCTTTTACTGGTAAATTACCGGTCTCCATAGGAGAATGTGACATGTCTGTTTCCCTATTTTATTCATGACAGAAGACACTGGTTAATATTTTAGGAAGAGATTTAATAACGAAACTTAACATGACAATTTCATTTACTGATCGAGGAATAGTGTGCTCCACTCCTGGAATACTCTATTTTAACGTGGCATAGTTTATGTTGGTGTTCACAGGGCAAGTGGCTCTGGGAGGCGTTTCATTAGATCCAGAGATTTTTCTAAATGGGGTTAGCATTTTACTGACGTGGCTACCTGGCTTGGTGGGAAAGATTGTCAGGATACCAGCAGAATTTCTGTTTAGACCACGAATATCTATGGATGAGGAGGGTGGACAAACTATTCCTATAGAGTTGGAAGCAGCGATAGTGCGAAAGGAAATTGCAATACTCGAAGGAGTAGACAATGAGGGTAGACCATGGAGAACAGTGATAGCTCTTGAGGAAGAGAACAGATTGACTGACTTAACTGATGACGATATGTTCGGAGAGGACAGAAGTGATGAAAACATGGTGTTCTTCATGAGCATCACATACTGCACAAGGATTGAGAAAAGAGAAATCCCACAGCGAATGGTGACAATGCGGCAGTTTACAGCTTTCTTTCAGGAGGATCTTGAAAAAGTGCTGAGTGCCCTATAGACCACAGGCCCTTATGACGTAGGTTTATTGAAGTGGATAGGGGAGGTTAAAATAAAGCTTAAGCCAGGAGCAATTTACCCCCAGCAAAACAGTACCCCATGTCTCGAGAAGCTGATGAAGGCATATTTCAAATGATTTCTGCACTGATGAATCATGGGATTCTGGTGCCATGAGAGACATTGTGTAATACTGCAGTGTATCCGATTAAGAAATCTAAGGAGGGTCGTGGAGATTTATCCAGGATTTGAGACCTCTTAACCAGATGGTAGATGCTGAGTTTTTCTTTAGTTCCTAATCTGGCGACAATATTATGTAGTATCCCAGTAGAAGCTCGATACTTCATCGTGATCGATTTGAAAAATGTGTTATTCTTGATCCCAAACTTGACTTGATTTACGTTTCACCAAAAAAGACTAAAACATACAAGGCTACCTCAACACTGTTGTGAGACCCCATCGATCTTTAGCAAAGTCTTACGGGTGAATCTAGGCAATATTGATCCCGAAAGTGCAGTGATACAATACGTAGATGACCTGTTGATTTGCAGTAAAACAAAAGATGAGTGAAGACAGGACTCTATCCAATGAATTATTTTTCTAGCAGACAAGGGATATAAGGTGGACAAGGAGAAGTTACAGTACTGTCAAGGAGAGGTGTCATGCATAGGTCAGTTGATTTCGCATGAAGGAAAGAAAGTGAAACCTGAGAGCAGAGGCAATCATGAAAACATCATAAACAAAAACTGTGAGACAAATGATATGATATGATATTTTATTTATATCGCGCTCATACACATGTGTTTCAGAGCGTGACCAAGCAAAGGGAGGGGAACAGGGGAGAACAAAATACGATCTTATTAGGCCCCGTGACATTAAGAATGTGCAAGTGCATGGAAAAGGGACGAGGGGGAAAGTGCATGGAGGGGGAGAAGTGGAAAGTGCGGACAGAGGAGAGAACAGAATAAATAATAAATGGGATAAACAAAATAAATAAGTGCAGACAAAAAGGTAGTGCAGCCAGATACGTGGCAAGTGCATGATTAGTCAGATCGGGTATATCTGATAAGTGCAGAGGAAGAGTAGGGGACTGTATGGGTACAGATACATATCCCAGTGCTAAGGGTAGCCAGAGGCAGTGCAGGAGAGAGGCAGGGTGCGCAGGTACCTGAGCTCGAAGGACAGAGAGTGGCCAGGTGCACCGTGTCGAGAGAAACAGATCAGCAGGGGAGAGGAGGGGCAAAGGCAGAAGCGAAGAGGAAGGCCTGGAAGTGCACCCAGAACCAGAGATGGTTCTCCTCAAGTTTCAGGGTGGCCGAGAGGCTGTTCCAAACGGAGGTCCCAGCCGAGGACAGAGATCTGCCCCAGCTCGTTTCTTTGAAAAACGCCGACCCTGAGGGAATTGGACATAGAGGAGCAAAGGGCTTGAGAAGGGAGGTATTTACGGAGGGATAGTTGAAGGTATTTCGGTTCCAGGCCCCAGAAAGCCTCGTCAACAATGCAGAGGATTTTAAATGTAATCCTTGCATCCACTGGGAGCCAATGAAGGGATTTCAGAGCTGGAATGCAACAGTTTCTGGGTTTGGGTAATTACGTTAGAGTCTGGGTGTTTGAATCTAGCACATACACGAGGCCACTTCTGCAAGCGTTAAAGAAAGCACACATTGGCAAAACAAAACTAGAACGGACTGAAGAAATGGAGGAAGGATTTGAAGAATTGAAAAAAGCTATTTGTACAGCCCCAGTTTAAAGGATTACCAATTATGCTGAGGAATGTTATTTATTTTCACACACAAATGGGTCAGTAATGACAGCAGTGCTTACACAAAGTACCACATTGGGGTACAAACCTTTGGCATATTATAGTGGTGTTTTAGACCCAGTTGTGAGAGGACCTTTCACGTATGAACAATCTTTGGCAGCGGCTGTGTTTGCAATTGAGTAGTCCACAAGTATTGGCATGGGCTGTTCAATGACCCTTTACCTAGCACATGCTCTTTGCTATTCTAGAGAAACCCAAGGGACCAATGACATCCCAAAGAGCTTCAGCTTATGAGGTAATGATTTCTAACCCAGCAATTCAAATTGTAAGATGTAAAACAGTTAACCCAGCCACATGTATAGCTGAACCCATATGAAAAGGTGATCATGTGCATGAATGTGCCAAATATGTTGACTTTTATTATGAATACCCCATGTGAAGGAGAATGCTTTAGCGGGACGGGAGATTCTTTTTATTGATGGTTCTTTGAAAATTGATTTGACTAGTGGGGAAAGGCATTCAGGCGCCGCAGTAGTGAGACACATATTAAATGGAGAATTTGAAGTAGTAGCAAGTGCAAGACTACTGTCTCAATTTTCAGCGCAAGCAGCAGAATTAATAGCGCTTATTGTCACATTCGAGAAACATAAAGGACAGAAAGTGACCGTGTAGAGTGACTCTGCCTGCATGACATCAACCGTGCACACAGGGTTGACACGTTAGAAAATGAGCGGCTACCTCAGCGTAGACGGCACTCAGGTGAAACATGCATCTCTATTGGAGAGAATCATTAAGGCACTACAACTCCCAGTAGCCATGGCGGTCGTTAAATGCGCAGCGCATACTAAGCAAACAGATTTTATCTCTTGCAGGAACAAAGCCGCAGACGCAGAAGCCAAAAGGGTTGCATATTCTACGGAAATTTAAAGTTTTGATACTGAAGATATTAAAGAAAATTCAGTTACAACCATGTTGCTACAGGAAGGGTTTAACAAGTTATCAATAGCCCAATTAATAGAGATTCAGGGAAGCACACCAAAGGAAGAGCAAGAGCTGTGAAAACAAAGGGGATGTTCTTTATCCCCCACGGAAGCTTTATGGTGACAGGACAGCACTGGAAAGCCAGTGATGCCAGTAACTTTACTGAAAGTTCCGCTTGAACAGTTACACAACCCCACAAATGTAACTAGAGAAAGTCTTGCTGCTCGTATTGCAGAACACTGGTTCATTCCTAATTTAATGGAACACATTGCACTGTTTATGGTGAATTGCATCGTGTGTCAAAGGTTGACTGCTGGGCATACACTAAGAATGATTAGAGGAGTAATAGCTCCACTGAATGGTCAGTTTCAGCATCTACATATCGACGATGTTGATATGCTTCAGACATGCAATGGATATAGGTATATATTAGTGGTGGTGTGTCCCTTCTCTAGATGGATCAAGGCAGGTCTGTGTACACACCCTGATGCCACTTGCGCAGAAACGTTTTTGGTGCGCAAAGTATTTCTAAGGTGGGGTGTGTGTGAGGTACTAATATCAGATAATGGGTTGCATTTTGTTAATGAGCTATTTGAACAGATATGACTTTTACTAAATATAAAACACAAGTTCTCTTCTGCTTACCACCCACAAGCGAATGAGATATGTTAGCGACTCAACAGCCTCCTCAAAGACAGGATCAACAAGATTAAATTGATTTTGAAAAAGGGATAGCTGTATTGCCTACCCCTGGCCTTATATGCCTTTCGGAATCAGTCAGGTTCAGACCACCACCTCACCCCGCACAAACTAGTGACAGGGCGTTGAATGGAAACACCCCTTACTCCTCTGTCTAGGAGTAAGAGTGATTCCCAGAGCATTGCAAAAACTTTAGGTGATGAGATGCATGATTACTTGACATGTATGACCTCTAGTATTTCTTTCCTTTCAGATCAAATCCATCACCAGGGGGCTCGGTCTAAGATCACAGAAGAAGATAATTCGGCAACCAATCCAAGTGAACTAGTACCACCACCTAAATTATATGCTGGGGACCTAGTGTTGATTAAAAATGCTACCAGTAAGTGGCATGAGCACTGTTCCCTGGCCCTTTCATTGTCGAAGAGGTGTCCCCTCCTGCAGCTAAGATACAAGGAAGAAGAGCTTGGGTGCACCTGAGTGATGTAAAGATTTATAAAGGCAAGCCCTTCCCTCCTACCGTTTCTGATCCAGAAGCAAGACAAGAAGAAGAATTTCCGATTGTGTAGACCCGATCGAAGACCAAGAAGAAGGACGATAGAACAATGAGTGATTAATGCATACTTTATTTGGACTGGAATTCAATAGACAATTCTTATATTTATTTTAGCAGGGAGTGCGAGGACTTGCAGAGAATTCCAGGAATTTTTAAATTAACTTTTAGAAATATATTGAAGCAGAGAATAATGCATCAGAATTATACCTAAACATCAGTTCTTGATCAGAAATTGGATCCAGATTCATTTCGTGGAGAATATTTGTTTTAGTTGATCAAAACATATGGTACCTGCCGAAAGTGACGTTCATCCGCATGTGTTTTTTGTCTTTGTGTTCATACTTCAATCTTACCCTGCTCTTGTTAGAAGAGATGTTAATATTCACACTTTCTTACAGGATCCTAATGGTCCAGTGATAAGGAGACTTCTTAATGCTATAATTGAGAAAATGGTACAGTTGCAAAGATAAGAAATTTGTGATGATTGTATTAAAAATTATTAATGAAGAAAATGGTATGGTTATAGAGAATGAACAAGTTCAGCAGACAGTAGGATGGCGCAAGAAATGGATGCCCATATTTCTATGGATGATATATATTTGCAGGATTGTTCTTATTGTCTTTCTATTCCTTATTTTCCACAGTCTCTATCATCTTAGTACTTCTGCTGAGGAAAGAGTTCCCATGGTTCTCCGCATTTTGAAAACAAATAAAGACAAGCTCTTTGATTTCTATAAATATATTGGGAGACACAAAAGAGATGCAGAGGAAGATAGTGAATGGATACATACCTATCTAGATAATACAGCTCACCTGGGGAAGACCACGTGGTACCAACACATTAAAAGGGTAGGGGAAAAAGCATCTAATGAGGGTTGCTATGTCTTCTCTCTCATCCCCTATACCATCAATACAGTAAGGACTTTCATTGTGACAGAGGTTCCAGAGCACGATGCAAAGTGTCTCAGCCATCTTGCAACATGTACTATTCGATGACAGTGCCAAGGAAGTTTGGCGACCCTGCGATGGAGATAAAAATGGTTGTTTCCAAACCAGGATGACTACATCAAGACTCTACAAATGGAAAAGGAGCATGGATGGAAAAGCAAGATACTTGTGTATCCTGCCGCAGGACAGGATTAGGTGATTATTGAAGAAATGAAGAGGCTGAATTGCCCTGATGTGCCAGAAGTAGCATGATCACCTGGATGTTGGGAACAAACTCAATTATTGATCTATGGACGAGTGAATTCCAAGAAGGGATGGGAAGATGGAATGATGTCCTGTGCAGCTCATCTGCTGAAAACAGATTACGGACAAGAGGTGCAGAAGGTGAATGATGGATGCTTAAAGTTATGGGCCAAGCACTCCAAGCTCTTCACAATTGACGTTCCCAGGATGGGAGAAGGGACAGCCGTCCTTATGGACCGATATTGGGCTTGTGGATCTAGAGATTATATGAGGTTTCCCAAGGATTGGGGCAGAGTATGTTCCTTGGTGCTCATCCATGTTCCAGCATTAGTGATTCCTCAAAACGATCTGAACTTTGGAGAATTTCCAAAAGTGGATGCCCACTTGTGAAAAAGATAATCTTTTTAAGTTCTCAGATGGACAAAAAGAGAAAATTATTTCTCAGCCATATCGATAACAGCGTATGATACCATTCCTGAGGAGCACAGGTTGTTCAGCAAGACTACTACAATACTGACGACTATAGTCATGCCTAGAATCCAAACAATGGCGAATGACAAGTGGTTCAAATCACCAGGTGGGAGCTTTTGCAGACAATCAATGCTGCCATAAAGGGATTCAACGCCATTAAGGAAGAACTGAGGGCCATACGATTGAAGACCTTCCAGAACAGGTATGTCCTTAATATGATCACAGCAATGGAAGGAGGAGTTTGTGGCAACCTTGTGACATCATGTTGCACATTTATACCTTCTCACGATGAACAAAATGGAACATTGACAGGGGCCATAACATTGTTGACAGACCTGCATAACAAATTGGAAGATGAGACTGATGATATTGAAGATGACAGTTGGTTTGCTTCCTTGTTTTCATGGATCCCTCAGTGGTTGGTGAACATATTCAAAGTCTTTGGAGTAATATTGGTGTAGGTGATGTTTGGATTCTGCGTAGTCAGGATGGTGATTGCCCAATGCAAGAAAACAGCACAGAAGGTGGTAGGGATGAAGATCATGATCTATGTCAAACCTGAACCAAAAGCCAAGGAGCTGACTGATGATGCTGTCAGGAAATATATAGAGGCAATCCATTGTGTGCCTCTTATCGGCCCTTGTTCACCTCAAATGGTCAAAGAGTCAGCCTCAATCACTTCCCGATATCTTTCTGTGCTCTTTAACATCTCTCTCTCTCTTTCTCTCTCTCTCTCTCTCTCTCTCCCTCTCTCTCTCTCTCTCTCTCCATTGGGCTCTTCTCTGCCTCCTTCAAATCTGCAACTTTCTTTGGACTATTGAAGAAACCCTCTGCCGACCCAAACATCCCAGCAAACTATCACCCAGTTTCTCTCCTTCCGCAGTATTCAAAAGTCCTTGAATGGGTGTTTCTCAACCGGATTTATAATGTGGGATGTTTTAACCCACTGTTCTATGCCCTGCAACATTACTGTGCACTGCTTGCATCAGAAACATCAGAATGGCCGCCGAAAAGCGTTATGTGCGCTAGAAATCTGAGAAGTGCGCAGGGAAACCTGAAAAATAGGCTGCCAATCAATTTTGCTTATGTCAGTGATAAGACAGGAGACCACTGCCAAAACCTATCATTGGGCTGCCCACAGAGTAAAATGAAACTACTTGAGAAAGCAGTGCTGCATTGCAAGGGAAACCCAGAACTGTTTAAAAATCCATTTTGCCTCAGCTGTTTAATTTGCAAAATAATGATTCTCAAACAGCACAAATGATCCAACATCCTTGTTGGGTGTTAAACATCACTATATTTAAAAAACCCACTTAAGCACAAATGTCAACAGAAGCATATTTTATCAGAAGAATATCCACATTCAAAGATGCTTGCATGGGAAAAATATGTCAGAAATGGGCGTAGTACCGCCGCTCGCCTGTGTCAGAAGCTGCCATATACTTATACTGTCATTTAAACTTGTGCCTTAAAATCAAAGTATGGAAAAGAAGAGACTTCCCATCAAAAGCAATATAGGTGACAATGCAATCTCTATGTTTTAAAAAGGCTGGAATTAAGAGATTTGTGGCTATATTTGTAAAAATGTAAATTGTATTTTAGAAAAACAATATTTTAAACATTGTTTTAAAAGTAAGTTAAAGCCAGCCACACTGAGCTTCAAAGACATTCCACAGTTTCTCCCAAACAAAGGAATCTTCCCCCCTGCTCTCTGCTGAGGAACTGGCAGGGAGGTGTGAAAGGAAGTGGGAGGGGACTTTGGCCTGTTGCTCTGACAGGAGACAAAAGACTCTCTTGACTGAAAGGAAATGCTAATTTGGGTGTCGACAGAAAACAACTGCTGGTAAGAAGAAGCCTGGGACTGCTCTGGCCCAGCCAAAACCTTGGGGGCGGGGACAGACAGTTTTGTTTATTCGGAGAGCACAGAAAATCTCTTTTTGAAAAAGACTCATAGAAAACTGAACAAAATTGGTAAAAATCTGTAAATATAGTGCTGTTAAAATGAAATTTCTGCTCACGTTTTAAAATTACTCTGGAATTTGTGCGATATTCAGAGACAGAACTATCAAAATGTTGACTTTGTAGCAGTTGTGATAATGCTAAAAATATGAAACTTCACAGGAGTATGCCCAGATGTTATGTGCATGTATGTGGAAACATTTGTACAGATCTGACACTGGGTAACCAACCAAATTAGCGAAAGACTGTCATTTGTGAACCGAAATTCTTAAAAAGATGGGACTTTGATGGATAGGTGCTTATTTAATTTGGGATGTAAATATGTATTATTAGCAGCATCACCATGACACATCTTGACACACTGTTTCCTTCTCAAATCAGCAGAGAGGGAATACTTTGACCAATCAGTTTCCTAGAGGGTGGGCTTAGTATAATCAGCCTATCCACCTCCTTGAGAAATACATAAATAGGGACTTTTGAGGACCTAGACACAAACACATTCACCCATCAACTGATTTACTGGCAAAGCGCTCTGCAGGAAGAACCCAGATCCAGACTCCAGAACTCTGAAAGCAGAAGGCCCATCCAAAGCTGAACCCTTCTCAGCTGGCCTTTAAAATATTGCAACCTGATTTTAACCCCAAACTTCCAAGGGGCACAACCAATTCAACAGCCGGGCAGTGTTGTTTTTCTGCTTCTTGCCAAGAACTCTTGCTAGAACCCAGAGATCCAAACCAGTAGAGCAGAGCTGTAACCCAGAACCAACCCATCAGATCCAGTCCAAGAAGCCGTGCAGGGACCAGAGTGCCTTGCTGAGTGCAGAACCAAGCGCCTGAATCCTGTCCGGTGGCTAGCAGATTCCAGTCCAAAACCCTTGACCAGATCCTGACGGGCTTATTCCAAAACCATAGTTGTGAGTATTTAGCATAGAATTGTACATAGCCAATCTCTTATCCTTAAGTAATCCTATCCAACCCATTCTATCATATCCAGACTGCATTGTAGAACCTCTTTTGTCTGTCCTGAATCCTTCTCTCATCCATATAATTCTGTGATAATTGTAGTGATAATCATCTTTGCGCTAATATATAGTTGCTGAAGAAAGGCAAGTGTCGGAGTGGGCAAAGATCAGACAGAGGCACTTCTGGACTGGTGGCTGTACCGTTGGTATCTCGCATATTCGTAGCCCCTTAGTGTAAAGCCAATCCTTGTGTGTAATCTTCAAAAGCGCATCTTTCATTTGAAATCTTGACTCTTTTTAGAAAAATCGACCTTTACTAAAACCTGCATAACTTCTGATCCGTACATGCTAGGAACGAAATGTAAGTGTCAAATTGGAGCTAACATCCTCAGCTTTTAAATCCAACTCCTTATAGTATTCACATTTAAAATAGTTATTTCTTGCATTCAACCTCTGAATTCAGTTTCCAACCTACTAGTTATCCAACCATCATTGCTAGTGTTTACCTGAAGCTATCTAAAGCGGCTCCCACTAGTTCTGAATCCACTTTAGAGAATTAAATCCATTTTTAGTATTTTTTCCATTCATTGCAAACCACATTCAAAGGCAATTGACCTGTTTTAAAATCATTCCTGTTTCTCTCTGCTTGCTGGGGAAATTGGGATTGAAACTGCATTTGTAGAGTGTTTATTCCTGAAACCAGTTTTCTCTCCTTCCATTTCTATATTGCATATTAGGGGGGGATTGAGTAGTATCAGGGGGAAAGAGTGATTACATTGCATTTGATTGAACACACAAAAGTATTATTTCTGTGCTGCATTAATTTCCTATCCTTGCATTTCATTGAACCCACCCAAAGTTTTATTTTATGCTACATTATTCTTCTCATCCATACTCCTATTGATTAAAGAGATTGTTGATTGTTGTGATATCACCCAACGCTGATCATTGTATAAATATTAATAGTGTGATATCCAGATATTGTTCAAATTCATAAAGTGTGATATATATTGTTCAAATCTATCAAATAAATCTTTTAACTTTGCAAAACAACCTACGTCTTGGTTCAGTGAGACCGGGGGGGGGGATTCAAAGAGAGGGGCATGATATAAGGGTACATCATTCAGAAATAAAAGAACTCTAGACATAAAAATATATAATTAACCATTCCAGAGGGGCATCTCATGCTATGCATTGACTTAGGTGGAGTGCTGGGTTGAAACCAATTACAGATTGGGGGTTCGTCCGGGATTTCTGAATTAGATACACCACTTGTGACAGCTTAATACAGTGTGTTAACTAATAGGGTTCATAAATCCTGTTGGGCTACCACGCTGTGTTACACTGTGAAAAGCATCCCTCAAAAGGGAACGCTCTAAGGAAATGGCCTGTTTTGCAAAAATAAAATAAACTTCTGTAAGTCAGGAAGGAAATCAATATTTCCAGAATGGCGACATTGGTAGAGATCAATATGGCTAGAGAACACCTATTGCACAAGTTATTTGTGAGAGGTGAATGGACAGAGCAGGATCAGAATGTGTGGTTGCATGCAATCACACAACAGATCACTGCAACAGGGTTAGATACATGGAAAGACCAGGGTCCCTTACATATGGCCCTGAGTGAACTATATATGGCCCCTAAGGCAAAGGATGAGCAAAACAAGATTGCCAAAATAGCGGCATATCTGTACTTAAAGGACAAATATGCTGAAGGCCAAGATCTGGCAAATAGGCAACTGCAGGCATTAGAAAAGGGCCAAACTGACCTGGACTCTTCTGAGCAGAGGCTGCAGAGGAGCCAAGAGTCCAAAATTTAGAGTAGACAGTACATAATAAAAATAAAAGATGATATGGGTATCCTGCAGCATGAAAAGACAGAACAGGATACCAGAATTCTGGCCTTGCAGAAGGAGTACCAAGAATGTTTGGACTCTCTACTGCAGAGCCAGAAAAAGCTGGAGCAACAAATAAACATCAACAGGGCATGCACAGAGCAGGTAACCACCCTGCAAAGCCAACTAGACAGAGAGAAAGAGGAGAGCAATAAATTCATCCTGAAAGACCTGGACACCCAGGCAGAATTTGATGAAGAGCGCGAGAAAGCTGGTGCGCTTCAAAGACAGAGGGATGACCTGGCGGCACAGAGGCAGGCTCTTGTTCAGGAAAGGGACACCTTAGGCCAGGAAGTCTGCTATTTAAAAGAGAAACTGCAAGAAAATCACCTGGCCCTCCAGGGACTGGGTGACCTCCTAAAAGACCATCAAACATTGTTAGAGCACACCAGGAGGGTGGAAGAGACTCTAGCAAGGAAGGACCAGGCCAGTATGGACAGGACTCAGGAGGTAACCCTCCTGCAGCAAAGACTGGCCCAGTACTCAGAAACAACCCAGGAAGCACTGAGAGAAAATTAGGCTCTCTGTGAGAACAATGACAGGCTCCACAGACAGGTAGCCATGCAAGAGAGATTGATAGAGACTAGTAAGGCCTTGATTGAGGAACAGAAAGCTCAGGTTCTTGCATGGCAACAGGGAGCAGGGGCTGATAGAGATGAGGTTCGCTTGGAAAGGGAAACACCTGAGCATCACCTCAGGAACCCTAGTACCAGAGGCCTTCATCTCTCCCAATCCCTGGACTCTGCCACCCCCATGTCCACTGGCGCACATGAGCCCAGGGCCACAGGGATGGCAGATTTTAATCCAATCAGAAGTATGGGGCTCATAGACCAGCACCTCCCAGGAATGGATGGGTGGGCATATGGGTATGGGTACCCAAGTACTGTGAAATTTAGTGGGGACCTCCATGAGAGTAGGTCCACTAAGGGCATCCTGAAAACCTCTGCCCAGCTAGGACAGTGGGGGCGGTGGGGTACCCATCGAATCCTGGGAGCAAGGAGGAATCAGAAGACTCCTCTGAACGCCCCAGGACACAGGAGACTAGGTCCCCACATTCTGCCAGCCATTCGAGGCTCGCAGAATCCTGGAAAACCTAGACGACCAGACGGGCACCTCTGGGAGCAGTGCCTTTGAGTCAGAGGAGGAATGGACGAGGGTTACACGAACAAAGAAGGCCAATAAGGCGAAAAGGGCCTTGCTTAAGGACCCCTTAAAACAGATCAAATGATAAGGAGCGTCATCACGCCTTATCATAAGAACGCTAAGTATTCTGTTTGGGAGCACTTAGAGCTCTTTGAGCAGATGATGGAAACTTTCCATTTGAAGGACAGCAGTGCCTCTATTCAGTATGTGAAATGGACCTTCTCACCGGAATAATCAAGCTTCTTGGCGGGGCTGGAGGACCAAAATCATTCTAGATGGTCCACCTATAGGGCGGCCATCGTGAAGCATTTTTCTGTACAAAGATATCCTCAGGAGGCTCGCAAGCCAGCCTACAACTTGCAATGTGGGGAGGATCAGGCCCACAAGAATTTGTGCAGGAATTAAAGCGTGCCTTTGCACAGACCACCAGAAGGGTGTGCACGGACAGCAAAGAATTTATCAATACTTTTTTCCACGCTCTACCAAAGTACATCATGACCCAGCTAGTGAGAGATTTTCATGAGAAAACATCACTAGACTGGGTCATTGAACAGGCCACCCGAATTTATGAGGTGCAAAAGCCCATAGAAAACAAGAATAATCCTAAAAGCCCCAAACCAACCAACACCCCTGCTGCTGCTAAGGTGGCAGAGGTGAAGGTTGACCCGATTTTGGATTTGGAGATGGGGGGCCTAAAAACCTGCCTGCACAAAATCAGAGCAATCCCAAGCCCAGAAGGCCCTCAGGCAAGTCACAGACAGGGAGCCAAGGAGGTAGTCCCACGCATGGGATCCCTCACTCCGCTGACTATATAAGTCCCTGCTATAAAGACCCATCCTGGGTTATGTGTGGACTCCTCCAGCCCAAGGGTGGATCCAACCAAGCACCGGCTAACCCAGGGAACTTCCTCCTCACTTCCCCCAGGAGGGCAGAAATTCCTCAAATCCTGCACAGAACTTTTTCCCCAGGTACCGACAAAACATTCAACCCCAGAACAATCCATCCTTCTTTCCCCACTTTCCTGACCCCATACAACCTAATCCGGCAGAGGGGAGGCCAAGGGAGGAGGTGTACCCAAATTTTCCAAACCCGGGGTATTATCAGAGAAGGGATAGCTACCCTTCCCGGGATCAGCTCAGGGGAGAAATGAGAACCCCTTATCAGCCTGAGCGGGTGTCACAGCGGGAGCGCCAGGTCCAAAACATGGCACAGGATCTGGGTCGCATGCTGAGGGCTCAACAGAACCCTCAGATGAGCATTCCGGCGCAGAATGCCTCAAAAACTGACCTGGTGCTCCAGAGCAATGACAGGGGCAGAACCCCGACCACCCACCGGTTCCCAGGGAGGAGGCACAAGGGGAAGGAGGGTGTAAAGCCTTGGAGGAAGCTTCCTTCCCTGCGTTTAGAAAGCCCCTGGAAACCCAGGAACTGGAACCAAAATCTCCTGCCCCTGAAAGTATGCCCCCCAAGGAGCAGAGAGGGGGTAGGAGAAACATAGAACCCAAACAGACCCATTTTGAGGAAGAGGTACGGATCTTCCAATTTGAAGGAGAGGGATCCTCAGAGGATCCTGGGAAAAGGATCTTCTCCTTCAGAGACGGGGGAACTCCTCCCAAGGAAATATGGGTCCCAAAGGATCCAAATCCAGACTGGGTAGATGTCGGGACTGAGCTAGCGCCACCCATCATCCTATCCCAGAACCAACAGCATGAAAATCCCCTGGTTCAAACCCATCCTGGTGACTGCCTCCAAAAAGGGGGGGGGGGCAGGTCAGAGCCGGAACCAGGGGAACCCAAAACTTCTCCCATATCTAGTTGCCACCTATTCTTTTCAGATTCCCAAGACTCCCACAGAATTCTGCCGAAATCACCTCCTTATCAGTGTCCAAAACTAGAAAACTAACCCACCAGTTGTCCAAAAATATACATTATCTGTGCCCCCTTGCGGAGAAGGAGGGAAGATTCTATGCCCCGGTCCAAATACAGGGGCAGGGTACAATTTTGGCACTGGTGGACACTGGATCTCAAGCTACCCTTCTGTCCAAAAAGGCCTTTGATAAACTGAATTCAGGAAGGGGGAGAATTAGCAAATTCTTCTCACCCCTCTTCGTGGACAACTTCAGAACTTTAACGGGAAGGAAATTCCCATCAAGGGGACTGCGGATTTGGACATTAAAATTGGGCGACACAAGGTGAAGCACCCGGTCATAGTTGTAACTCCAGAGGGCACCCCTTGTTTACTAGGGAATGACCTCCTGCGAAGGTTGTCACCCCTAATAGATTGTGTAAACAAGGTCCTCTGGACCCAGACTAGCCGACCCATAAAATTAAAACAGAGTGTCAACCATGTTAGTTTAAACCGCACCTGCTACATGGTTGAACAAAAATTTGACAAAGTAGAATTTCACTTCCAGAACAACCAAATACCAGACATGACAGTAATAGCAGTAGGACAACAAACTGGTGATGGGGGGTCCTCTCTATTTCTGAAAATCAACCTTCCTTCCAGTTTAAGGTGGCATTCCACACTGGAAGGAAACACTCTGAAATTCTTTACCAATCCACAATCAGACATCCCCACTCCTATAGTCCAGAAAGATGAGAAATCAGCTCAGAGCCTGGCTGATATTCAGCCAATTGGAGAGCAGTTGTTCATCCCTGTTCAGTTAAATGAAGGGAAGGACTCTGTTCTCGCCCGAGTGTGTGTAAACAACGGTAAGAGCTTCATCAGCGAAGCCATGTTCTGCAAACTCCCAAAAGATCCAGCCATTCCCACATACAAACTGATAGACAAATGGGAAATGGATCTGGAAACACCCAATTCCAAACATCTCCTGCCAAGCAGGTGTATGCTCAAAATCTCCATAGGGAACAAGAGCATAGTCCATAATTGTTGGGTCGTGTGAAACGTCACTGCCGCCTTTTACTTAGGCAGTGACATTCTCAATCGCTTTGCCATTAGTTTGGACCTAATAAACTTCAAAGCTTGGTCTCGATTAGCGGATAATCCCATGGGCTTTGATGACCCAGAGAAAGCATTTAGGTCAGCTCAATTGCTGCCTTATGCAGTTGAAATTCAGATTGGAGAGGAAGTCACCATCCCAGAAAGGACCCGATAATTCTCCCTGGAAGTGAAAGTTAAAAGAGGACAGAAATTGAAAAACCCTGATACCTATATTCATCTGAATTCTTCTCTCCAACAACAAGGGTTGGGGGTG